>BSBK01010429.1:0-483123 GCA_027943335.1 Chamaecyparis obtusa
TATATGTATATACATAATATATATGTATATACAATATATATATATATACATATATATATGTATATTATATATATATATATATATGTATATATATATGTATATACATATTGTATATACATATATATATATATATACATATATATATATACATATACATATATATATGTATATACATATATATATGTATATACATATATATATGTTTATATATATATATATGTATATACATCTATATATGTATATATATATATGTGTGTATATATATATATATATATATATACATATATAGATGTATACATCTATATATATATATATATATATATATACATATATATATATATATACATATATATATACATATATATATATATATACATATATATATACATATATATATATATATATATATATATATATGTATATATATATATATATATATATGTGTATATATATATATATATATATATATATATATGAAAATTTCCAACACCAATGTCATGTTCCTTCACCTGTAGAATTTGTAGTGGAAGCTTGCATTATTAGTTAATTAATAATGGTTAAATTCATTTGGTTTTGCATTTAAAAACTAAATGAATTTCCATAGTGATGAATATTTTCATGATGGTTTCTTTTAGAGTTACATGTTTCATATGTTTTCCCTCTGATGGCTTTGTCATGACTCTATTTCATGCGAGAGTGTTCTTTCACTTTGAAATCATCTTTAGCTCCTTAGTGAATGTCCTATTCCATTCATAATTGTTCAAAGTTTTCAAATGCACCAAATACTTAAATTTGTCACATTAAATTCTTTTGAAGTATAATGGTATTTTTCATTGAATCTTTGCAATTTTCTCTTCATAATACTATCCTTTTGTCAAAAAAAATTACCTATGACAATGGCCTTCTTCCAAACTTGTGTATTATCATTCATGGACTTGTTCACAACATGTATAAAGTACTCTAGGCTTATCTTTGTGTTTAGTACATAACATTCATGCATTTTGTTTGGGTTGAACAATTGTCTCATCCATTCAAACTGTCTTATCTATGTCATTTCTTTTCACCCTTTGATTCTGTTATGAATCAACATCCTACTCATTATTATTTTTTGATGATTCAACCAACAAAGATGACATGCATTTTTCTATTATAAATTAGGTTTCACTGACAAGAGTAGAGTCTGATGATTCAAAAACAACAAAACTAAAGATGAGCTTATCCAACTTACATGTGAGGTAACTTAAAAGTTACTACTTATGCCAACACTACCATGATTTTGATAATCCTTTCACTGGAAAAAAAAAAAAAAAAAAAAAAACTCTTAACAAAATGATAAAACAAATATCAATCAAATTGCACATTTTGACACCGATAAAATTCTCCTAGATATGGGAATTGTTGTACAAGTTCAAGCCTGCAATCTAGACACAGTTCACAAGAACTGAGTGAAATGTAGACCTAGCATAAGGAATATGTTACCACCACAGGTGATCCCAAATGTGAGCCCTGATTGATACATGTTGCATGATGCATCCATAATGCATCAATTTTGAGGTGGATGTAGGCTAAAGCTATCCAACTATTGAAATGAGAAGTCTTCTAAAATGTCAAAATTCATACCAACTTCTTTGACCCAGAAAAACCAAAATATTGAAAAGATTTTCTAGGATCAAACGTCCTATGCTGATTCTCACACTCTAGACTTAACCAGAATTATTTTATGAATCAACTCTTTAGGCACTTGAAAATGGTTCTTTTATGTTTTTTTTTGGTTTTCTCATCCTTCCCAACTAAATATGAAAATGGATTGTAAAAATGCTAATGTAAGGTGGTTATTGAAATACCATTTGAAAATTAGATGGAAAAGAAAATGGGCCCTAAACTAAATTTGAAACCTCTATCAATCTTATACAATGTCTTACTGGATACTCCCAACATAAAAACCCTATACTACCTAATATATACTTCTCTTGAGGGTTTCCATACCCAAGATGAAGGTTAACACTTGCAGTATTTTGTCTCCAATATGCCAACATGCTTTAGCAATGCCATTAACATTGCAATGAGAGTTGAATGCTTATTAATCTTCCATGAAAGTACCTTATCTCATTTCCTATACTCATTCATTGTGTCATAGATGCCTCTTCTCTTTAGCAACCATTGTACCTATCTAGACTTTCATGAGATTCTTTGATCCTTATATGATTGTATTTCCATTATTTGATCATGCTTTGACTACCCCATTCTTTCATCTTTGACTAATCTCTTGATTCTTTGATAATCATGTCACTTCTTTGGCATCTCTGAAATGTTGCCCATCAGTATGTAGAGACAAAGAAAACTAAAGTAGAAAATAAATAATCCAATGTACTACTACATATAAAATATATTTCATTGACTTGAACAACATATTACATTGCACAAACTTCTGGGAGAGCTTTAGCTCTTGACAAAATACATTAACCATTACATATTGTTATTTTGGACAACCTCTTATAGCTCTACAGAGATGGACTCAATTGGGAGTGAGTGTCAGTTTGCATTACATTACATTTATAACCAATGTGAGCTCCTCAACATTGAAGCCTTGGTCTGCAAGGTAGTTGTGAGGATAAGTCAGCAATAAATAACACATAAATGTCTAGAATATCGGTAGGTCCAGATCAGATTTGGTAGATTGGATGGTGGATTTGGTCTGTGGTATAATATGTTAGCACACTTGAAATTAATCTATTCTGACACTCCCCCTTAATTTCATTGTACATTCTTATTGCTTTCCATAGTTTCACTAAATGATGCATTGACATCTAGAATATTCAAATACTAGTGATTGAACCTAGGAAATCCCATATTGTTGTTGGAATGCTCTTACCATGATCTCTGGCCCTCTTGGTAACTGAATCCATTGTCAGTTTAGGTGCGATACACATGTATTTCCTCTGCACCTCCCACAGAGTCACACTGCGAGTGCTCGGGGATCCTAGCTTTAGTGGTCTTTATTAGCCTCATAAATTGCTTTCATATAGAAATAGAATGTGGCAACATTCAACCATATTACTTATTCAATCTATTAACAACTTCATATCATCCTTTCATCTTCTGATCTCCTTTATCAACAACTCTTAATCTACAAATCCACAATCTTCTCTATCGATATACTGGGCTTCCTCTTTGGTAGACTTTAGTGGTGGTATACTTACTCCTTTGTTGAGGCTAGTTCTTTTTCATCAGCTACAGCATGGCCCATGATCATTTCTCACTAACTACTTTAACTTAAATAGCTACAATAATAAAGAACATTCTACCTTCTTTTCTATGCTAGCAGTTTTATGTTCAAATCCAACAATATGCTCTGAACACTCAACACATTCATTCATAAATCTTAGCAATGAGACAACATATGCTCCATCATAGTAATATTCACACAAAGACATAGTAAAAACAAAAGAGCTTGATAACTCACAGTTCTTATTTCTTACGATTGTTCTGCAAACTTGAAATATGCTTCTTTTGCAATCTTTCATTGAATTTATTGTTCACTTTAGAAACTTTGTTGTCCATGCTTGTAGAAAGAGAATTTTCCTTCAATATATCAATTTATTAATGAAAATATTTATTTCCCCTTAGATATTTTCCCTTGTTTTAATGAAAGTTCCTTCTACTGCAAAGAAATCTATTGTCTACTCTTTATAAACTGGGCGTTTCTCCTGCAATTTGTTGATCATTCTCTTCTGAATGCCATTCTCCACCTCTAATTGTTGCTCATGAATATAATTACCCTAATGATAGGGCATTTTCAGATTAAAGCATCTCTTATTTGGATGATTTATATTATTTTAGTCTTTAGATGAACTATAAATGCTTCTTTGTTTTTTCCAATTCTAAAGTTGTGTTGCCTTCAGTCTTGAACATAAGAAAGAGAAGTGTAATAGGAATGGACATTAATTTTTTTCTTTCTTATTTAGAAACTTATGATTATATTATATTTGTGGCCTTTCATTACCTATGCAATATAATGTGTTATTCTTTTTCTTTTTCGAGAAATGTGTTGATAAACTCAAAGAAGGGGATACATTTAAGGTGTTGGATCCACGTGATGGTGATGTTGTGGGCATTGGGTGGATTCACTCCCTATCTATTGTACATGGATTCAACTTGAAAGGATAGGAGATGAAAATGTAAACATTTTAAAGGTCACAAGTAACATACCCCTTGCTTATGAAGACAAAATAGATGGAGATGTTCGTCTGAAAGAGAAAGAGGGAACCTTCACATGGTGGCCACTAAAGTATTTGCAAAAAATGAAATAGTTGATCAACATGTTTATCATGTACTAATTGTTAGACATCTTAGCTCAGTGCTTTATATTTGAGACAACTTTGATATTTTTTATTATATTTACATATATACTCTTAGATAACTTTGACATCTTACGTATATATTTTGGCACCCTGCATACTTTGAATGACAAATGTTTTTGTTTTGAGAGGATTTGTATTCCTCTTTTCTTCCATAGTCCACTTTAGATGTTGGTTATGGTTTTTTTCTTCTGATTTTGTAATCAAGAAAGGATGTAGGGTTTTCTTGCTAGTTCTTTCTCTATTGAGCTCTTGAACTAGCTTTTATCATGATGTTGAAAAAATCCTTTAATTTTACTGGGTCGTAGCTTGTTCATGTGTAATATTTTTTATTTTCTTTTATGTTTTAGTTCAAGTTTAATATGATGTTTTTTTTGCATTATAAAATTTATGGTATTTAAAACATTTTTCATTTCATGACTAAATTAACAACTAAATTAATGACTAAATACATGACTAAATTACCGACTAAATATATGACTAAGTATACAACTAAATATACGACTAAATATATGACTAAATTAATGACTAAATATATGACTAAATTAATGACTAAATATACAACTAAATAACTAAATTAATGACTAAAAAACTAAATACATGACTAAATTAACAACTAAATCAATGATCAAATCAATGACTAAATTAATGACTAGATCAATGACTAAATTAATGACTTAATAAATGACTAAAATAGTTTAGTCATAAATTTGGTTGCGAGACAAATGACTAGCAATAAGCTACTTTATGTTCTTGTACTTTGATTGCATGAACTTGTTCCCAAAGAGCATCTTCACCATCTACAAAAATATTGGGTGTTCAGTATTGAAAACTTTCTTTAACTCGTCATCAATTATTTTCCCCCCAAAAGAAAACTATTGCTTCTTGGTTTTGAGGAAAACTTTTGCCTCTATTCCATGAAACTCATTCTTACACCATCTAATCTTTGTTCTCTATGTTGCTTCTCTTATACACCTTCAATTTATAATGTTCCTTGGCACACATTCTTCACTTCATCTGATTTCCTTCTTAAATAAGCTTGACACAGTTCAAGTTTCCTAGGAATGATGAAATTATTCTATTGTTCTACAATGGTGCCTTGTCTACTCTGCCAAAAAATAAGAATGCAAGTGTTTTAAACTTTCATCTTTGATCCATTTTTAACAGGCTTCACATTCTTGAATTCATCTTATCAAAATTATTGTCATCAATGCGATGACATAGTTTGGCTCACCACCTCCCTTCATATGCCTTGATTGTCCCATTTTGGAAAGGGGTTTTCCTTGGTCAAAGCCCTGTATAGGAATTAACATTGAAAATGAAATAAGATTGCATTAAGGAATGTAAATATAAAGGAAAATATTGATCTACCTTGTCAATACATTCATGAACAGATATTGAGATCACACATATTCATGAGGATGCTTTAATGTTTCCTTGTTGATCTTGGAATGTAGAAATAAATCAAGGGTGCCTTTACAAATGCATGGATCTATGAATTCCACTTCTTTATCTTCAATGTTGTTATGCTTGATTAAACACTTTCTATGGAAGAAGAATACATGAGGATGGGCAAAGGATCTTCTTTATTTCTTGAGAACTCATCTACTTGGCCATCATGGGAAAGAATCTTTCTACAATGGAGAAGATTGCCTTTAAAATGCCTTGGATGCTTGGAGAGATGCTAGATGTTGGATGCTTGCCTTCAAATATTGAATTTTCTTGATTGCTTGATTATCGCTATGGTCCATGGATGCCAAAATGAGGAGAGATAAGGTGTTTATATGTACCTCATCACATATTTTAGGATTCAAAATTAAGATAGGTTGACCACAGGATCTAATTTCCCACTAAAACACTGCAACAAGACTCCGGTTTAAATTTGAGCCTAATCCTTGGGGAACAAAACATCCTTGGTGTTTTTTTCCTAGGAGAAAGAACCAAAGTTTGAATGTGATGGAGTGCAAATGGAAAATCCTAGAAAGATAGTCCAAATCCACACTAGCAACAACAATACAGTGGAAACACAACAAGAGAATGCACAAAATAAAATTTTCATTCAACATTCCCAACTGTAAGGCCTTTCGGGTTAGGGCCAAATACAAACAAAATTCAATTATCCTCCAACTAGTCCAGCTATGTAACATGTCAAAAACTGGTAGAAACACTAAGGCAGATCTAAACTTGAGCTCGCAAGCCACCAAGTAATCTCCTTGTCTCCAAGCATGCAAACCACTAGCTCTGCTATTACAAATATTAGACAAATAATCTGATCTGCCAGATCTCATAGGATCTAGACACTATTCTTTGACCTCTTCCTCCTTCAAAAAACTACCCAAACCTTCCTTAAAAACATTTCTTCAACCACAAGTCACTTGGAAGAAAGAAATAAATCCTAAAACCCAGTCGGCTTCTAATGACAAACAAATATTAAATGCAACATTAGTCAACTCTCAAATAGCTTTACAAACAATTAATTGTCCATGTCGGCCTCTAGATCCACATAGGAGAATACAACATAAGCTACCCACATTAAATACATCAAGTCAGCCAACCAAATCTCTAAGAATTCCAGTCAGTAAGCCAAACTACCGAACAATAGTAAAATTACCGAGTGATCCAGGCATCACCGAGTAAGCAAATTGATTGAGCACTACAAGCATCATCGAGCACATGTTCTATCGAATGCTAGAAGTTTGCCGAGTTCCTTTAGCGACTGAGCCCTTCAATGACTGATTCCCTCGGTCAAAGCTGCCACCGAGTAACACAGAAACACTCTAACACACCAACATGAAGGATTGCTAACTACCCTAGGATGCTCCTACATCAGAATGGGAAGTAGAGAAGATAGGGTAGATTATAGATTAGGGGGAGATAGGTAGCTGGATCAAGCATGACAAACACAAAATCTAGAAATCACCAAAATGAGGCCTAACTAAGCATCCAATTATGGGTGCTAACTTTTTAGTACGATGCAATCATTCAAAAATTATTTAATGATTTGTACATCAAAATTATAGTCTCATTCACACACATGAAACCTAAAAATATATGAGCCTAGATGAGTGAGGGTGTTGATTTTATCATAACAAGTTACCTTCACTAGCTAATTTTTTTGTCAAATGATACTCTCTCTCCAACATGAGTGAATGCGTATTTAAATTACATCACACTTGTATCCAATTAGTTGTTAACATAATTATTCTCCTTTATGCTTCAACAAAAAAATTCATAACCAGTTTGTATATCTTATTATTTTCTTTTAAATAATTAGTATAACATCTAATGATTAAGATAGGATTATTAAATGGGATGTGACATTCTCAATGACTAATTTTTTACCAAAAGAATACTTGAAGGAAGTTAACTTCATAGTGACTAATGAAAAGACTCTTGGGATGGATGGATTCCCTTGTGAATATTTATTCATGTTTGATATATTGTGGGAGACAACCTTCATAAGGTCTATCGTGAAGATTTTCACTTTACATCTTTGGGGAATCCACTTAACAGATAAACTATCATGTTCATACATAAAGTTGGCAATTTTTAAGAAATTTGTAATTGGTGACCGCTCAATTTGTTGAATGTCTTACAAAATAATTGCCAAAGCTTTAGTTGTCAAGATGTACCTTTTCTTCCCTAGATTGTTTGCCTTGAAGAGATAAGCTTCATCAAATATAGATTTATTCTGAATGATATTATTATTACCTAGCAAAGAATGTAATAAGCCTCCATTCTTACTAACTCGCCATTTTTATCAAGATTGACTTTAGAAAATATTATGATTGCATTGAATATTTGTTTACTCTCTATGTTCTTGGTTTTGGTATTTATTTTAATTAATGTGTGGGGATTCTACTTGTATATCCGTTGCCCAAAAATTTCTTTAACATTAAAAAAAACCTACGAATTATTCCTTTCTTAAAGTTTGGAGTGCCCTTCATAGTCAACCAAGTCTAGTTTCATGGTTATTTTTCTCATACTTGGTCATTTTCATGAAGTCGTTAGGTTTCAACCTTAGTTAGGAACCTACATCGGGTTCTGATATGTCAATACATACTATTCACGACTCTTGCGATCTTCACTTCTAGCTTATTTATAAGTTGTTGACCCTAATATTTTGTTTTAAAAGTCCTTTTTGAATTCAATGTACCATTTCTAACTATATGTATAGTTCTTATTGTGAGTGTTAAGTCTTCAAAGTTTAGTTTCAAGTCCTTTATTGGAGCCCAATGCTTGATGCAAGGAATAGGATAAGAATGGCCAAAGGTACATCCAAATAACCAACCTCTTACAGAAACATCACATGAAAGCAATAGCACAAGAAAGGAGAGAGAGAATGCAAAGACTTCATATATTATTCATCAATAACCTCATACATTCTGGGTTGTAAGGCCTTCTCGATTACGACCAAATATAATCATAATTCAATTACAACAGTCCTCCAACATGCGAGGATTCAACTTTTAGAACCTATCTCCTATCTCTAAAAATTGATACCTACAGCTACAACACACTACTTTATTTATACAAGAGGCTACTCAAATAAGTCAGCCTTCAGATCCAACATTGGAGAAGAAAATGACTAGATCTAGGTCCACATGCTTCCCAATGATCAATACAACCATTAACTCTATGACCAAAATTAAATGCATGAGTTGACCTCAACATAAATCCAAAATAAACCACTCGGTGAGCAAGATTATTGAGAAATAAGAAATTAACTCTGAGAGCTAACTGAGCCAACGTGGTGAATGAAGGAACCGAGTAGCAACTGAGCCCCATTGGTGAAAATAAGAATACATCACTGAGAGCCCAAAAGCAGCTACCGAGTATATCTAACAACTTTAACTTTTTTTTTGTGATATAGGATTGCCAAGAACCTGAGATGCTCCTGCATCATACACCTGGGGTTGTTTTGAGATGATTCTTTGAATCATGCATCAGGTACAATTTGAGTTGAATCCAACTCAAATTTTTTAATCCATGAACGGTCTTTAATTGGTCTATTCTTCCATTTTACCAGGTACTCCATTTATGCCTTTCCTCTTATGCTTCTGCCAACTCTTTGTTCCAAAATATGCTTAACTTCTTATGTCTGCTTCTTAGGATAATCATTTGGTACTATCATTTCTTCATTAGGCTCATGATACTCATACAAGTCTGCAATGTTGAATATAGGTGATATGTCCATGTCATCAGGTAACTCAATTTCATAAGCATTTCCACTGTCAAACTTCCTCAATATCTTGCAGGGACCAAA
This sequence comes from Chamaecyparis obtusa, assembly GCA_027943335.1. Classification (NCBI taxonomy): domain Eukaryota; kingdom Viridiplantae; phylum Streptophyta; class Pinopsida; order Cupressales; family Cupressaceae; genus Chamaecyparis; species Chamaecyparis obtusa. The sequence continues at coordinate 9,625 of BSBK01010429.1, forward strand.
TTTCTTCATCTTTAATTTTACATAGGTTCCAACAGGAAATATGCCTTTCTTCAAATGAACCATTACTTCATCCCCAACTACAAAAGTCTTATGTCTTCTTGATCTGTCTACTTTTTCTTATATTTCTAATTACTATGTTCCAACTTAAGTTGTACTTCTTCACGCAATGTCTTCATGAACTCAACAAATTCTTCTTCTTCAACACTTCTCTTTTCTTCACCAGCAATGTTCTTCAAATCTGATATACCTCTCAGTTGTATGCCATTAACAATCTGAAAAGGTGTTTTTCTAGTACTCCTATTCACTAAATTATTGTATACAAACTCTTCTCGTGACAACATAGAATCCCAATTACTTAGTTTATCTCCAGCTAAACAACTCAAAAGATTACACAAACTTCTTTTTACAACCTATGTTTTCCCATCAGTCTGTGGGTGAAATGTAGAGCTATACCTCAACTTAGTACCCAACTTTTTCCATAGAGTCTTCCAAAAGTATCCAAAAAACTTACTGTCTCAGTTAGAGATGATACCCCTCGGTAATCCATGCAATCTGACAATTTCTTTAAAGAAAAGATTTGTTATATGCATTGTATCCAATGTTTTTCTATAGGGTATGAAATGTGCCATCTTATAAAATCTATCCACAACAAGAAATATAGAATCATTACCTCTTGTTGTCCTCAATAAGACAAGAAAAAAATCCATGCTGATATTAATCCAATGTTTCTCAAGAACATAAATCGGTGTATACAATTTAGTATTCTAACTTACTCCCTTTGGAACTTGACAAACTCCACAAGTTTTCACAAAATTATGAACATTCTTATACAGTTGTGGCCAAAAGTACTTCTCTTTAAGCAAATTTAATGTTTTGTCAATGCCAAAATATCCAGCCAAACCATTACTGTATTTCTCCTTTATCAAATTAGTTCTCATTGATCCTCTTAGGTATACATAGTTGAATACCTTTAAACAACATACCTTCTTGAATGAAATATTCTTCCCACTTAGTACTTGGTTGATCTTGAATAGGTGTTTCTATGCTTTCTCCATGGCTCAGAAAAATCAGGGTTAGTTTTATACAAATCTTTCATGTCATCAAAACCAAGAACTTCAATTCTCATTTCAGTCATCAAAGATCTTATTCTACTCAATGCATCAACAACTCGGTTAGTGACTCTACTCTTATGTTTTATCAAAAATGTATAACTCTACAAATATTCAACCCATTTCATATGTTTATGATTCAACTTATTCTAACTACCCAGATACTGTAAAGCCTTATGATAGTATACAACACAAATTCACTCGATATCAAATAATGTCTCCATTTCTTTAGGGCTTGAACAATAGCATAGAACTCTTCATAACACACAAAATATTTCCTTTTTGCATCATTTAATTTGTCACTAAAGAAAGCAACAGGTTTACCTTCTTGACTCAAGACAACTCCTATTTTACTACCACTTGCATCACATTAAACTTGAAATACCTTATTGAAATCAGGTAAAGCTAACATAGGCAATTCAACAACCTTCTGCTTCAAAGTCTCAAAATGTTTATCAGCTCCATGTGTTTACTTGAATTCTCTTTTATCTCCTCTCGTAGTCTCAATCATAGTATTACAAATTAAACTGAAATTTCTGATGAACTTTCGCTAAAAACTTGATAAACCATGAAATGATCTTACCTCACTAGCATTTTTAGGTGTAGGCCAATTCAAAATTGGTGCAGGGGCACCGAGGACAACCAGTCAGGCCATGAAGACCATGAAGACCTTGAAGACACTCAAAGAGGATTAGAGGGAAAAGGAGGTCAATAAGGATTTCAATGGTGTAAATCAAATCAATTACAACATATTGGAACCTATAATGTTTTAATGTCATGAAATAACATTACAATGTAAAGAGCTTGATTAATGGCCTAAAGGCCCAAATTACTTATAAGTGGACCATTCATGTCCAAGGGAGTCAAAGGGTTGTTTGGGGGGTTTAGTAGTGCTTGGACTAAGTCTCCTAGGTGTTTGAAAGCCTTGAGAGTTTTCATTTTACAAGTTTAATAAGTTTTAAGTTAATTTTCAAAGTTTAAATATTCAAATTTAAACAAGTAACGATTGTATGGCCTTTTTAGAGGGAAATGGGTTTTTAAGCCTTTTATGCCTTAAACTAATCAAGCAATGACAAAATTTGGTTGATATAGTTACAAGAAGGTTATATATTGGTAGAGAAGGTCATTGTATGAGACAGGAAGTTCTGGAGTGTACGGACTGTAACAGAGAAATAAAATCTCACAATTTTTGAAAGCTTGCTTAATGTCTTATTTGCTTGAAGTTTGATAAATCTATTAAGGATTTATTGCTAATGTTTTAGAAGTCTTTCCTTACAACATTAAAGACATTTTGAATTTTTCTTGCATTGGTTTGAATCAAATTAATATCTATGTTATAGATTGACACGGTTTGAGAGTTCTTAAGTCACTATTTTGATTGGAATCCAATAAAGATGGGCATCATCCCATGAAAGTAAATGCATAAATTTCATGTCATGAGCATATATAACATGTAAAATACAAATATAATGCTTTGATGTGCAGACAAGTGAAAGAAGAAGTGATCACAAGTGAAAGAAGAAGTGATCACATTCAGTAAATGGTAGAAAATACAATGAATTTGATGGCAAGGGTATAACAATAGAAGATTGGCCTTAAGGATAGGGGTATTTGATGATTGGGATCATCTTATATTGTTCATTTAAAGGTGAATCAATTTCCATTTGAACCTGGAAGTTATTGGAGGACACCGATTTGAGAAACCCTTGGTTTAAGGGTTTGAAGAGACCAAATTTGGGGATTTTGGGGTTATAGGAGGTTTGAGTCTAATTCCTTTGAGATTTGGAGGTTTGATGTCATAATAAGACATTGTACAAATTTTGGAGTCTTGAGAGTACAAGAAAGACAAGGTTTCTTTGTTAAATCACTCATTTTTATGCATTTTGGGGTCACAGGGGGTGAGCAGTAGTACATGCTCCAAAACAACCATATATATCATTTTTATATGACAATTTAATAAGAAAATTGTATCCAAAACATTGATTTTTTTTGGTCATTCCTTTGGAAATTTGCAGAGATAAGTGCCATTTTCCTTCGTTGCAAGGTTACTAGACAGGGCTATTAAGCCTCTAGACAGTTTGAGGAAGATTGGAGAGTTGGACACCTTGGATGTTGTAAAGAACTCTAAAGTATATCAAATCCACTTGAATACAGTCCTTAGACATCATCCATAACATCTTGGACCATTGGGAGGAGTTTAGGCAAGTTTGAGTTCTTTTGTAGCATTCACGGGTTGGGGTTAGTGCCCTCATTAATCAAAATTTGTAAACTTACCTGTGTTAAATCAATCCACCACCCTTCCCTCTACATCAAGTGGTATAAGATCCTAGGAAAGGTCTTGTGAAGAGTTTTTTAGAATGGTCTTGTGAACTTTGGTATCTTGGATCCTTAGTTAAGCCCTTAGAGTTGAAGTATCCTTTAAGGTGAAGCCCTAAGTTGATCCATTGTGTCAAGGAGATCAAGAGCCATGTCTGAACGTGAAGAAGGAGATTTACCTATAAGGATGAAAAACATGGAGTTGGAAAGGATAGTCAAAGACCAATTGGTAGATAACAGAAAGTTGAAGGCAACCCTTGAACAAGAAAGGAAGGATAAAGCTGAGAAGGATAAGGAGATGAGAATCATGATGGAAAGGATATTAGCATTGGAGAGAAGAGAAATTAGTATCAGAAAAGATGATGAAGTTGGTGATGAGGAAGAAGAGATACCCCAAGAGGAAGATGTGTACACCAAAATGTGTACACCAAGATGTGGTACACTTCTATGAATCTTTATATGCAAGGAGACTCAAGAATGAGCCCTCACAAATCGACTCATAGCTCTCTATCCAAGCATGTGCAGGGATTGATTATAAGGCCCTCAAATCGACCTGGTCAACCCATGCAAGTACACCCTAGAACGAGAGATTCAAAGATGAATAGCAAGCATGCTAATATCCATCGAATCTAGTTCATGCATGCAAACAAAATTAAACTATATGATTGCAAGAAGTAAACTATTTTAAACTATATGATTGCAATGCAACAAATGAACTATTTTGCTAATCAATCTATTATGAAAATTAAACTAAAATGCAATATTAAACTAAAATGTAAATGTGCAAGCTAAATGATGATCTCAAAAGCTCTAATGAAAATTGTAGCATAATAATAATATGAAAATTCTAGATTTTTTAATTGAGAAGGAGAGGGCTCCTTATATAAGAAATTGTGGAAGATTTTGCATCTCCAAGGGCAATGTGGGATTAATGCAGAAAGAGGAAAGAAATCTGATTTTTAGAAAGTGTGTAGGAAAAAGGAATTTTATTTATTTCATTTATTTTTAATTGACTTGTTTCCTTTTTTCATCACAAAAGATCTTTTGAGAGGATTTTATTTATTTTAAAAGAATAATTCTCTTTTAATTAAATAAAATAAGGTTATTTAATTAAAAGATGAATATTAATTAAATAAAATAAAATCATCTAATTAAAAAGGGTTTTAATTAAATAAATTTATTTTACTTAAGAGATATTACTTTCAATTTAATAAAGTTATTTTATTTATTTAAAAGGGATTATTTCTTTTAATTAAATAAAATTATTGATGACATGATTAAACCTTAGGAGATTATTGAAATGATTGAAATAGTTACAATTTGATTAAGAAGTTTGATTCGAATATATTGTAAAGCATTGATTCAAAAAATTGATATTGGATAAATTGAATAAATGGGGCCCAAAGTCTAGGCGACCATTTTAGGGTGCATACATTTGCCCCTCTTTGACTAATGTGAGATTGATCTGGGATCACATGTAGTCAAAGAATGGAATTGAAATGTGAGATCGATTTGGGATCACAAAACAACCCAGATGCGTGTTCGACGGATGGGAACACATCAGGACATAGATAAGCAGACTAAAAAAGACAAGGCCAACACCTGTGAATAGGTAATTGTCAAGTCTCAAATAAGAGATAAGAATCTCAAGCAAGGTTGCCCCAAGAGAAGCAATTGATAAATTTGATAAAGCTGAATCAAGCATTGAAGTTTGGTAGGTACTGCCCCCTCGTGATCGAAATCAAAATGAGATAGAGGAGAAACAGTAAATTGATAAATTTGATCAAATCGAACTAAAGATAAGGTTCTTGATGTAAGATGAAAGATATAAGAATCACAGAACTAAGGTAGCTTACCAAGAAAGATTATGCCCCAAGGTTGAATTAGAAGAAAAGAAGTGGGGTGAAAGCGAATGGAAGATAGAAGTTTGGAAGAAATGGAAAGAAATGGAGAGAAGAAAGAGAATTTGCCTCCAGAAAGAAGATGCCCCAAAATCAATCAACTGTTTAAGATAGGGAATTTTGATTGAGATCATGAAATAAGGTAAGGAAATGAAGATCAAAACGTGACCACAGTTGACTAAAAGTCCACAAGAAAGATGAAGAAAACCCTCTCAAACTCATAATGCAGCCTAAAAGTGCAAAATTATCATGAAGTCTAAATAATGCAAGCTACATGAAAATGCAAAGGTGTACTTGCGATAGGGTAACATAGGATTTTTGTGATCATCATTCATTAGAGAATGTAAGAGAACTTATTTTCATCATAGGGCCATTATTATCGGACATCGGACGATCACACAATCATCACTAGTAAAAAATGCAACTATGAAGATATGAATGTGATTTATATCGGATTGGAATGTGGAAAGATTCTAACATGAGCATCAAAGACATAAAGGTCAAGATGACTGCAATGTTAGCTTACCCAATTTAATGTAGCAAAACCACGCTCGCGTCAAGGCATAAATGCCAAGATGACCATGAGAACGGTTGTGCAAAAATAGTCAAGGATGATGCCTTAAATCTCCTAAGTGTGTCAAGGAGACAACAAGAGACATTGAAGAGGTTCAAGACAACACCCACAAGCAGAAAGTAAATAAAAACATGCCCCATGCCCCAAGTCTTCTAGCTATGCATCATGGAGAGACTTATTAGACAGGGACACGCAACGAAAATCAATAACAGTCAGCACACAAAGAAAAAAAATCATGACATATCTCTAGCACTAAATGTTGCATTTAAATATTTTAAGTGTGTAAACTGATACTAAGTTCCGAGGGTAAGGATCGAATGCTTGCAAGCAGGTAAGATCACATGACCAAACTAGATAAGACCAAACTGATAAGTGTTGAAAAACACTCGATGTCAGGGGTTGTGTTGAAAAACACAGTTCGGTTGGTGTTGAAAAACACCGTTTGTGAGGTGTCCTAAAGATAAGCATATCCAAGAGACCAAAGCTAACACAGTGATGCCCCCTAGACAAAGACAAAGACCAATTCCAAACCAAGGTGACAAGGACAAGGCATGATGGAGAAAGGCTAAGTGTCGAGGACGCATGCTAAGAAATAAGGGTGTGAAGGCCTCAAGTAGCACCCGTTTCCAGGTTTTCACCACTTGTACGAATTTTTTGCAAGACGTTTTATAATTTTTTTGTATTTTTTGCAACCAAGGCACTTGTTTCCAGGTTTTCACCAAGGTACTTTTTTCTTTTTTTTTGAATTTTTTGCATTTTTGAATTTTTTGTATTTTTGTATTTTTTTGTATTTTTTCAGCGTCATATATGAATTTTTTTGGAAATTTTTCAGGATCAATAAGGTATATACAAAGGATGCCCCCAGACAGAATAGGCATCAAGGATAGAACTTCTTCAGGTGCAAAACATTGATAGGCTTAGGGAGCCGCTCCCCCTCTTCAGTAGATAGTAAATAAGCACATGTACCAAAAGCTACTGTGATAATGTAGAGTCCAAGCTAATTAGGTTCCAATTTTCCCTTTTGTTCTCTATTTTGTTGGTTCTTAGGATTCTCTCGCAAGACAAGATCTCCTACTTGGAATTCTCTAGGGCGAACCTTTTTGTTGAATGCTTTGGACATCCGCTTTTGGTAGACCCTCATATGGTCAAATGATGCTTTACGCTTTTCATCCAGAAGTTCCAATTCTTGTAATCTCATGGCGCAATAATCTTCATCTATAACTAGACCTTTGAGAGAGACTCTAAGTGATGGAATCTCAACCTCTAAAGGTAACACTGCTTCAGCGCCGTATGTGAGGGCAAAAGGAGTAGCCCTAGTTGGAGTACAAATACTCATTCTATAGGCCCACAAGGCCAGGTTTATCTTTAGGTGCCAGTCTCTACCATTCTTATGAACTGTTCTGTGTAAAATCTTGAGAATAGTTTTATTTGAAGCCTCTGCCTGACCATTTCCTTGCAGGAAGTAAATGGAGGACCAATGTTGTTTTATCTTAAATCTTTGGCAGAGTTGTGTAAGGTCCTTATTTTTGAACTGACCTCCATTGTTAGTGATGATCTCAGATGGCACTCCATATCGACAGATGATATGGTTTAAAATGAATAAAGACACTGTCTTGCCTGAGGCAACAGAAAGTGGAACAGCCTCTACCCATTTTGTAAAAATTTCCTCAAAATCCACCTCTACTATAACCACCTTGGTAGTTACTTCCTCTTCATCTAGAAGAACTTTCACATTTCCACTCGGTCTTGCCCTTATCTTGATTTGTTTTGTCTTGATTAGATCTATTGCTTTCACCATAAGATCTGCCTCTGCCTCTATGGAATCTACCACCTCTTCCTCTTTGTCTTTGTTCACGTCTCTTATTCAATTTCTCCTTGGCTTTCAAGGCAAACTAATAAGCTTCTTCAATACTTTCCAACTTGGCCAAACTATTTTCCTCTTGAATAGAAATGCTTAACCCATTTAGGTACCTAGCAATTCTTTCTAACTCATCCTCAATATGTCTAGATATGATGTCTAATCTATAGAATTCCTCAGTATAGTCTTTTACCGAGCTATCTTTCTTCCTCAAACTTTACATTCTCCTAACTAGGTTAATCTTATAATCACAAGGTAGAAACTTCCCTTTCAATTTATTCACCCTCTTATTCCATACCTTGATTTTGTCTTTGCCTTTCCTCTTTCTGTCCAATTGTAGATGCTCCCACCATAAAGATGCATGACTTTTCAATTTTGTACTCGCAATTTTCACCTTCTTTTCCTTAGGGACATTTTCATATTCAAAATACTTTTTCATCTCAGTTATCCAATCCATCAACTCATTTGAATCCATCCTTCCACTATATTCAGGAGGATTGAAATGTGGTGTAGACTTCAAATTTTTCAATGCCTTCAAAAGTCTTTCTTCACCTTGATCCATCACAGGTGCAGGTTCTACCTCACCTTGTTCATCTTTGAATTCTTCATCACTAACATCTTCAAGATGTCTTCCATGGTGTTGGGCTGTCTCAACAACTTCTAACCTAGCAACAATTTGTCTTAGCATGTCAGCTAAGCCTGGATCTGCAGTTAGCTAAGCCTAGATCTACATCTTGCCTCCCATGAACCATCTTGAAACCCTCTACAATTGCAGGTTAGATCACAATCTGGCACTCCACAACAAATACCAACTAGGACTTACAAGAAGGAACCCTCAACCAAAGACCTAAATTCACAAATCTAGATCAAGATCTAACCTCACTCTGATACCACCTAATGCAAGGAAAAGGATAAGAATGGCTAAAGGCACATCCAAATCATGAACATCCTTGTAGAAACATCACATGGAAGCAATAAAACAAGCAAGGAGAGAGAGAATGTTGAGACTTCATATATTATTCATCAACAACCTCATACATGTCAGGTTGTACGGCCTTCTCGGTTATGGCCAAATATAATCAGAATTCAATTACAAAGTCCTCCAACATGCAATGATTCAATTTTTAGAATCTATCTCCTATCTCTAAAAATTGATACCTACAACTACAACACACTACTTCATTTATACAAGAGGCTACCAAAACAAGTCGGCCTTCAAATCCAAGATTGGAGAAGAAAATAACTAGATCTAGGTCCACACACTTCCCAATGATCGATACAACCATTAACTCCATGACCAAAATTAAATGCACTAGTCGACCTCAACAGAATTCCAAAATAAACCTCTTGGTGAGAAAGATTACCAAGCAATAAGAAATTAACTCGCAGAGCTAACCAAGGCAACTCGGTGAATGAAGGATTCGAGTAGCAACCGATCCTCGCTGATGAAAACATGAATACATCACCGAGAGCCCAAAAGTAGCTACCGAACATATCTAACAACTCTAACTTTTTTTTTTTGGGTGATACAAGATTTCCAAGAACCCGAGATGCTCCTCCATCAATGCTTAACTTCAAGCTTATTCATTTCCTTTTACAATAGAAAGCCTCATTTAACCATGTCTCGTCAATCTTGTGTGTTTATTCTTAAAGGTGTGTCAGAGTCTGACATATTATGCCAACTCAAGTGAGACTCAACAAGTCTTTATCAAATGTTTGTTGTAAGGAACAAAATAACACAAGGAGTATTGGTAGTATGTTTGGGGCACAAAAGGGTTTTTATAACCTTGTTAGGTTTCAATGTTCTCTCTCAAACTAATAAGGATAACAAATTTGGAGGGAAATGGAAGAAGACATTATTGTTTAAAACAAACACAAGTATAACTTGGTTGTAAGACTATTGTTGGATCTTGATAAGCGAATTCAGACTTACCAAAAGCAAGTTGATGATGCAATGTGGAAGTACTATGCTTAATTGCATAGAGTTTAAGTAGCTAAAAACTAATTGTTTTTTGGTTTGTGGTGACTGATCAGGAAAGTATTGTATGTTGGAGATTTGCCAGCAAGCCAGTGTTGATTGTATGTTTGTCATTGATGACAACATATGGTAAGTAGCATGCATGGAAGCCTGATGGAGAGAGACTTGAGCATATGTTGCCTAGATATGTTATCAACATGATATCATAAGCGCAAAGGTTGATTCTGAGTGTAGATAGTTATACAGTTGACTGTTTCAGTTAGTGTTCCTGACAGGTCCCAGGAAGAGTTTTGTATGTGATATACAATAAATTTGTGGTGGAGCCTTGCACATTTACATTTATGTTTTATCCATGTTATAGAAGCTATGTTCATGGACACAGAGTCTGATATGTAGTACAATCTAAGTTATGAAGTCTCCAGTTGCCAGTTACAATTTTTTGAGTTTATCTGACATAGCCGACATTGTTTTTATTATTGTAGTAGTTGCACCCATCACTTGGATATGTGCACTTGGATTAATGTTTAGAGAAGAGTTAAGAATATTTGGTTAAGAGTGTATGGCATAATTCAGCATGAGAAGAAAGTAGCAGTTAAATTGGTGGATCCGATAGTGTGAAATGACACGTCTACTCACATGGAGTTACACAGTCTTAATTTATGTTGCGTGCTTAGTAGAGCTGATTGAGATATTATTGGAAAGTTGTATTGTTTCTCTAATATGATTTCAAGATGGTTCTAACAAGTTGACTTGATTATATCATTTAGAGGAAAAATATTTATAGGCAGTCATTTGTGATTGCTAAGTATGGCCGTGAGTTGAAAGAAAGAAGCAGAGCAGAAGTTGAGAAGTGTTGTGCCATCAGCAAAAGGTCTATGTGAAGAAGATAAGTGTATATGCTATCCATTGGAATTGATCAAGACATTAGGTCTACCTCACAGTTCACCAAGATACAGATATAGTGTGTATCTGTTATTAAGAAGGTTATAGCCTTCACCATTTGAGTAGTGAGCTCTTGGACAGTGCGTCCTCACTCCTAATAGGGTTAATTGTAAAAGATTCCTAACAGGGTTCGACCCTTGACAAGGTCATTGTACTTATTGCATTGTAAAGATCAACTCCTAACAGGGTTGTAAGATATTCTGACAAGGATCATTATACACTAGTGCAGTTTTAGTGGGTGTCAGTTCCCATTGGGGTTTTTACCTATTTGGGTTTCCTCGTAACCAAAATTATGTTCTTGTGTTATTGTGTATGTGATTAATGTTCTTCTGTACTTAATTGGATAAAGAATTGAATCTTGTAGATAACTGATTCACCCCCCCCCCCTTTGTTATCTCTTGGGACTATTCCCAATAATTAGTATCAGAGCCAAGTGCCTCAGAGAGAAATTTTAACAGCTTGAGGTTGATCAGATGGCATTCTTTAGAAAAGAAAGTCCTAAGTTTTATGGAGAGAACTATCTAGACTGGAAGAACAAAATGATGACACATTTGCAGTGCATTACCTTTAAGATTTTTGAAGTAGCTACCAAAGAAGTTCAGATTCCCTCTCTAGCAGATCTTGCAAAGGATGATGCAACCTTGAAGCAAAAGGAGATGTTCACTTCAAATGATATTGCTAAAGAAGCCCTTATCAGTGCCTTATCTAACAGTGGGTTTTCAAAGATCAAGAAAATGGACAAAGCCTATAAGGTATGGAAGTATCTAGAAGACATGTTTGAAGGAGATATTCAAGCCAAGAATGTGCACAAGAAGACATTGAAGAAAATATACAATACATTAGAGATGCTACCTAATGAGAATGTCAGAGCCTACAATCAAAGGATTAATGAAGCAGTTGCAAGAATCAGAAACAATGGTGGAGAAATTTCGGAAGAAGACATAATGGATAAACTAATGACTACCTTGACACCAGAATATGACAACAAGATAGGCATCCTAGATGAAACTATGCAGTCCAAAAAAGACTTCAAAAGAGAGACCTTAATCAACAAGCTTTCAACCTTTGAGATCTCAAGATTGAAGACAAAGCCTAAAAGTGAAACAGCCTTCAAAGCCTTAGTTCATGGTAATAAATCCTTGAACACTTCTGGTAATTTTGATGATGATGATGAAGAGAAAGAACTAGATGATTTCATTGATTTGATTGCTAAGAAAGAAAGGAAAGAAAAAGGAAAATATGAAGGTTAGTTACCATTCAAATTCTTTTCATGTAACAAGATTGGTCACTTTTCATCTAAGTGTCCTGCAAGAGTCAAGAAGTTCAAAACTAACTACAAAATTAAGTATACAAAAGAATGTTACTATGCTGGCGATGGAGTATCAGATGAAAATTCAGTAGAAGATGAAATAGGATTCATTGCTCTTGAAGACATGGAGAAAATGTTTGATGAAATGGACCTTGAAGATAAAAAGAAAGCATAAGAGTTGGCATTGATTTCACAAGATGACATCAGGATAGATTGGATCATTGACATCGGTTGTTCACATCATATGACAAGAGATAAGGATAGATTTGTACATTTGGATAGATACAAAGGTGACATGGTTAGATTTGGAGATAACACTCCTAAACCTATCATAGGTAGAGGAGCTATCACCTTGGATGGAAAAAACAACACTGATGATGTTCTTTATGTTGATGGTCTGCAACATAACTTACTAAGTGTTCGATAGTTTCTTGACAAAAGATATCAGTTGGAATTCAAAGACAACAAGTGCATCATTAGTAACAAAGAAGGAGAGATGATTGCATCTGGTAAAAAGACTAAAGGTAATGTTTTTCATCTTAATCTTGAAGCAAGTTGTTTTGTTGCTAAGGTAGATGACAGTTGGTTATGGCATAAAAGACTATATCACATCAATTTTGACAACATAGTGAAGATAAGCAATGTAAAGGCAGTAAGAGACCTTCCTAGCATTGCAAACCTAGTTGATACAATATGCAAGGAATGTGTAATGGGAAAGCATGTGAGGAATTCATTCAGAAGCAAGAATAATTTAGCAGAGAACAAGTTGGATCTAATACATACATACTTATGTGGACCAACTCAAACAAGGACATACTATGGTGAAATGTACTTTACTTTCTTTGTTGATGATTATTCTAGAATGATGTGGGTTATGTTCTTAAAAGACAAATCATATGCATTTGAGAAGTTCAAAATATTCAAAGCTAAGGTTGAAAATGAGTCTGGATTGAAGATTAAATGTCTGAGATCAAATAGAGGAGGAGAATTCACCTCTGACACATTTTATGAGTATTACAAAGAACATGGGATAAAGAGACAACTAAGTGCTCCTAGAACCCCTTAGCATAATGGAATTGTAGAAAGAAGGAATATGATCATACTTGATACAGCGCACACCATCGTGATTGAAGGAAAGGTTGCACGCACCTATTGGAGAGATGCGGTCAATACTATAGTCTATACTATCAATAGAATTCAATTGAGGCCAGGCACAGACAAGACACCTTATGAGCTATGGTTTGGGAATATACCTATAGTCAAATACTTCAGAATCTTTGGAAGCAAGTGCCACATCAAGAGAGATGAAGCCATTGGCAAGTTTGATGAAAGAAGTGATGAAGGTATTTTTCTTGGTTACTCCACTAAAAGCAAAGCTTATAGATGTTTAATTTAAGATTGAAGAAGATCATTGAAAGTGCTCATGTGAAGATTGATGAAAAGTTTATGATTCAAGAGAGATATCATGATTATGCACCTATGATTGAAGAAGAATCTAGACCTACTAGTAATGATACAGTTGTTGAAGAAATGTTTGACATCATTGATGTTTTGTTCAATGACCCTGAAACAAGTGAAGAAGAAACACAAAAGGTAGATGAGAGAGTCACACCTAATGTTCCAAAATTCACATCTAGATACCATTCAAAGGAAGACATCATTGGAGATCAGAACATCAAAGTCATGACAAGATCAAAAGCAAAGAGTTCCACAGCTAATGAAGAGGTATGTTTACTTTCACAAATTGAACCCTTAAGTGTTGAAGATGCATGTAATGATTTAGATTGGCATGAAGCAATGAAAGAGGAGCTAGATCAGATAATTAAGAATGATACATGGGAATTGGTCCCTAGGCCTAGTGATAAGAATGTGATTAGAACCAAGTGGATATTCAAAAATAAGATGAATGAAGATGGAACAGTGGTAAGAAACAAAGCAAGACTAGTATGTAAAGGGTATGCGCAAAGAGAAGGTATTGAATATTCACACACATTTTCCCCTGTAAGTAGATTGGAAGCCATAAAGTTGTTTTTAGCCTATGCTACATTCAAAGACTTTAAGGTATACCAGATGGATGTCAAGTCAGCATTCCTAAATGGAGAGATGAAAGAAGAAGTATACATAGAGCAGCCTGAAGGATTTACATTATCAGATAGACCTGATATAGTATGCAAATTGAAGAAAGCCCTGTATGGACTTAAGCAAGCCCCTAGAGCATGGTATGAAAGACTTGATGGATACTTGACTAAGATTGGATTCAAGATAGGAGTAGCAGATTGTAACTTATTCATAAGAGAGACACTCGATGGACTATCATTAGTTGCTATATTTGTTGATGACATTATCTTTGGTGGTAATGACAAGCTTAGTGCTGAATTTGCTAAGGAGATATAGAGAGAATTTGAAATGAGCATGATTGGTCCTATCAAGTACTTTTTGGGACTGAATGTGCAGCAGACAGACAAAGACATTTTCATTAATCAGTCTAAGTATGTGAAAGAGATATTGAAGATATTGAAGATGGATGATTGCAAGCTAGTAAGTACCCCTATGATAACAGGATGCAAGCTTTCAAAAGAAGATGATTCAACAGCAGTAGACATAACCTTGTATAAGTCTATAATTGGCAAACTAATCTATCTCACTCAATCTAAACCTGATATTTCCAATGTAGTTGGTATAGTTGGATGATTTGTAGTAGAACCTAAACAAAGTCATCTCATGACAATAAAGAGGATATTCAGATATTTGAAAGGAACTATAGACTATGGTTTATGGTATCCTAATTTAGAAAATGTAGAACTCCATGTATATACAGATGCAGATTGGGCAGGTTGCGTGGATGATAGAAAAAGTACCTCAGGAGGAGTAGTATTTCTTGGATATAGACTTGTTACTTGGACAAGTAAGAAGCAAATTTATATTTCTCAGTCCACAACAGAAGCTGAGTATGTTGTAGCAGCATTGAATTGCTCTACAATTGTGTGGATCAAGTAGATGATAAAAGATTTTGGTATTCAGATTGATTGTCCTATTGTTATTCATTGTGATAACACTAATACTATCAATATGTCAAAGAACCCTATGATGCATGCAAAGACAAAACACATTGAGATAAAGTATCATTTCCTAATAGAGAAAGTTACAGAGAAAGAATTAATGTTGAACTATGTGAGTACAAAATATCAGCTAGCAGACATATTCACAAAGCCTTTACCTAAGGATACATTTGAGTATCTCAGGGAGAAGCTAAGAGTAATTCCCTTCCCTGAATCTGATTAGAGTTTGTAGGAGTGCATTAGTCCTCAGTGATTGATGAATGGTTGACTACTCTGCTTCAAGAGTAGTACCGGTGCTTAATTGATTGGTGCCCTTTGCCATTGATGTCAAAGGGGGAGTAAGTATATAGTCATGAAAAACAAAAATAGTAAGAGATGAAGGATTCATTCTTGAAGACATTTTGTTGAGGAAATGAAGAATGTTATAAAAGAATTGTAGAAAGGGGGAGTGAGTATTTAGCAAGAAGAAACAAAACAGTAAGAAATGGAGGATTCATCCTTGGGGGAGTTTTGTTGAGGAAATGGAGAATGTTATAAAATAATTGCTCATTTGGATTGGTGATGTTTTTCATTCCATATGTTGCCATCAATGCCAAAGGGGGAGATTGTTGGAGATTTACCAGCAAGCCAATCTTGACTATATGTTTGTCATTGATGAAAACATATGGCAAGCAACATGCGTGGAAACATGATGGAGAGAGCCTTGAGCATATGTTGCCTAGATATGTTATCAACATGATAGCATAAGAGTAGAGGCTGATTATGAGTGTAGACAGTTATACAGTTGACTGTTTCAGTTAGTGTTCCTAACAGGTCCCAGGAAGAGTTCTATATGTGATATACAATACGGTTGTGGTGGAGCCTTGCACGTTTACATTTGTGTTGTAGCTGTGTTATAGATGTTATGTTCATGGACGCAGAGTCTGATATACAGTCTGATTTATGAAGTCTCCAATTGCCATCTACAGTTTCTTGAGTTTATCTAACGGAGTCAACATTGTTTTTATTGTTATAGTAGTTGCACCCATAACTTGGATACACACGCTTGTATTAATGTTTGGAGAAGAGTTAAGAATGTTTGTTTAAGAGAGCATGATGTAATTCAGCATGAGAAGAAAGTAGCAGTTAAATTGGTGGAGCCGACAGTGTGAAGCGATGCATCTACTCACATGGAGTTGCGCAGTCTTAATTTGTGTTGCGTGCTTAGTAGAGCTGATTGAGATGTTATTGGAAAGTTGTATTGTTTCTCTAATATGATTTCAAGATGGTTCTAACAAGTTGACTTTATTATATCATTTAGAGGAAATATATTTATAGGCAATCATTTGTGATTGCTAAGTATGGCAGTGAGTTGAAAGAAAGAAGCAGGGCAAAAGTTACGAAGTGTTGTGCCATCAGTAGAAGGTCTATGTGACAAAGATAAGTATATATGCTATTCATTGGAACAGATCAAGACATTAGGTCTACCCCACAATTCACCAAGATCCAAATATAGTGTGTATCTATTATTAAGAAGGTTGTAGCCTTCACCATTTGAGCAGTGAGCTCTCAGACAATGCGTCCTCACCCCTAACAGGGTTAATTGTAAAAGAATCCTAACAAGGTCCGACCCTTGACCAGGTCACTTTACTTATTGCATTGTAAAGATCAAATCCTAATAGGGTTGTAAGATATTCTAATAGGGATCATTATACACTAGTGTAGTTTTAGTGGGTGTCAATTCCCACTGAGGTTTTTACCTATTTGGGTTTCCCTGTAACCAAAATTATGTTCTTGTGTTATTGTATATGTGCTTAATGTTCTTCTATACTTAATTGGATAAAGAATTGAATCTTGTAGATAACTTATTCACCCCCCCCTCTCTCAGTTATCTCTTGGGACTATTCTTAACACTGTACACTCGTCAAGCATTTTTGAGTTGACTTATCAATCATTTTCCTAGGTTGACTTGTCAAGTATTTTTTAGGGTTAACTTGTTAATTGACATTGTAAACCACCTAAAGGGCCTATATATAAGTGGTGGTGTAATGTGAAATAGGATCAGACCATAATTTTATCTTCACTAGATAATAAAATAAGTGGACTCTCTGTTTGGTGGATGTAGCCCAAGATTGGGTGAACAACGTTAAATCTTTCAATCTTCTTGTTCTACTTTTTTGTGCTTTATTCCTTTGCACTTTTTATTTTATTTGCATGTAACTGTTAGATTTATGTCTTCTAATCCTAAAATTATTGATAATGATGAGTCATAATTTGCTTTATTGCTCAATAACTAAAGTTATTACTCAAGATTAAGTCAAAGTTCAAAATGAAGGCTTGACTAAGAAATTTCAAAGATCATATGAGTTACCAATCGTTACCATTATAGCCCAAAGAAGTAAGCACTTGAAGGTTTCTTAAATGTTATATTTTCAAGGAATTAGGTTTATTTTTCTCTATTAGTTACAAAGTAAGGAGTTTTCTATTGAAATTTAGGAGAATTAGAAGTAATCTAAAATGAGGTTTAAGTATTTAGTTTATGAGCACATGACTAAGTTGTAAAATGTCATTCTAGAAGTTGGAGATACTTAATTGGGTTACATTGATTTGAACAAGTTTTGGGGAAGAGAAAAGAACCCTAATTGACACCTCCTCACTCAAAGGTTGGTAGAAAGTGGGTTGTTGGAAGTAGTTGCATTCCCAATGGTCATCCAATGTACAAACCTACTTTTGAAGTGCACACAAAGATATGGCCCCAAAACTTGAAAAATCAAAACAAGGGATGATAAGGTCCTACTAACCCTTGATCAAGCCACAGTTCATGCCTATGTCTACCTACCAAATTGGGAGGTTTACTCGCATTGGGACTCCAGTCTGTCAGAGTGCAAATTTAGCATGAAAAAGGGTTATTATAGAAGTATTATAACTAAGTCTTAGTTTTTCATACCAAGGAAAGGGCAATCACAACTCCCTAAGACAATTCACAAGTCTCACTTACATGAATAAATAGTAGTATCATTGTGTTATTCCATAGATTTCATGAAAACATTGATGCTTTCAACTTGGATGAGTGGATATTCTTTTTCATGCAAGTGATATATGCTAGAGAAAAGTATTTGGATTGGGTGGGGTTTATTAGTGACTAGTTAGATGAGGTAATCACTTGTTTCACTTTCAAAAATTATTTTGGAATGTCTTCTTATTTGATACATGCCCTAGCTTTCTCGAGGTATTGCCTTGGGCTTAGTCACGTAGAAGAATTTGATGATAGCATTTAAATTTTTTATTCTTACCATAGGCTCCAATTACAAAAGAGCTACATCAATTTCAGGAGAGTAAACTATGGGTTCACAATGCAAATGATTAAGAAGTTACAAGGGAATTTAGGGTAAAGGCTTTCTCCTGAAGTAATTGGGCTAGACACCATTTACGATAGTCATTTTATTCACTTTCCACAATTCAGGTACCATAGAGTAGGTGGTTATGATGGATTTCCTATGAAGTTACTTAAATATGTAGAGGAAATTTTTTTTTTGATTGAGGTTTTCAATCAGGTATTCAAAGTATATAAGTGTTGTGCTAATAAGAGAAAAACCAACATTGAATTTCCAATTGAGTTGGGATATTATAAGTACAAAGACCAATCTGAAGCATTGAACATTGGTAGGGACACTTCCTCCACCTACGATGAACTTAGGCTACATTTCAATAATAAGAGCTCTTTCTAAAATAATTTGCATCTGGGCCCATCCTATCGCCACATACTACATTTAAAGAATTTTCTAGGTAGATTGTGTTAATGATTATGAGGTTCAAAAATGGGTCTAGATGTGGTTAAGCTTTAGGAAAATAATTTATTTTTGGCAAGGGTGGAATCTGTTGGGATAATTTATGATGACGAGGCTGATATTATTAACCCCATGTATGTAGCCACTATTCAAACACAATCTTTAGTTCCTATTGATTGGAGTTTTCTTGAAATTGATGACCTCACTACACAGACAACCAAAGTATTCAAGAGAACCTAAATTTTGGTGGCTAAGAAGAAGGCTAAAAATTCAAAGGTGAATGCTTAAAAAGAAAGAAAGAGTTGAGAACCAATTAACTCCAATACTAGAGGTTTCGCTTCTATTATTACTCCTGCCACCACTTCAATCAAGCAAATAATAAGTTTGAGAGGAGGAGGTGAGAAGCCACCAAATAAAGATAAATCTAATGAGAAGACCTATGGAGAAGGCTCAAAGCCTTATGTTATGGATATCAAAAAGGGCAAAGAGGGGGACAATAAGGCTAAGAAGGATGAGGAAAACAAGTATAAGGGGAAAGTTGTGGCTAGCGAGATAGGAAAATAAATTTCAACAACTAATCTTAGCCCTGCTAAAAATGTCAAGATGGTAAGCCCATTTCTCCTTTTACTTGATTATTAAAATGTTGGAGGAACTCCTCCAGTGAAAAGAATTATATTCTTCACACTTGATTTCATAAAAATTGCAATAAAAAAGAGATAGTTGGAATTTTCTAAAGTGCCACCTAATGATGTTGTGCAACAACTATTGCAATTGTCTTCTGCACCCAAGGCAAAGAACTTAAAACTACCTCTAAAATCGTAGAGGATGAAAAATTAGATCACCTATTCTTATAATTTTCTTACCTCATTGTTCAAAAGGATTCAAGCTAAGATACTACTATTGATTTCGTCATGAATCATGCTAATGTGGTCCTCCCAATAGAGATGTTAATTTACTCAACTTCAATTTTACGACTACAAAGTTAATGGAAAGAACAAAGATAGACAAATATGACAAAAAAATAATTAAAGATGATGGTTAATGTGAAAAGGGTTCGAACTTTTGATTCACATACACTATGGTATAAAAGTGTGTCTCAAGTAGATAAAAGACCAATTAAATTTTGTTGTTCACTTGTCAAGAAAATTATTGTCAGTGTGTAGTAGTTGTGAATTTTTTTAAATTCTTGTATTAAATATGTGGGTTTGAATACAATTTAGACATTTTATGCTTCTTTATGAGCAAAATATCTAGTTGAAACAATTTCATTTTCTTTTAGAAATTATAGTTAAAATTTATTTCAAAACCAAGATGTCTACTTGCGATGGTGTACTTTATTTGTACGTATCTGGATACCTGAGTATTTCTAAGAAGGGCGTGAATAATCTTTGACTTGTTTGGTTGGAATCTATATACATTTTCATTTTGAATTTATCACTCATGTTTGTTGTATAGCGATACACAAGCATTAGCTGTACCTTTACTATTTTATGGTTAAAAGTATATATGAGAATACTTATATCATGAAAAATTTAAAAATATTGATAATTTAAGAGAGCTAGACCTGTAAAATTTAGAGGGAAATCACTAACTCAATAGTGATTTCTCCAACTTTTAGTCACAATTTGTCTTTACTTTAGGGTAAATGAGTTATTTCATTTTTATTTTCAAAGAAAAAATTGTTCGCTGACAAGATGATTTAGCTTGCATCATAATTTCTTATCACCAATGAACACTCTTTGTGCTTCACAAGTTCACCTATTGAGGGTGTCCTCTTTCCCCAATTCTTTATGTTCTTATTGCAAAAGGATTTGGCTACCTCCTAGCTCATGTAGTTTCTCTATACTTGGTCTAGGGGATTACTCTTCCTAATTTTTTCCAACAAATGGTTGCTTGTCATTTTGTCAAATACTATTTTATTGTTCCTATCAAGAAAGAAAATAATGTCACTCAAGCCTTTTAATGCCTTGACATCTTCTACTAGGTTTTAAGTGAAGTATCCAATGGAAAAAGACTCAATGTTATGGGCAATCCTCTCTTCCTAGGCTAAATTGATTGTCATTTTAGTTAAAAATGAACACATGGAAGTGTTCTACCCTCCAAGTATTCCCTTTGTTTTCTAGGCCCAAATCTCCTTACTTTGGGATTAGTGATTAATGAAATTGAAAAAAAGTTCAACTACTAGATTACCAAATCACATTCTATTATAGAGAAATTCCAAAATTGCTAAAAAGTTTTAGTAGCTACAAATGTGTATTACTCTAATTGTCGTGTTCCTTCCAAGGCTTGTAACTTACAAATTGAAAAACTCCTTGGAGAGTTTCTCTATGATACTAATAAAAGAAACCATGATTTCAATAATGTACTTAGGATTTATACTAATTGCTTCATGAGTCTAAAGGGTTAGGTTTATTCTCCATTTACAAACAAGGAGTTGTCCTATCTACCCGAAGGATCATCAAAGGTCTTGAGGACAATGGCGACTAGAAAATTCTAGGCATGCAATGTATTAATTATAATTCCTTCAAGGAGAATGACTTGAAATGTATATAATTTTACACTCTACTCATTAAATGGGACACTATTAAAATTTAGGGCACTTTTGTCATCAAAGGCATATGAAAATCCTAGGAAACTATCAAGCCTTGAATTTGTTGGGCGTGAAATGACTTCCAAAATATCCTTTCTACCAATCAATAATATATTTGGTGGTAATTGTCTATTGTCAATATAACTCTTTGACCAACGCATTATAGATCAATGCCTTGAAATTCGTTAAGAGTGACATTCATGTGTTGCTAGATTTTCTTAACAAATTCAAGATAAATTTCTCTCTTAGCTTGAGTTTAAATTGAGATTCAAGTTTTCTACTCAAGACTAAGAAACTTTTTCAGTTTGTGATAGATTCATAAAATTGAGCTTGGGTCTCTTAATCCTTAGTGGAAGGATTGGAAATGGTACCTAGATACATCATTCAAAATTACATAGCTAGCATGGGCTATTTGTGGATGTCTCCCGATATTTTTATCGTGGATCAACTAAATCTAAGGTGGCACTTTCAATCCTCTACTAGGAATTGCCATCACTAATTCTAATATGTACAATAGGTTGGTGATCTTGAAGCCTAAATTGGATCACCTTATCTTGTGCATTCTTTACCAAGGCCTTTCTTTGGGAAGTTGCTTGGCTCATACAAACATTGCTCTTTCTTGTTGTTCATTTTATAGATAAATTGAATCTTTTAAGAACCTCTTACGATTTTGTACCAAAGTGTAGGAGGTTAGGGATTTAATTCATGCTTTCTTTAGGCATTTCAAATGAGCTCCTTTTTGTTGTAATATGGTTCTTCCTTGATGTTGGAACTATTTCCTACACAAGTACACCCAAACTTAACATACTTTTAGAGTAAAATTCCTCATTAGTTTTGAGCAAGATAAAAATAATGCTCCTCTTTAGTTGTTATATCGATACTCATTATTCGTTGTATACAACAACTATGATTTACTTTAACTTCTTAGGCTTTATTGAACTTGACCATATTTATCCTTATTTAATTTTGTTGTAGACTTGATCTCATTAGACTTTGTAGATTTGATAGTGCACAACTTTTTTTAATTAAAATTGTACCTTTATTATTATTAAAAAAATCATGCAACGGCATGCCACATAATGAAAAATAGAACCAAAATGAAAAAAACATCACACTACCTAGGCAACATTCAGTTTTCTTCTGCTCTAGAGGAGAGCCCTATAAACTTGCTTGCCAAGTAAACGTTTAAATTGAATTTCAGATTAATTTAACTCTAAAAAGTTCAAAAAAGTAAAAACACTTCTCAGTTCGTCTCTGTGCATCTTTTCGACTCTCCACGTTGTGAAGTGTCCTTGGTTTTTTACATCGAAGAGAAAAAAATCTTGTAATCCCAGAGAAAACACCATGTTTCTAACCAGGTGAGTTCTCATTGTCTCCAGTGTTTAGCCTGCCCTGTATTCACAGTGCAGTCGATCTATCATTATTTTGTTATTTGTTGATTAATTAATATGGGGGTTTCAGGAGCGAGTATGACAGAGGAGTCAACACTTTTTCGCCAGAAGGTCGGCTGTTTCAGGTTGAATACGCCATGGAAGCCATTAAGGTATCACTCTTTCCTTCCCCGACCCAGTGTTTTTCAAAAACTGTTTCTTGGTCGCATTTTAAGTAAGCGGTACTACTTGAATTATATTTGCGATTTGCAGTTGGGTTCTACTGCAGTGGGTTTAAAGACAAATCACGGTGTAATACTTGCAGTCGAGAAACGCATTACCTCGCCGTTATTGGTTCGATTTCTTTCTTCAATATTTCTCTTTTCGTCCCTTTTAAAGCGTATAATGAATGTGATGTAAGCTTTCTTTGAAATAAGTGATGTATGAGATTGTTTTTCTAGAGACATGAAATTTGCTGCCCTGATCTTGCGGTGGACCAAAACCCTAAAATTCACAACTGTAAATTACATTTGAATTTTTTGTAAGTTTCAATCAAGATTTTATTTTTTGATTAATTACATTGGCATTGACCGAGGTTCAAACCCTACCGGGATTGGTCCTCTGCGGATTACCCTTCTTGGTACTTTAGTAGGTGCAAGTCTCATCGGGATGGAACCGGGTAGAAGTCCTGTGTAAAGAATGAAGAATGCTTACGCAGTAGAAACCATATCAATAGCGGCTCTTTTAGCCCCAAACAATTCTCGTAGCCAGTGTTTCATACTTGCGGCTTTTTTGTTCTTAATTAATTAGAATTTTGAGTTTATGTATTCCATGTTTTCCAGAGTAATCTGGAATAACTGTCAGTCCATATATATCAGCCCTCGAACAGTTTCATTGTCACAGTTCCACTTTTTAAAGTTTCTTCTACTTGGAGAACAAGATCCATGTATCCAACCGTGTATCTGCTACTGGTGCTTGCCATCCCTCTTAATAATTTCATTTTTGGGTCTATATCATCTTTACCATGCATTGAAGAAATATTACATGGATTCTTGCATTCTAATACTCAATTTTACTCATTACTTATATATCAAAATATGTATGGCTAGCTAGCTGCTCTTGAATTTCAGGGAGAGACAGTCTAGCTATTTCTATTTCCAGAGCTTCAGTCTTTTTCAGTCCATTCGTGAAATCAATAAAATGTTCTTCTGTTCTTCGGACAGTGGAGTAGGGACCCATAGATTATGAGAGGGAGGCAGAGAGGGACAAACAAACAGTTTCAATTGTTTAATAGCAAGATTGTCTACACATTTGTGGTGGCGCTCTACAGTTTGTTAGGACAAATATATGTTTTTGAATGAAGTCCAAATCCAAAGATAAATTATGAGAAACCCTCCAAATCCAGTCCAACGAGGGGCTAATCTTTTTGAATGAAGTCGTAGTGAATGCTGATCCATCAACTTGCATATTTTTCATGTCTGTAAGGAAATTAAAGTTGTTTCAATTCTGTGTTATGCAATCATGGCATGGATTTGGAAACCTTGTGGATGATTGAACTTCTGTTTTGACTGATTATTGTTCTTGTTTTATACTGAATAAAACTTGTTATCTGACAGGCATTATGATTAGTAGTTTTCTGCAGTCCATTCGTGATTTGTAAAGCTTTTTGGTTGAGAACGTGTAGGGGTTTTTTACATCAATGTATTGGATCACATTCTGTTATCCATCATTATGATGATATTGGCAAAAAATTGTGAAGATTGCAGATTTTAAACACCATTAAATAAAATTCAGATTGCTAAGACAACTTTGTTACCATAGGATGAGTGCATGAAGGAAAAACTAATTAATGTTAAATAAATGATAATAATGAAGAACAAAAGCAAAGTAGTGGAAATATTAAATTAAAATCAAAATGGTGATGAGAAAGCTAAGGGAAGGAAGTCTAAGAACTAGAGATAATTGATGTAAGGCAAATGAAAGCTAGTATGAAATACAAGAATAGAAAGGGTATAACAGGCAAAAAAGAGGAAGACACAAGAATTTTAAAATGAAGTAAAAACCAATTAAAAAGAGAAATTACAGGGCTCTAAAATAAGAAGACAAGGAGAGCACCAGTTTGCCAGAGATTTATGGCATTTGGTGCTGTCTAAGCTTGATCTTAATTCGGTTTTCAATAGATGGTTGGATCAATTTATTGTGGAGTGGAATGGGCCTACTGGCAACCCATTAGTTAGACAATTATCCGTACTTCCTCTGGTGCCCCTGTGGCAGCATATTCTAGTAATCTTGATGGACTGACTAATAATCAGGCAGAATGTATGGCATTGTTTTGGGGCCTAAAATTTGCTCTTTCTACTGGTCTTAAGTCTCTTATTCTTTATTCGAAACTTGTCATAGATGCTGCTAAAGGGATATCTAAGATCAACTGGTCCTCTGTTGATGTAAGGGAAGATATCAAAAGGCTTCTTCTGGGCCTGGATTGTTTTGTCATACAACACACCTATAGAGAAGGCAATTGTGTTTCCGATACCATGGCTGCTCTAGGTTTAAGACTTACAGGATTAAGATGTTGGAGAGACCATGGGATGCTTCCTGCCAAAATAAAGATTCTCCTCGAAGGAGACAGAAAACAATGATTCCGTTTCCATGGATGTTAGCCTGGGTCAAAGGTTTTATGGGTGAAGTTTAATTCCCAGTAAGGAAAGATATGTTAATACCGGGTGCAGTTTGAGAAGGTTTTTGAAGGGCATTATTTCAAATATTTTGGCACTCTTTCTTTCCATGGTCACCAGAATTGGGTTTTATGTGGCCGGTCAGCCTAGTGATATGTTGTCATTGCATAATTCCAGCCGTGGCATAAATCCGGCTGTGGCCTTTTGTTTAGGTTTAATACTGATAACAGCTGTATGCTGCTGGTTAGGTATGACCCTATATGGGTGGTTCATAAGACCGATATTAGTTATATTAGCTCTGATGGTAGTTATGTTTACAGGATTATTAGTAACCCTGTTAGCTTAGATGGTAAGATTAATACTGCTCGGTAGTTGGCTCTCTATTTTGTTTGTGTGGTTTTTGATATTGTTAGAGTGCTGTTAACATGCTTCTTTAGTTTTTTGATCTGTTAGCCTTTGGGCCTGGTTGTAATGGGACAGCACCCTAGTTTTGCTGCTTTTAATATCAAAAACCAGAATTAGGAAAATGGCGAACAAAGAAATGTAATGTCAGATGGAGAAGTAGGTAACTACATGTTGATACGGTAAAAGAAATTTTGAATTATTATGGTAAGAGGGATGGGTGGCAAGTCAAAGATAATACAGTAATTAGAGAATTGATGAATGGAAAATCAAATGTAACATGAAGCTGACAGTTATCCCGTATACTCATTTTATATAAAAGCACTATTGAATCACTGGAACTTGGAACTAAAATAAGCAATCTATGTTCAATGTATTAAGAATTTGAAAGTGGTGAAAATTGACAGTGCAAAGGTGAATAATACCTTCTCAACTTAAATTTGACGTCCTCTTCTGTGAGTTACTTTTATAGATTGAATCAGTAATCTATGCAGGGACGTGTACTTGGTTTCTAACCTATGCAAATATGGGTACAAGGGATGGAGCATATATAATGAAAATAGGTTTATGCTGTCTGAAATACTTCTTTCTCAAGTTTCAGAATTCTGAAATTCATGGTTTTACATAGAGAAGCAATAATCTGCAAAAAATCGTGATTTTACCTAATTAATCGCAAATCCTGGAGCTAGCCAAATTTTTCCTTGAAAAAATCCTGATTGGTGAAAAAATCATTGACCAATCATTTACCCAAATTTCAATGATTTTTTCGTTTAAAATGAATTAAAATCATGTTAAAATCCTTAAAAAATGGCAAGAAAAGGTGGAAAAATCGCTGCAAAAACCTATGAAACCCTATTAAAACTTGCAAAATTGTTGAATCACTCAGAAATAGGGTCGATTCAAGGATGTATCAAAGTCAGTGCAGAATTGGTGTGGGAACAGTTTGTTATTTTGTCCCTTAATTTTCTTCCTGACATTTGGAAAATTGTAAACAGAGGAGTGGGAGGAGCAATGGTGGTCATTAACCGAATTTGAAAGGGCCTCAATCATCCTAAATTGCGGGGGGCATGTGAGATAGTTTTGAAGCAGCTGATGAATTTGTTCTAAATTGTGGCTTCGATATGACCTAAGCTCTCTACACACCCTGCTGCATGGATTCTATTGCGAACAAGTATATAATTAATATTATACACTAATTTTTTATTTTTTTTGGTCGGTAAAAGGTATTATATTAATAATAATAATGAAATAGAGATATACATCAAGTTTACAGTCCACTTAAAAACATCAGCATTCTACTTAACTTCACACTAGGGCATTTACCCATCATCTAGCTTTCAAAATTGCCCACCTATCTACCAAATTCAAATACATATCCTATAGTCACTATTCATCAGTAGATTTTAAAAACAACATGAGATTTTACAAAAAAACAAAACACTGCTTGGTCTGCATTACCCGCCTCGGCTATAGCCTTCGAACCTGCAATGTCCTGATTCACCAGAAGATCTTCAACGCTGTGAATCTCCATCATTCCAAAATCTACAAAAAACTTGCCTTGCTATTGCTTAGTCCTTTTTCTGCGATGCATTACCTCGGCCTCTCGCGTTGCGCTGCCTACGAGGCACCTTCTGTGAAAATAAACCCGCCAAGTCCTCAGCTCTCCTTTCTTGTTTACCCAATTCCTCCTTCACCTTTCTCCATCCGTCAGTGGCCATCCTGAACATATGCGGTTTGTCTACATTGGCTCTCCACCTTAAGAATGGAATGCGCCCGAATCTGCAGCCATCTTCATCTTCCTTGTCAGCAAAATATTCCCTTATATCCGTTCCTATCCCTGGGACTGCCCATTCTAAAATGGAGTCTAAATTCCCCTAAACATCCTCTTCAAACAGAGCATGGGTAATCCAGCCCACTTCCTCTGTGCTTTCTCTAATTTCCAAGCCCCAAGCAATAAAACTGAAATAATATCCAGATTTGTCCTCCATTTAATCATAATCTCTTGAAACTGCTCTCCAATCGCCAAAATAACAACTTCAACCATTGCCTCAGATTTTACCTTCAGTAAGCCTTTAATTCGTTCCCTGCTAGCCGGACCTTTAAAAGCCTTCATCTGCTTCTCCGAATCCATGCTGAAATTCGCCTCCATTGCTTCCACTGCAGCACCTTAGTGATTATACACTAATTTTATAATTAGATATATTATGCACTATTATAGGTGGCACTTTGAAGGGGAAGGAGCGAACCCCTATAGTTTATAATTAAAATTAAAATTGAAATTATTATTGACTATTAATATATATTAATACTTTTATAGTAAATAAAACATAAAAAATAATGTAAAATTTATAATTTATATATTTATTTTTTAATATATAACTAATATATTCAATTATATATAAATGATTTAAAAGATATCAATTTTATTATTAACATTTGTCTCCACCTAACATAGCAGTTGCAAGGTAGGTATTGCCAAAACCAGTGGCTTCTAATCTTTTACTTCAACTAAATAAATGTCTTTTGTTGAACTCAACCCCATATAAAGGACTTACCAATTGCCATTGTAAATGTAAAGCATGGAATTGTGGAATATGGTTTGATAAGCTTTCTCAAATATCAAACTGCCCCTACAAAACTCCTTGCCTCAATCACAATGAAAGTCTTGGATCACTTCAAAATGACTCTTTTACTAACAATAGCCACTGTCTGATAAATTTTGATCTCAGTTACTTCATAAACTTAGCTAATATTTGATTCAGACTTAGACAACTATTTGGTGACTACCCTCTTAAAAAATCTGATAAATTTGATCTCAGTTACTTCATAGCCTTAGTTAACTGAATATTTGCCTATGTAATCAGCAACATGAATACAAACAACAAAATCTATTTTCTACTATTCATGGGTCAAACTCTATTTTATTTGCTCTCTATATTTCTATGCTATGGAAATAATATAAGTTTTAAAAAACTATTTTTTGTCTCATTTTCAACAATTTTTTATGTGTTTTTGAAAATCTGATTTTTTCCCCAAACTATTTTTGCTGCTATGGTTTTACATGACCTGTCTCATTGACAGGTGCATATTCAATTTATTGAAGCTTCAATTTGTATTTCTCTGCTTCTACACTTCTGTTTCATAAATCACTTATTCTGATGTTGAAGACATTAATACTTTGAAAAAAATTCTTTAAATGATTATTAGGGATTTCCATTTATTTCTTTAGTTCTGTGATCTCATTCTTATAATATTTGGCAGGCATAATCATATAGTGGTTTTTCCATGGAAGGGATTTTCTTTTGTTAACTAAAATTTATTCTGCCGTTTAGGAGCCAAGCAGTGTAGAGAAAATCATGGAGATTGATGAACATATTGGATGTGCAATGAGTGGATTGATAGCTGATGCTCGCACACTTGTTGAACATGCACGAGTTGAAACTCAGGTGCATCCAATTGTTGGTTGACAGATACATATTTAAAACAGACCTGATGTAATACTTTATCTTGCTGATGTCTGTTATGTTTGTTGCAGAACCATAGGTTCTCTTATGGTGAGCCTATGAGTGCAGAGTCCACAACTCAAGCTTTGTGTGATCTTGCGCTTCGTTTTGGAGAAGGCGATGAAGACTCTATGGTATTTCACCCAAGGCTTCTTGATAATCTACTGTTACTACATAATGTGAAATGCTAATAAGTTAATATCAATATTTTTTTATAATATCCTCCTTTGACTTTGCAAATATGTTATATGTACCCGGTTGATTGATTATTACCAGTAATAGGTGAAATTATTAGAGGAGATAATTATTTAAATATTAGATGACACAGCCGGTTTTCAATACCGGTTGTAAAAGCAGTATCTTACATAAATAGTTGCCCAATATCTTTGTGAAGGGTTAAGGAGACAACTCCCTCATTGTTTGATTATAGATCTAAATATAATATCCTGAAGTATTCCCAAATACTAATAGCCATCTATCCTGATTTTAAGCTCTAAACATGAAGTCATTTACACTGAACATTTCATCAAATTGCATACTTGTTCCATAAAGAGTCAGTACAAAAATATAGCAGTACTTGAAAGGGACAAAAATCTTAAAATTTAATTTGTAAGGCTATGTAGAGGCATCAACCATACAATCATTCTTGAATGCACAACTTCAATTTGAGACCATGGAGATCAACTTTGCTTATTGCAGATTGCTAGGTAGGTACCTTGCTTGCATATATATATGTGTGTGCGTGTGCGCGCACACGTGTGTGTACACATATATATGTATATATACACAGATATATACATATTTAAGTGTGTGTATATATGTATATACATATATACATACGTACATATATGTACACACACATATTACTACCATACGCACACATATTAGCATACATCCAATTTTATTTCAGCCGTTGAAATCATTTTTAGTCATTCATCAGAAAAAAACATTAAATTTGGGTCTGATTTGAATTCCATTTGGGTTCTGAAATGGTGTCGCCACAAGGCCATCTAGGGTCCTGTTAAATGGACCTGGATTTGGCCAGAGGTCTATTGTAGGGTGAACTAAAGTGAAACTAGGTCTGTTTAGCAAGACTTGGACAAAACTTGAAACCCATGCACAAAATGGGTTTTCTTCCTTTTTGACCTAAAGTTTAATTGAAAAATAGAAATGTGAGCCCCAACTTTAAATGAACCAGCTAGAACATTTGAAACATTAAATCAAGCTCTTATTACCTCATTTTGAATGCAAAAAGAACAAAAACCAATCATTCTTGCTTATCATTAGATAGTGTTGAAGATTGATCATTGAAGTTTCCACGATACTTGGATTGTGTTCCTATGTGTATGGAAGATCTCATTCATTGCCAACAAGTCTTCAAAGAAAGATTTTTTGTAAAAGAGGAAAGTATTTTCATTTTTTTCTTCTACAAAATAAGTCTCTTATTTTATTTTCATTTCTTTGGAATGCAATGTTTTCCAAACTTATTGTCATAGGGATTACAATGATAGCTGGTTATAGTTTTGTGGCCAAACCCATCTTCCCCCATCTTCAAATTGACCCAAATTCACTGTCGTGGAAAAATGTTGACATGGTAGAGCAGGTTCAAGGTAGTGGGGGATGTATTTGGGTTTGTAGTGGATGTGATGTGAGGTATACAAGATCATAGAGTTGGATGAAAGCCCATTTGTGTAGTGTTCTTAAAATGGGCTTCAAAGTGTGCCCAAACAAGATGGATTCACCCATGCCAACATATTGAGTGTTAGAATATATTGGAGAGTAGGAGCAAGCAGATCAAAGCATCTGTAGAATAGGTCATCCTTTTGGCAGGAAAGGATCTTGATCCTTCCCCCGGTTCTTGAAGTTGTCGTAGAGGGCCACCCATTTTCAGCCATCTCTTAGGAAGGACCCACTTCATATAAGATAACCCACTTCATATAAGATAACAAAGGGACATTTGGAAATGAATTTTCAAAGTGAGTCTTGAGAGATTGTTGATCAACATAATGCATGATGAATCTATGCAACTGGTTTGTCTCTCAATGTTGTTCTCTTGCGATATTGGTGAGAAATGGTAAGTAAAACCAATGAGGTTCCAAAAGGGTACAAGAAATTGGGCTATGAGAAATTGGCAAAGGAGATGAAACTTGTAGAAGATTCATTGAAGCTCATTAGGGATTTGGAGAAAGAGACTTGTGTGTCCATCATTTTTATGGATGGAAAGATACCAAAATTGGCCCTTGATTAATCTGATTGTAGTGCACCCTAAAGGGTTAATGTTTTTGAAAGCTAGGGATTGTGAGGAGTAGATAAGGGATGCACAATTCATTGTGGACATTCTCATATGGGCCATTTGAGAAAGTGGGACCTAGTAATGTTGTCCAAATTATAATGGACAAAGCGAAAATCGTAGAGTGGCTGGGTCAGTGGTTGAGACACTTTATTCATACATTTTTTGGAGACATTAGGCCATCCGTTGGTTGAGACACATTATTCATACATTTTTTGGAGACATTGTACCATCCATAGCGTGGCCTTATACTACAAAAGGTTTGCAACAAAATTGATGGATCAAATAGGTGTATACTAATGTTGACGATATTCAAATGTTCATCACAAACTACTACATGTCGTAGGGCTTGTATGAAACATTTTTGAAATTGGAGCTGCTAACAGTAAGTGAAACAATATAAAATTTTATGATACACTTCAGTTATTTACTTTTCAAAACTTCAGTGTGTTTTCTTTTTCGTTTATAATTTTAAATTTTTAAATAATTTGTTGAAATCTAGTTTGCCTCCGTCTCAATCATCTTAAGATGACCTGTGTAGGTTTGGGAGGTACTATCTTGCATGCACTTTCTAGCACGGTCATCATCCATTTATGGTTTGTATGGAGGCAATTCAATAGTGAGATGGCAACAAATGTTAAGTAAATAATCCTAGTTCTTTTTTTTGATGGGATTGTGGGGAATCTTTTAGTTTCAATAAGCCCTTTGTGATATGCTACATTGACATGGATAAGTCATGTTTGTGGGAGGTATAGGATGATGCTGACTCTATTTGCCTTAATAGGTTGTTATTTTTACTCTATTTGAGCCAAATCAGAGCACATACTCCTTCATTTACTCGGTAAAGTATAGCTGATTGAACTAAAAAAAAGATAGAAAAGTTAGTGTACATGCATTCCTACTTGTGCCTTCTTTCCCACAAAACTAGTAAGAAGGGGCAAATGAAGCTGTGGGATGTAGAGCTAGAGTCTGACTTGGATATTTCTGCTTCCCAACATTCTTAACTTTGAAGGAGTTAGATAGCCAATAACATACTTTTAGTGTAAGTGTGAGTTGCATTCATTGTGTTTCTTTTAATCACCGACATCATCTAATATCAATGCTGATGATTATGATGTTGATCTTTTTGAAGACCCAAATGATGTTCCTTGCTGAATTTATTATTTAATTATTGAGCATATCTATCATGACATTTGAGTTTGACAAATTGATGTTGTTGTAGTAATTTTAAATTTTATGGTGATTTTGTTTATTAAACGATGCTATATGGTAACCTTATTTTTTTTTCAGGCTGCAAATATGCATATATTTATTCATGATTTTTGTTTATGTTATATATTATGTATGTAACAAACCCAACCCTCAGTTTTTTTTGGGCCATTTTCACATACCCGAGCTTTTGTAGCCAAATCCAAAGTGGTAGCTCATATTTAAACATTCAGATCTGGATGATTTGATGGTGCAATTTCTTGAACTGCTGGTTACAGAAAAAGTTATTAGTCATTAGCAATAAGTTGCTGTTTGAAGTGCTTTGAACAAGTTTCAAATTGTCAAGTCATATGGAATGGTTAGGTTGCTTTAAGAGTATGAAACTGGTTATAGAAAAGCTAAACAAATCTTGTTAAGACTTACTATCCTAAAAGCTAATGAAGGAATTGAAATGAATAATATAAAAAATGGAAGTATATCTTCCTTTGCCTAATACATGCTATATTTAAATCTCTAAGAGGAAACATATTGTTCACATAAAATTTATTTATCATGTAAGGTGGAATTGTGATATCCATTCAAGGGTTCTTTGTCGGAGATTTCATGCACACATGTGCTGATATTAATGTTTTGTCATTGATGTCAACATATTTCTTTACTCTTGACAGTTTCCTAGTTTGTTCAGTTAAGAGTTGTGGTTTGGCATAAACAGTGTATTTCAAATCAGTTGCTGCAAAGCTGTAGAATGTTTGTATTTGATCTTGTTCAAGTTTCAGAGGTTCGCTTTATGGTTTGAGAAGGTTATGATTGATTTATCAGAGGACAACTTTCTTGGTATTTCAGTGGAGACAATGTTGCAGTTTTTGGAATGATGAGGATCGGTAATGCAATATTTTTGGTTGCTAACCTAGTCGTGAGTTAAGGACATGGATGTGTGTCCTTAGCTCGAATGGTTCGTGATTTGGATGCTGGCAAGCTATTCTTTTAAGTGACAAAGGTTGATGTTCAGTGTTCGTGATGAACAATGTAGAGAAAGTTGTGAATTCTGATATAGAGATGTTTGTGTTGCTGTTGTGGTAATTCATGTTGCTTGCTGATGTTTCTAGATTGTGTTCTATTTGTGTTTGTGGATCGCATTGGATTATGTGATCAGATTCAGTGATTTGCCTGTGGCATGTTGGTGTTCTTGGCCGATTTGATGAGTTAACATGTTGCAAAGATTTGAGGCGTGATCTTTGGATCGTAGCATGTTTGTGGATGAAGATTTGGGTCCTAGCTATGTTTGCTTGGTTCGCATCGAGGATTGTGTATTACTCTTTGTAATGTTTTGTAATTAGGTCCCTGGCTGACCTTGTTGTAATTTGTTGATGTAATGTATTTAAAGATGAAACCATTTGTGATTGAAAAAGGAAGGAGAGAGAGAGATGCGGAATGGAAAGATATATTAGTGGATGTGTGAAGAGGTATGAGTGGAATCTAAAATAAAGTCAGAACAAAGCTGTACTTCATTGGAGTTGTATTGGGTTTCCATTCAAAAATTCTGGTGTTATGTGTTCTTGTGATGATGGTTCAGTTCTTTAATGCTTATCTTTAAACATCTAAGTAAGGAAGTTAAGTATTGGTTAAGTTTTGATTTGACACAACTGTTTTGGACACAACTGATTCACCCCCCTCTCTCAGTTGTGTGTGCTGCCATATTTCTATCATTCAAGTGAGAAGAAATCCCAATTTGCTTTTTTGGAAGGGTTAGAATAATTAACATCAAGATTATTGGTACATTAAATAAATTTTTTTCATTTCTAGCATTGGAACAATTAGTATAGGTTACCAAATCAAGATTATGAATGGTTCTGATTTCGGCATTTGACCTTATAATAATCTGGTATATCCATAACTACAAATATGGGCATTTTCTTATCTGTTGTTATTCTTGACCATGGCAAACTATACATTTCTTTTATTTGCTTTTTTTTTACTTCATGACGAAGTTTGTTTTTATTAAGCATTTTAAATTTTAGAATAAAAACACATATGTAAGAACATATTCATTCCACTTTGCTGGTTTTTATGATTAATTCAGAGCATAATGTTATGGCTTAAACACATCAGAATTCTGTTGAGCTTGTTCTGACGCAGTGTAAAGCTTGCTCATTTTTTTTTTATTGAAAAACTATTTCCACTAATACACTGATGTGGGAGAGACTATTCCAAAATCTTTCTGGATTCTCTAAAGAATTCACTTAGTTTCTGTCAACTAGGTTGATAAGCTTATCAATCTATGCAGATTTGCTGATTGGGCTGGATTTGTGACTTGATCATGTTTGACTTGTTATGTGACTGTTTGGTATTCAGAGTGATTTTGGAAAACTTGCGAAGCCTCAACTTTATGATCAGGGAGATGTCAACTTCACATAGAGACCATCTTGTGACAGATGGTTGTTCTTGTCTAATTTGTCTCATTTATTATGATAAAAATGAGGGAAGTATGGAGTATCTAATGCTTATGGTAAAATTTTGATAAATTTATTTTGTTTTATTGAACACATATTTAATGCTTTGAACGACTATTTATCAGATAGATGCTAGCATTGATGACCATTTCTCGGTAGATTGTCAAATTTGTTGTTTGGTTGGTGAAACAAAACAAAAACATAAAATATGCTATATAATGCTTAGACTGTATTTTGCCTCGTGTTTGTTGTAATTAATTCTCATTTGACTGGGCAAAATGATTTCTTACTCGATCAGATTTTAGTTGATTCATGACTCGTGCAATAGTGTATTCATATAAAAGTAGAACTTTTGCTTTAATAAATGGTTTGTGGACTTATGCCTGCTGTTTTTTAGCTTGCTAAATTTTAAGATTAGTTTGTTGTGGTCAATGAATAAGTCTCAAGTGGTAGAATAATGTGTACTTTGCCTTGTGGTTAAGTTTTGAGATTAATTTTAAGAAGTGTATGACATGCACGAAAAATTAATTAAATAGACATTTCAACATCTTTTTGCATTAGTTTGATAATGTTCTAAAAGAAAAAAATTGTTTGTTTTATTTTTTGTTTATGAGATTAGTTTGTTCCTCACTTTCCCTCTCTTTAATTTTGCAGTCACGACCATTTGGAGTATCTCTTCTGATTGCAGGTCATGACGAGAATGGGCCTTGTTTGTAAGGACCTACTTCCTTTTGCTTCTATATATTCTGCTGCTTCGTATCCATGCTCTTGTGTCTTCTAATCTTTGACATGATTGCACTAGTAAAATTCATATTTCCAAAATATTCGAATAATTTCCAAACATGTGAAAGTGACATGTCTTCAACAATATGCAAAACCTCTCTAGTCTTGACTATTTTTTGGAAGAGGCAAGCAAAATTGTCACAACAAAGTATTACAGGATAATTTATTGACCCTAAATTTTAATGTTTGTACCATATACGGTAATTGTAGTTTGCAAAGCTACAAGTACAAACTGCTTGGGCCATATTATATTTGGCACTAGGTTAGCTCCCAATCCTTGCCATGTGCATAGTACTGGCAACCGAAACACCTTGTTTCACCCTTTGACGCTGTTAACGACTATCCCTATCTTTAGATATTGATGTTGTAATGTATACATGTAATCTTCTTGGTCTTCAGATTTGCTTCATGCAGATAAATCTCTTCACAATTCTGTTTTCTCTCCAACAATCGTCTGGCATGGGGTTGAATATTCTAGGGAAGAGCCAACTGGTGTTGACACCTGCAAATATTTGCTACTGGATTGACTGTCTATAGACCAATGGATTCACTATCCTGTTATCTCTAATAACTTTTGATAAAGTTGAAGGTTTTTTGGAGTAGATTAATTAAACATTCTTCAGTATTACTGATTTTTTTTTATGTGCATATTGCTGGGTCATGCACTAGTTATATTATTAATTTGAAGCGCATCATGTTTGGCTCAAGCAATAGATGTCAAGCTCTCGGAGATGACACATGTAACCACTTATGACTTCATATAAAACACAGAATACAAATCTTACATTACAGGATATTCAGGCTTAGGGATTGGGCCTTGTCTGTGTACCTCCATCCATGTTTCTTACTGACTGTGTATATAATTATAACATAGCTGTACCCTGATTCACATACTCAATACTTCTTAAATATGCCATCCCCATAACTGTACCCAGAATCTGCTAGTAGCCATGGAAAAAATTAAAGAAGGAATTTTTACTCAATAGGAAAACCAAACAGTTGTGTACGATTGAAGAACATCTTTATAGTCATTTAAAGAATTTTTCATGTCCTCTATATCTGCAATGAAGGATTCATGTAGAACAAAGTTGTCTTTGGAGCTAGATGCATGCAAATTTCCATTTAGCTGGTTGTACCTGCCTGAGATGTCATGGCACTTGAAGATTATTTATTACTTCCACTTATGCACACTAAGAGTGAGAAATGTGCTGGGAGTGAATATCATAACCTAGAATGGCTAACATCATAGTTGAAAAACTCGGACTTGGCAACTACTTGCCAAGGCCCCCCAAAAAAACTCAGCAAAAATTTGGAGAAAACTCGGCAATTTAAAAAATTGCTTAATTTTAATTAGAAATGCATTTTTTTTTGTTGCAAAATTCAATGATGAGATGCATCTAATAAGTCAGTAAATGAGTAAACAAAAGAAACAAGCCAAGTCTAGATATATTTAAATGCATATTGTGTACAAAATGGCATCCTCATGTGAAATGCTGATGGCTGGTAGCCTGATAGTCTAAAGTAAAATTAGAATAGCAAATTGTCTTTGTAAAACTATAAGTAAATACAATATCAAAACAATCTACATCTTCCTCTTCCTCTTCCTAGCAGCTCTAATGAAAACT
The DNA here is from genome assembly GCA_027943335.1 of Chamaecyparis obtusa. NCBI lineage: Eukaryota > Viridiplantae > Streptophyta > Pinopsida > Cupressales > Cupressaceae > Chamaecyparis > Chamaecyparis obtusa. Next base: position 47,335 of record BSBK01010429.1, read on the forward strand.
ACGCAAGGGGTAGGGGGTCTAGTCCTAGGAGTTTGTTGTGGCTGTGCCTTCTCGCTTGACACGACTAGCTGTGACATGATCTCCATTCTGGATGTAGATGGTGCAACTGTTGGCACTGGCAATGAATCCTCATCATCCTCAACCTCCACATCCTCCTCAATGTCATCCAATCCGAATCCATCCCCTCCTCCATAGCCCGCGTCTCCAAATCATAGATCTCATCCTCTATAAACAATGGAGTTTGCTCCTGCGATGTCCAATCACTGTAAGGATCAATGTCAACCAAATCAAGTGGACCAGCTGGTGTTTCCTTTGCCTTGTGCGCTAACTTGTTCCTCTTCTTTGTGTGGATGGCCTCGAACAAGCTCCAATTGTACTCACAATTGGATGAACTACAAGGTTGGCATAAGATTTGGAGGGCACATTTTGTAGATTTGGGGCATCTCCACCCCAATTTCGCCACCAAGCATCTGCAAAATAAATTTTTGAAGAGTTAGAAAGCAACGTGAAAACATATTTTAGTTTTTATCTACTTATCATGCATGTGAAAGACTCCAAAATTCCAAATATTATATCTATGGTTTGAGTGTTTCTTCATCTTTTGGCCAAGTCTGAAGATAATAGCTTGCCCCTTGCATTTTGGTACATGTCCGATTCAAACACAATGAGATCTCTCACCTCAAGCTCAGGTATCATCCTCTAAATGCATGCAGTGAAGCCCTCCATGACCTCTCTATTGGGATTTGAGTAGGATGGCGAGAAGCAAAAACGAGGGTTGAGGAAGTCCCTTGCTTTATGAATGTGTTGGTGGAGTTGATTGTTCCACCTTCTATCAATAATTTCCCATATGGGGTCAAATTTGAGGCTGGCCCCCTTTAGTAATTTTTTATAGACTCCTTGGCCCTATCCATGGCCTCATAAATATATCCTATTGGGGTTTGATCCCCATCTACCAAGCAGAGAACTCTAACCAAAGGCTCCAACACTTACAATTAAAATGTACAAAAAGATTAATCATTAAAGTTACAAATTAATAATGAAAGACTTGAATATAAAAAAATTAAATATTCAAGTTACCTTCACAATCTTTGTAGCTCTTTGTGCAAATAGGTTGTCTTGTTGAAGACAATGTATGCAACACTCTCTTCTTCAGGCTTCTTCGAATAACTTGAGTCTAGCCATGCTTGACTCACAAACATTTGTTTCAAAGCCGTCAAAGAACTAAGAATATTTTGCAACGTTAAGAAAACCATTGCAAACGTTGTGACACCCGCTCTTACCAACTCCTTCCTATGGGTGTGTTCTCTCATCAAGTGAAGAGCCCAAGGGTGTCTATATGTATTTTGATCTTCTTTGCATCCTCTACAATTGGTAGACTGTCCTCCAAAAGAAGGTCAAGGACATGTGCTGCACAAGGTGTCTAACAAGTGTACTGTGCTTCTCTTGGAGGATTCTACCATCTGTCACATATACTGCTGCATTATTAGTTATTATTTGCACTACATTTTCACTTCCCACCTCTATGACAACTTGCTCAACATTAGAGCAAAAGTTTCAACAGTCTTCACCTTGTTGGAGGCATCCACCAATTTCAAGAACACCACATCATTCTTGCAAGAAACCAAAAAAATTATGACAGTGCGATTTTTGCCATCCGTCCACCCATCGGTAAGAATGGTGCAACCAAAATTTTTCCATTCTATTCTTTGCTCTTCTAACACTTATTTTGCCCTGTCAACTGCATTTGGGACAGACCTACAATTATGAAGTGAAATTAATGGTAAGTACACAATTTTGATAAAAAAATTTAAAAAAAAACTTAAATTCAACAAAAATAGTATTTACTAATTACAGTAAATAAAAAAAGAACATAAATTTAGTCTACATTCTAAAACAATAGGACTAACCTCCCACTCAAGTCTCCACAAGAAGGCGCCTTGTAGCCTTTTCTTGCCATGATCATTGCAGTAACCAAATTAAACCAGTATGGATTTTCTGCCACATTGAAAGGGATGTAGTTGAAGTACCAAAAATCAGCACAAGCAAAGTCTACTTGTTTATGCATCTCCCTATTTCACCTAGTTCCCTCTAATAATGGTTGTGCTCTAAGTGTGTTTCCGTGAGCTATAGAGTGCCCCTGTGGCATTGATGGTGGCGCTCTACTAGAAGTAGTTAGGTGGTGGCCGAGGGAGTGGTGGACTTGCGGATACGTAGGCCTCGAAGAGAGCCCACTATGCCCTCAGGTGCTGCTTCTTCTTCTTCTTCAAGGTTGATTGTAACACTTTGAGATTCAACTATACTTGCTTTGATGGCTAGTTTTGCCCTTTCTCTTTGCAATTTTTTTCTTCTTGGGCAGCTAACAAGACATTCATTTCTCTTTTTATTTCATATGTGGACTTCTCACAGATTTTCACATCATGCTTCGTGATGCTTGCAAGGTGGTATTTCAAGTGATTTATGCCTCTATAAATTAGTTTTTCACACTTGATGCAAATTATTGAATTAAGTTCCAGTCCTTTCAAGACATACTTCCAAGTTTGATCTCTAGCTCCTTTAAAACGCTTGCCTACATATGCAGATGGGCACGTGTCTACTAAGACACCGACAGACCTTGAAGCTGACCCAGTTGGAGAAGAATCTCTATTTGACATTATCAATCAACCTACACATATAAATTGAAACCACAAGTTAAATTTTTTAATAAAAAAATTAGCAAACAAACTAAATTAGTTTAAATGATTTTAGATAGTTGAAACTTGAAAAAAAAAAGACAAAAGTGATAGGGTTTGAAATTTTTAAGAAAAGTTGAGATTCTTGAGAAAACAATGAAAAAATTAGAAACAACTGTCCAAAAAATGGTGTTAAATCTTGTTCATTGCACTCTAAAACAATTTAGAGTATTTAGGAAATGCCATTATTGAGTTTCTATAACCTAAATGCATAAAAAAGGAGAAAAAATGATTTTGAAAAAACAAAGAAAAACAAATCCGAAAACCAACCTAAGAATCTGAGTTTGCTTCCAAACTCTTTTCAAATCCACTTCAAATCGACTTAAATCCTAGCAAGTGACCTTGCAATAGCTTGGAAGGGTGTTTTTGTGGCTTGACCAAAAAACATGCAAAAAAACCAAATGATTTTTGTGTTTTATGTCTGAATCCTTTTATGCTCACGCGGCTGAGTACTTGGCACAAAACTCGGCAATTTTAAAGTAACTTATCTGCGAGTGTTTTCAAACTTTTCGGTGAGTTTCCTCTGTGAGTTGAAGTGGTATAAACTCACTACTCACAACTACTCAAGAGTTTTTAATTACTCGCCAAGGAGTGTGCGAGTTTTGCAACTAGGGCTAGCATAAAGTTTAGGAGTCATTTAATATTTTGTTTGCAACAAATGTATTTTATATCTTACTAAAGGGACAAATTATTTACACCATTCTGACAGCAGCAGCAATGGACATTCCTTCCTAAAAAGGATACACCCACAAACTTTGTGCCTGTGCTCTAGTAGGCAAATATTCAACCTCCTCATGCAAATAATTTTCAAACTTTGATTAGCAAAACTTCCCCCGTCTTAAAAATGTACAACTTCCCTGAGCTGATAAGAGATAGGTACTCATTAAAGGAGGGCTAACAACATGTTTTCGACAAAAATTCCAATGGTGTGGTATACCAGTTTACAGTTTTCCCTTCATTGAACTACCCCAAGAAAAGGGGGCAAAAAATTAAAAACTAGTTTCATCATGTAACCATGCCCAAAAAGTTTTTCAGGGTGACATCTCCTCAAAGCATGAACATCAATTTTATCTCAATTATGTGTAGAAAGTCTAGTGGATCCCTTAATAACTTTTAAGCCTGAGTTGGAATCGATGCCTTCTCAAGAAAGTACCATTAACTTTTCTTTAGAACGTGTTAATTCTTTGTTATGCTTCATTTTATGTTTTGTTGTGTTTCTGTTGCTGTCAAATTATAGAGTTCTCCATACAGATAAAATTTAATAAGTAAATTAGAGCTTTCCAGATTGCAGTTGAGTTTCATGCTTTCTTGAAGTTCAAAGTTCGAACTCATGTCTAGTTCAGTTTTATAGCAGCTATAGTTCGGAACATAGCAATTTTTTCAAAGCAATAGGTCCATGACATGTAGTTGGTAATCTTTTATGGAGGTATATATTTGTGCTTGTCTATCATATGTTGTCCTGTTGCTTCAAGGACCCTATCAATGGTCTTATAAATAAAGGCCATTGCCAGCTTTTTTGCATTCAAAATACTCAATTTTTTTATAGAAAAAATAAAGATTTGTGGTAGATTTGGAAGAAGTTTAACCTAATTTTTAAACCTGCAAGATGTGTTCGATTGAGGAAGCATTTCAAATATTGCTTATTCATTTCCCTGCCAGCACACCAATTTGGGTGAAAGAAAATATTCATTTGCATTATGAAATTTGTAGTGATTTTTTCAAATTGCTTGATTTAAAAGAAATAATGAATGCTGTGTATGTTTTCTTCAGTGGCTTATGACCTACCATTGTATGTTACTATTTTGATGATTATTTAATATATTTTAAGTAAACAAGCTCTTCACTCCAAACATTGATAAATTATAAAATCACATAGGTTCAAGTTTGTAAGAATTTTCAACTTGTGGCTCAATTGGTGAAGTTGCCTGTGTTGAACATCCGGAATACTGAGAGATGAGGGGTGTTGGTGATTTAGTTTCGGGAGATATCTTTCTCCCATATCTGAGATTATCATCTCTGTCCCAGGGTTGCCATTTCTCCTTTCATTGTGATGTGTTCTTGTATTCTTCTATGCTGCTGTTGTTTTATTTAAGAAATTATCTTTATTTTCTGGAGACGTTCGATCTAGTCAGCCAGTCATCTCTACTTTATTATCAGCGATTATCCTTTCATGTGCTCTGATTATCCTTTCATATGCTCAACACGGTGAAGATAGACAGTTCAAGATATTGAAGAGATAGTTCTTTTGTAACGGCAGTTCCGTCATTTGCCATGGCAGATGTTTAAACTTGTCACGACAGACTCTTCATTGTCTGGACAATAAAGAGTCCAACAATGAAGAGTCCGACTCTTCACGAGGAAGAGAATTTGATAAGTCTGGGCAAGCATTTGATAAGGTGTATTTTCAGTTTGATATTCTTTGATTGAGAGATGATGTATGCAGTTTTTATTTATTGCCTTAGAGACATCGATATTAGAAGGTTTGTTATTTCTGATTGTAAATCAAACTTTTGCTTATTCTTCAATAAAGATACATTTTTGTGGCTGGGTTTTTTTCTCCCTTAGCTTGGAGGGTTTTCCCAGGATAAATTGCTGTGTCTTGAGCTCATTATTTTTGTTTGCTGTTTATCTTATTTCTGATCATAAAAATCAACAAGGGGTGAATTAGTATTCCCTTGAAAAACTTAAAACTTTTAAATAGCTGTCTACATAACATAATTTAAACTTGTTGAAAAAGAAAGAGCAGAAAGCAAATAACACAACACATAATACCAGATTTTTTATCGTGGAAACCCAAGATGGGAAAAACCACGGAGAGGGTTACTCTCAAATACTAGGTAACCGGTTACTAAATACAAGGGGTGGCTCACTGCCAGTGGGGCTCACTGCTCAAAATACAAAACCAGCTATTATAGTTGAAAGGCGACTTTTAGCTGAGTAGGAAATACAAAAATGAACTGTCAGATTTGCATCTGTATATGCACAAAATACAGTTCTCGCTGAAGTACAAAAATCCTTCTATACAGTCACTGAATTACATATATCAGTTTGCCTTATACATAAATAGATCGCATTTTCATTATCATCTATCATTTTCAAAATAGTCATCTATCTTCTTATGTTGATGCCACTACTAATATATGTAAGCACTAGTGCAATAACCTTTCATGTCGGCTTGGACCGAAGATAAAATCTTGTGAGCACACTACCAAAACGTGTTGGAGATGTCAGCCAAATCAAGGGATATCTCACGCTAACCAAAATAGGTTTGGACCAAAACATCAGTGTGCCATGCAATTGACCGAAACAACTACCGGTGATACCTCTGCTAGACCTAGAGATTGATCGGAGATATGAATACTAGACCGACCATAACAATGACAACATATTAATGATAATAATTAACAATCTCCTCCTTTGTCATTGATGGCAAACAAAATTTTTGGAAATCCAAAACCGCAAAAATTCAAAAACTCCCCCTATGAAGAGCAACCTTGTTTTTGCCCTTTATCAAAATCTTTTCTTTTTCTGTTTAGTATTCCCCCATTTGGTATCAATGAAAAAAGGGTATTACCTCAAAAACTATATACAACTGCAAACTTTTCTGAAACTCAAAAACTCAGAATACTTAAAGTTTTAGGATTATCCTTCCTCGAAGGTCTTCTTAATCCGTATTAACGTTTAGAACTTCAAAACAAAGATCCAAGTAGCGAGGGATTAATGTTTTCTTTGATTAAAGGTCTATGTGACAATATTGGATTGATTCTTTCAACCTATTGCTTGATTGAGGTGTGAAAGATGGATTAATTTGATTTTGATTTGAAGTCCAAGGTTTTGATTAGTGCTCCTGACGTTGAGAAATGTGAGTGAAGAAAGAATTGATTAAAGATGAGGGAATGATGAGTGATTGAAGAATGATGAAGCTCAAAGGTATTTAATCATAGGATTCCCAAGCGACAAAGGCCATGTTCACTTTGTTCTTGGCAACAAAATTAGCAACCCAATTTTTATAGCTAATTTTATCAAACTTTTCACTGGCTTCTAGAGTCTTTTGGACATATTTAGAATAGGATTTGTTGACATTAGTCTTTTGATCAACGATCTTCTTTTCTTTATAGACTTGGGAAACTGGAAGTTTTACCTTCTTATGTTTCATACTATCAGTCATGGCTTAAAGAGAAGAAAGCATGATGTAGGTTTCATAATGTGATGACAAAATCAGGAAGGCAATATCTTGAAAGATCTAATTGTTTGTCCCAAAGAATGTTCTTGGCAAGAACTGATTTTATGCATACATCAAAAGTTTGGATTACAAGCACATTTGTCAAAAACAATCCCGCAAGGGACAAAGTAGCCTTGCGAGATTCAAGTGTATGGGTTCGTTCTGCAATGAAAAATAACAATCACATCTTTTATCCCCAGAAGGAAATTGGTTGAGACTGAAAATCTTTAAACACTAACTTAGGAACACACCCAATAACTCCTTAGAATATGGTCATCACAAAGCACGCAATGGCTCCAGTCATAATGTCATTTTATCAAAGTGTTAACGTTGATGGGGGCTCGATATGGTGAGTGTCTTGGGGAGATTACTATTCTCCTCGCACGTGGATTATTAGTCTTTTGGAGGTGAACTAGGTGGCCACTATTCTACAGCTTTTAGTCAAGGCATTTGTTCATGATCATCCCCTGTAGTCTCGACTTGCGAGATTGACCAGAAGAGTTGCTCCATTTTTAATGGAGTCGAGGTCGGTTAAGGTGAGTTGCTTTGCTTTCAAAATAACATGATTCATTAATGTGATGCAATCTGCACACATCTTCCAAAGATTACCCAAGGGCAGAATAATGTTCTCTCGTTGTTGTTGTAATGCAAATAACTTTTTGTGTTAACTCCTCAATGGAGGTTCTTCCAGTACCATTTAGATCTTCTGAAAGCTTGAAAGTACAATGCACTTGCCGAATGGATAGCTCTATAGACTCAATTTCTTTCTAGGTTTCATTTGTGGCCTCTGACCACTAAAGACTATATTCATACAAAGAATTACCTTGCTCAAGAAGGTCTTGGCCTTGCTCATAAGCTGTCGAAGATCAACAAAAGCATTTGCACATCTACCCTTCAATTCCTGTAACAACTAATCCTTTATATTTTCTTCTTTTTGATGAACTTTTTCATCTACAGATGCAGTCAAATCCTTCACTGCTTTGACAAGTGCTCAACACTTCTCTTTTATACTACCGAGCTAGTCTAAGTTACAATCATGCACAATGCTATGAAGAGCAAAAATGGTCTCTCCAATGATATTATCTTTTTCTTCTAAATCTTTAAACAGATCATTCTTGGATGAAGCCGAAATAGTCTCACTCATCTGAAACTTCTAGAACGGGGTAACTTTGTCAAAATCAATAATCAATTTGGAAATGGTAATAGGCCAAAACATGAGTAGTGAGGCAAGTAAGTTCCTTAGTCTATCATTAGAACCCGTACTACTGAAATTGTTGGCAATCTTCTATTCTCTCGATAGTTTCTGCTACGGGTTCTTTGCCTTTCGTTGGATGTTTTGTGTCCAACACTTGCTTACCTGTATTGACTTCTTCAACAACAATTTCTTCTTTCCTAGTTTCCACTTCCTCTTCCTCTTTTCCTTTTTCTTCTTTCTCTACTTCCTCCTCTTCTTCTGCTTTAGTTCCTTCTTTTTCCTTTTTCTACTTCTTTCTCGGTTCTCTCTTCTTTCTTTTCCTCTTCTTTTCTCTCAACTTTCTTTTCTTCTTTTTCCTGTACTTCTTTTTCAACAACAAATGGGCCTACTGGAGCAAAAATTCTGACCGGAGAGTGAGGATGCTCTATTTCCAGAGGATTTTGATCAAGAGTGTAAACTTCCTCATCACTGTATTCTGGAACAAGACTAGTAGGATTTTCTTCATCCTCATCACTGGACAACATACCCAGCTTATTTGTCATGCTAGTAAGTTCATTGATAATCTCTTCCTTCATTTGAATTGCTGCACTTTTCTTCTCCATGAGAATGTGTACTCTTTTCCTTGCCCTTGCTACCCCATCTTTACCAATTGCTACAAAACTTTTCTTTACAAGATTGGAAACTTCAGCAATGGTTGTGCTGACAATAGCTTTATCTATTTGCTTTACCTATCCACAGAGTTTCCAGAATCTCTTTTCTAAAGTTATCTATATCAACATCTAACCTAGCACAATACTGTACAAATGCTTGTGTAAAATTTTCCTTTCCTTTTGAAGTGTCAAACTCATACAAACTACCAACTTCCTCTACGTTACCTTGTAAAAACATATCAAACAAAGTATCTACATCAAAGGGATCTTGAGTTACCTTTTTAGCTTTCTTCTTTCAGACCTCAACCTGAAATTGTTTCTTACTTGATTATTCCTCAGATTCCACTAAAACTGGATTAGCCCTGGTGGCTTTGGTTTTCACTATTTTCACCTTCTTAAATGAAGTAGGGGCAGGAAGACCTTTCTTTCTCTTGTCGGATGGACTTTCTTTCTCAAACTTCTCAACCTTCACAACTGGAGGAGCAACTGCCTTTGCAGTGGTGTTAGATGAGCTACTGGTGGCACTCTGAGTGATCCTTTTAAGAGCAGCAAACTCTTCATTTGTCAAGCCTCCTCTGAATTTTCTTCTTCATATCCTTGGAAACTTGTTCTTTATAAATCTCATTGGACTTTTCTCCTGCAGTACCGAACCTCTTCTTAGAGGTACCCACCGAACTTTCCAGGAGTACTTTCGCATAGATGTCAACCAACTCCTCGGATACTTCATATCCTAGTGCTAGTATCCATTAAGTTCTTGGTTCAATTGCCTCCATTATGCACTTATTAATAGAAACAATGAAAGTAATGTCCTCATACTTCTCAACAACAAATTTGGGAATCTTGTCTTGGTTGTGCATTTTATATTGCAATAAAGAGAAAAATGATGTAAATTGCATTTCTTGATTAGTAGTGTCCTTGTACCTCATGTGCTCAGCTATTTGATTTGCTACCAGTCTCTCAGTTGACAAAATTATCTAACCTCAACCATCAGGAAGTAAAATAACAACACAAAGTTAGGGTTCTGAACTAGAACACAACATTCTTCTTGCTTGTCTTGCACTGGCTCAAATTCTCAATAAATTGCTCATTGATGAGCTCGCACAGATCATAGTCAACTCTATTGACAACCATGTCATAAGTCGTGAACACTGTAGTAGTAGAAATTGAGTTCTCCCGATTGGAGTAGAAAACCTTGTTTCCTATAACTTGAGCTGTAAATTTCACCATAGGATTTATAATTGTGTGAACGGTATTAAAATAATATCTTTCTATTTATTTAATGGTTATCTATAATGTAAATATCTTATAGATATAGTTTCTATTTTTACGACTGTCTTATTTAGAAACATCATCACTTGTAAATGTATTTAAGCACTAACTTATTCATTCAATTTCAAAATTTTAATACTTAATAATTTCTCCCGAAATCTCACGAAATTATTAAGTATTAAATTTTTTTGAAATTAATTTTTCTTGGATTGTTTTAAAATCCCGACTAGGGTTTTCGGGCTCGGTTTGGTCGCCATTGCTTCTGCAAATCCCGTGCATCATTTTGTTTTTTCGTGGCCATTCTCAGCATCCTTTTTTTTTAATTGTGGTTTCTTTCTCTACGATTTGAAGCCCTTCATCAAGCTCTACGACCTGCGAGATTTCTTTGAAACTCTTACAGATTCTTCCTTTATAAATCACGATGTCCTTTGCTAACTCGCGATGAACATTTTCACGTCCTCTGAAGCTCTTGCGCAACGATTTCTACTGCAAATGTGTTGTTTTTGGCACTTGCATACTTTCTACTCAATCTTTTGCGTAAAACAATTTGTTTTTGCGTTTTTTCTTGCATTCTGTGATTTTTGAAGATTGTTGCAAACGGCTTGGGTTTCTTTCGAAACTCTAGTTTTCTCTGTCGGATTCAAAATCTACTTGCAGATTCCTTTTGGGTTTTTTGAGAGCTCAATTGGGTCAATCTTAGTATTTTCTGGGTGCTTCGTTGTGTGCCTCAAAATTCGTGTCAGTTGTACTTCATTATCTTTTGAAGTCTATACTTGCATTTGCCTCTGCATTCTGCATTGGGATTCATGTTTATGATTCTGTGCTATCGCCTCTTCTTTGATTATTGTTTTCTGTGCATTGGGAAACGTGCAAGATGGTGTCTGAACAATGGAAGCAGGGAGGGTCTCAGCCTAAAGCCAATGTTTTTGAGCACAAAGCAGAAAGAGTCTGCCTTTTACGCCTTCATGGCTAAAAAACTTGCAAACCATGTCAAATCTTATGCTTGGTATATTGATTCTGGTGCTTCTCGGCATTTCACTCACAGGTTTACAAATTTTTCTCCCTTTACTGATTTAGTCATATTTGGAGGAGGTGAAGAGTATACTGTTGTTAGCAAGGGCAACGTTCTGATCCAGTCTGGTGGGAGGAATCTCATATTCCTCAATGTATACTACGTTCCTGGCATGGAACTAAACCTTCTCTCAGCGAGTCAGATCATGCGACATTCTCCACAATTGGATGTTGTCTTCAGTGCACATAAGTGCTCCATTGTTGATCGTGCGATTGACACTACTATTGTTGTTGGCATAAAGGATCATGGTCTATATAGACTAGTGGATTCTAGTGATTCTTCTGAGCATGCCTTCGCAACAAAATCGGTCGCTATCAGCGATCTCTGGCATCATTGATATGGTCACTTGAACATTCAATATCTTGCTCAGCTTGTTTGGGAAGATTTAGTACATGGTCTACCTGATATTCAAACTCAGAATCAACGAGTTTGTGGAGCTTGTCAAGTTGGAAAGTAGCACAGGACACCGTTCAAGGATGGTGACTCATGGCAAACCTCAAAGGTACTACAGTTGGTCCACGTTGATGTATGTGGTCCAATGAATACTACTTTTGTTATTGGGTGCAGGGATTTCTTACTTTTTGTTGATGATTTCAGTAGAAAAATGTGGGTGTACTTTCTTAAACAGAAATCAGATGTGTTTACTATATTTCATAAATTTAAGGCCTTAGTAGAAAAAGAGTTTGGGTGTTCTATTATATCTCTTAGGTTTGATAATGGGGGGGAGTTTTGTTCTTCTGCTTTCTCTACTTTATGTGATACACATGGCATAAAACATCAATTAACCACACCATACACCCCTCAACAAAATGGCGTTGTAGAATGTTGCAACCGCACCATTATAGAATGGCTAGGTTTATGATGGAACACAAGAATGTTCCTAAGAAGTACTGGGGAGAAGCAGTGTTTACTTGTGGTTTATCTCCTTAATCGGTCTCCCACATATGCAGTTAAGGGGAATTCTCCCGAGGAAGCTTGGACTGGTTGCAAACCACAGATCAGCCATTTGAAACTTTTTGGCTCTTTAGCATATGTATGGATTCTAGATGCTCAATGCTCTAAGTTGGATTCCAAGAGTTAGAAGCTCATGTTTACAGGGTACAGTGACAACCATAAGGCTTATCGACTGATTGATGTCGACATTGATCATGTTATTTTCAATCGAGATGTTGTCTTTGATGAAGAACGAGGACTATTTCAGCTTTCCTCGTTTGAGCAGAGTTCTGAGGATCAACCTTTGAAGGCTTCAGATTTGGGTGTTTGTCTTCCCTTTGGTTCCCTTGTTGGGAGGGATGATGCAAATTCTGAATTTGATGACGCACTACCTGAATTTCCTCCGGATGATGCCGATCTTCTACTTGTTGCAGATCCTCTTCCTCTAGATACAATTATTCCTCCTCTTGAGGTTAGCACATCTACCATTTGGCCTAAATGGTGGTCTAAAACCATCAGTGATCTTCATCTTGATGAACTCATTGAGGGTAGATCTTCTAGAAATAAGGGCAAGCAACAAACTATAGTTAACTGTGCTCTCATGGCTAACCTTCATAGTATTTATGAGCTTCAGACATTTAAAGAGGCAACAAGGATTCGAGAGTGGGGACAGGTAATGAATGCAAAATACCAGATTCTTTTGTAGAATCACACCTGGGTTTGCTCTGATCTTCCTCCAAGAAAGAAGCCCATTAGCTGTAAATGGGTGTATAAGGTCAAGTATCATGTAGATGGTACCTTAGATAAATATAAGGTCAGATTAGTTGCTTGAGGGTTCACACAATGGGAGGGCATTGACTATGAAAAAACTCTTTGCTCTTGTTGCCAAGATGAGTACAATTCGTCTTCTTCTCGCCATTGCAGCTCAATATGGATGGAAAATCCATCAAATGGATGTTAAGAGTGCCTTCCTCAACGGTGAGTTGCAAGAAGAAGTCTACATGACGCAACCTCCTAGTTTCAAGGTTGCCGGCAAAGAACACCAAGTATGTAGACTCAAGAAAGCACTCTATGGACTCAAATAGGCTCCTCGAGCATGGTACATCAAAATTGAATAGTACTTGGTTGCTCATGGTTTTTAGCATTTCCCTTTTGACAGTAATTTGTATATCAAACGCTCTAGTGATGATATTCTCTTTCTTGTTGTCTATGTGGATGACTTGATCATTGCTGGCAGTTCAACACATTTGATTGTAGAAATCAAACAAGACCTGTGCAAGGATTTTGATATGATAGATTTGGGGCTTCTCCATTATTGTTTAGGTGTTGAGGTTTGGCAAACTGACAGTAGCATCTTTCTTTCTCAGTCTAAGTATGCTAGGAACTTGCTTGACAGGTTTCAAATGTAGGATTGTAAACTTGCTTCCACACGTATGGAGAAAGAGCTGAAATTGTCAGCCAAGTCTGATTCTCCTCTTGTTGATGAAACCACTTATAGGCAACTAGTGGGCAGTCTCATCTATCTCATTGCCACTAGACCTGATCTCAATTTTTGCAGTGAGCTACATTTCACGCTTCATGACAGCCCCCAAGGCTGATCATTGGGTAACATCGGAGTGTGTGTTGCGGTATGTGAAAGGCACCTCTGATTATGGACTTCTTTACACTAGAAGTCATGATTCTAGACTCAATGGGTTCACAGATTTAGATTGGGTAGGTTCCGTTGATGATAAGACATCAAACTTTGGATATGTGTACGGTTTGGGATCTGGTGCAGTCACTTGGAGTAGTAAAAAGCACCATGCAGTTTCACTCTCATCTACAAAAGCAGAGTATCGTGCAGCTGTTAAGGCAGCTTGTGAGGCAGTTTGGCTTCGTCAGATTTTTGCAGATATGCATTTGTCTCAAGATGGTCCGACTCCATTGCTCTCTGATAATCAGGGAGTTCTCAAACTTGCCAAGAATCCGGTCTTCCATGAAAGAACCTAACATGTAGATGTTCATTGCCATTACATTCGGTAGTTGGTTGAAGACGAGACAGTTCAGTTGCAGTATGTTCCAACAACGGATCAGACTGCAGATATTCTCACCAAGCCTCTTGGTCCAGATAAGTTTGTTTAATTCAGGGGACAACTTGGTGTAGTTGATAGATTAACCATTAAGGAGGTTATTAAAATAATATCTTTCTATTTATTTAATGGTCATCTATAATGCAAATATCCTGTAGATATAGTTTCTATTTTTATGACTGTTTCTTATTTAGAAACATAGACTCTTGTAAATCTATTTAAGAACTAATTTGTTCTTCATTCAATACATTAAATTTTTACCAATTACTCATCATAATAAATGGCCAGAGATCTGCCATCATGAATTGCTTTGGTAAGGTATTCAACTTCTTTGGTCTTCATTGCTTTCAATTTCAATAGAACACCGATATCATTTAATCCTGTACTATCCTCATTACTTCCTTACTGATCAAATGTGATTCGTCTAACCACAAAAATGTATCATGGAACCTACTCATTGTCATTTTGATCCATTTCTCATCATTACAAAAGTACGGTAAATTATTTCATACATCCATTTCTTTTCCTCCAAAACCTTAAATTTTGGTTTGACTATAAATGTAGCACTTTTGTGTGATCATATTGATCCAACTTCAATTGTAAATGAATTCTGACATCCTCCATAGGTACAACATCATGAGGAATCCTCGACAAACACTCAACCATATCATTCTCAATTGAAATTAATGGGAATTTCTTAAATTTAGGACGTGGCTTAGTTGACGCATTCACTAAAATAGGAGTAGCAGGGGTAGCCATAGTAGAAAATGTGGATAAAATGCAAAGCACAGATAAATACCTCTGTTGAAAATTGTAAAACCCTAGTTCACTTGTCGGCTCTTTCTCTCCTTAGCACTTTCAAAAGTATTTTTCTCTTTGTGAGTAAAAATGATTTGTCCAAACCCTTTTAAACCAAGTTCGCAATACACGATTACTTTTCCACTGGACAATTGCGACATCTGTCAAATTTCTTTAACCACTTTATAGCCTATCCTTTCTTTACTGAAGACTCCTTTGGTAGAGTATTTCTGGCATGTTTGTGGCTATTTCATTCTTGCAGGGAAGGAGACAACCTTTGAACATTTCTCCCACTAGATAACAGCTGGAAAGCTGCTAATTACTAGTGTAGATGTTTGCACCGGAGTTGAAACCACTATCTTCCTTCTTTCTCCAGGTCTTTTCATTTTTGCCTTGTCTTCCTCTTTGTTGATCTTCTTCATTGGTTCAGTTGGCTTGACTTCATCTAATTTACATAATCTTGCTATGTTCCCAAACTTGTTGCACTTATACCACTTGTTGGTTTTCTTTTCTTGCCTTGGCTTGCATTGGTTAGCTTTATGTCCATATGCATAACAAGTATAACAATAACCAGTAAATTGATTGCTTCTATTTGGTTTCCTACATTGATTAGCTTTATGACCATAAATATTGCAGTTAAAACATCTATCAAAATAGGATCTACCATTTTGATTTATTCTCCATAACCTAATTTATTGCAATTGAAACAATGACCATTAAAAGAATGGGGTTTATTACTTACCTGTTGGTTCACCGAAGACTTACCCTTGTCGTATTCGGTCTTATCTTCTCGTACCCGATCCAGTTCTTTTTCTTTTTAGGTTTGCTATGTTCGCCAGTTTCATATCCTAGGCCTTTCTTATCTGCCAGAGATCTTTGAGCATTCAACATTTCATTGAGCTTCTTCGAACTAGCTTTGAACTTGTCTTCATTCTTCTTTGATTCTTCCATATTTGATTTGAGAGATTTAACTTCTTGTTCTAACTTCTTGCGATCATCAGATTTGCTCGACCATGTTATTCAGATGTTTATTGGTCTTTTCATCTTCTTCACTTTTAGCTCTTAGATCAATGATAGTCTCATTCGCTAGCTTGAGTTCATTACTAACTTCTTTATGCCTTAGTTTAAATTTTTCGGATCTGATCTTTTAACTTCCGGATGCAATCATTAGCCATTTGAAGATTTTTTGATAATTCCTTGTTTTCATCTTCAATAGATTCAAGATCTTCATCTATAGACATGAGCTCTCTCTCATCCATGGTGGATCTAGGAATAGATTGTTCAACCTTCCAGATCTCCTTTGAGTTGTTAGACTCTTCCAAAGGAGCTAGCTTTGATACCAATTGTTGAACATCCACAATATTGATAGGGGAGGGGTGAATCAGTATTCCCTTGAAAAACTAAAACTTTTAAATAGCTGTCCACATAACATAATTTATAACTTGTTGAAAAAGAAAGAGCAGAAAACAAATAACACAACACCACATAACACCAGATTTTTATTGTGGAAACCTAAGATGGGAAAAACCAGGGAGAGGGTTAACTCTCAAGTGTTAGGTAACCGGTTACTGAATACAAGGGGTGACTCACTGCCCAAAATACAAAACCAGCTATTATAGCTGAAAGGCGACTTGTAGCCCAAGTATGAAATACAAAAATGAACTGTCAAAATTGCATTTGTATATGCACAAAATACAGTTCTTGCTGAAGTACGAAAATCGTTCTTTACAGTCACGGAATTACATATATCAGTCTGCTATATATATAAACAGATCACATTTTCTTATCGCATATATCTATCATTTTCAAAATAGTCATCTATCTTCTTGTGTTGATGCCGCTACTAATATATACAAGTGCTAGTGCAATAACCTTTCATGTCGGCTTGGACCAAAGATAAAATCTTGTGAGCACACTACCAACACGTGTTGGAGATATCGGCCATATCAAGAGATCTTACGCTAACCAAAATAGGTCTGGACCAAAATATCTGTACACCATGCAATAGACCGAAACAACTACCGGTGATACCACTGCTGGATCCAGAGATAGATGGGAGATATGAATACTGGACCGACCAGAACAATGACATCAATGACAACATATTAATGATAATAATTAACAGCCTGGCTCACATAGAGTCCTCCAAGATTTGATTTTTGGGATCTCACAACAATTTGGTGTTTCTCACGTTGATGACCTAAAAAACTACCATTACCTTACCTCCATGAATGTAAGTTGTAAACCTCTAAAAAGCATGACCTAGTAGAAGCTCTCATTTTGAAGTAAAATGTTCAAAGTCAGCTAAGTCCATTTGGAACTCTTGAATAGTAATAACTGCTTGGTGGAGACCTGAAAAACAACCTTATCTTGCCTTTCTGAACAGGATGTCTCATGGGGTTAAGAATTTGCAAGTTCTCATTTCCAGGTGAAATGTTAAAATAGCCAAGTTGAGTGAATGGTAATAAACTATAAACTATAAAGTTAAAATGGAAGATGCGTTGCTTGATCCTAAAGTTTCAGTTTCAAATAGCTGAGTCACAAATGTCTTTTTGACTCTTAGAAGATTGGAAAGAACTAATGCATTATGCCAATCGGTTACATGTGTTCTTGGCCCAGAAGATAAAAAAATGCACAAGTACTGAAAGCCAAAGTTGTTTCATGGTTTTCAAACTGTGGAGTGAAATAGTTGAGATTTCTTAAGGCCAATAATTTTCCCTAAGGGGGGATCTCAAAGGAAACTAAGAACATTGGTAAGGAAAAAGCTGAACATAGTTATATATATATGTGAATGACACACTTTTGAAATGTTTACTTGTGGAAATCTCAATCTTTAATTAACATCTAACATAATTTGTTGAAAAGTTATAAATGTGGACTGTAAATTATAAATTCTGAACTTCTAGTATCCTGACATAATGCATGATAATGTGTTCTTTGAGCTTGTGTTTCACATGAAGATAAAATAAATGAGGTATTAATTTTGACAGTGGCATCCAACTATTGCATGGAAAGTAATGCACAGATTTTCGGAAAAGTGGCACATTCAATGCATTCTATTACTTTGCACCTGCTCTGCCCATACTGGGCTGCTGGAATGTTTGCAGCAATGAGACAGGTTGAATCAATACTGCATTGAAAGGTCAACAGGCGTGGCTGTTGTCCCTCCTGGTTCGGCTTCTGAGGTCTTTATCCCAGAGGCAATTTGTGCACGCAGTAGAAAATTCTAATCTTGTTGTCTCCCTTCCATCATGCTTGAGCTTAGTAGGCTTTTGAATTATTGAATTTTTCAGGTCAGCCTAAAGTTGTTGAATCATAATCTACCTCCACTATAATCTCCCTCCCGGGGTTGGGATGGGAGATATAATTGTGGGCACCTTGCTGTTCTTGTCCTGTTCTAGTGATCGCCCGGGAGCTGAGCGGAGCAGACAACAGCTGCCAAAGATTGTGAAGGCCCCACATATGATTAAACAAGTTAGCCTGAAGGAAAATTATTTAATATTCCATTTATTAGTAATTTTATTTATTAATTTAAAAAATATTGGCAGATAAGAGGGTGTTAGTTAACACTCTTTTCTTTGTGAAATGTTTTTGTTATATGTACCAGTGAAAATTTGAAATGTGATAATTTTTGGTCAATTGTTAAAACTGGCCAAAAACTCAACCCTTGCTTGGACACTGGCGTCTGACCATAGAAAGGAGTGGAAAATATTAGGAAAGAAAAGATGCCAATATAGAATAACCATTTGAGTTCTGATATTCTTAAATTGTTTTGTTTGCTAAACAGATATTATACAGACCCTTCAGGTACGTTTTGGCAATCTGATGCAAAATCTATAGGATCTGGAGTTGAAGCTGCAGACATTTCCTTGAAGGAACAGTACCGCAAGGTATATTACTACATATGGTCTCAAACATTACTTTTCCTTGAATGGTACTATGTGAAAGTTTAGTTCTCAAGTTGGTTACAGAAATTCAACCTAAACATTTTGGATGAAATTTAAGTTCAAAACTATGTAATTCAGGATATGACATTGGAAGAAGCGGAGACTGCTGCACTTTCTATTTTAAAGCAAGTAATGGAAGATAAGGTTAGTTATGCATGCTTTGATTGTTAGTTAATTCAAAGCTATTTAATACTATTGAACACAATACAAATTAAGGGATATTGAAACATTGTAATTTTCCCTAAATGTAGGAGGTGGACAGATATTGGAAGCTATTTGATTTGACATTTTAACTTGACATGTTTTTAGGTGACGGCCAATAATGTGGACATTGCAAAAGTTGCACCCACTTATCATCTATATACTCCAGCAGAAGTGGAGGCAGTTATAAGTCGCCTATGATTAGATTTCTGCTAAAATGATTTTGTAGGGACATGAGGAGCATTTTCGGACCATACTTAAATCTTGGAAGTAAATTTTATTTACATCTTCGCATTTAGTTTGATGGTGAAGCCATTACAATCAAGAGAATTATTCTGGTCAAATTTAGCCAAATATTTATTTTTTTCTCATCAAATCTTATGCAAGGTGAGTTCCTAGATAGCTTTCGCATATATTCAATAAAACTAATACTGTTTTACTCATTTTTTATTACAGAATTCACTTATTTTGTTTGTTAAATGAGTTTTATGAGTTTTTGTCATTTCCTATCATTGTTTATATCAACTAGCCTTGGGAATTGTTTTGCCAATTGTTTCTGTGAATTTAAGGGTACAAATGTTCAAATTATAATTGAAATTCCAATTCAGTGAAGATAAACTATGGCAACAGGCTAACAATGTCAAACCTAGCTAATACCATTAAGCTTATCTCTTTGAGACCTGGAAATTAGAAGGTTTTTGCAAATTTTAATACATGTTCTGCTGAAGGACTGCATGTAGCGGGGCTTTATTTTAATAATCTAAGTGAAATCATATCAATAGAAAGCTTTAATGGTGGTTGTATCTGCATTTGGCAAGTGTTTGGGATTTCTTCAGAAGACATGCCCACATGTATTAACGGTTTTATCACTAAGCAAACTTAGACATTGTAAATGTGGACACAATTTTATATGTAATAAAACAGGTGCTTTATCTTACCATTCTTGGTTGATATTGATATGCTTGGGCATTTTTTATTGTTGTCCATCGTATTGTGTTTTGAAAGCAGTTTTCAGATTTGATTACTAATCAATCTGATTTGTTACCTTGTTATTTTTAATCTGGAAGTTGCAGCACCTTGATTGTCAATATTAATTTGTTAATCACCTGATTATATATATAGGTAATTGGTATCTTGACACTAGGGTAAATTGAATTTATTCTGTATCGGTTATCCTGAAGTTAGGAGCAATCGGGTGCTAAGGTAGCTAACAATGAAAGGAGTACCCCACAAACTCTACAATTTAAATTTAAATTTAGAATATTTGAGGGAGTTAGTATGGAGGAAAGGCAAGGAAACGTCCTTTTTAAGGTCCATGATGCCTTTAGTATCCATGATGCCTAGCAGTAGCACCGCATGTACTGCAGGGTCGCTTGCAGTATCTGAGACCATAACATTTTTTCTGGACATTACCTGGCAAAGCAACACGGGAGTTGCTTATGTGTAAAATTTAATTCTCATTTTCTAGTATCTTTCCCAATTAGATCAACAATTATTTATCTAATCGAGGGATGATATTATTCTTCCATAACCAGTGGTAATCGTGACCTTTCTATTTGTTTTCATGAACACGACTCGTTCAATTACATTGGATCAGGATCAAATAAACCACTATGGTCAGATGGGCGCATTGGTGGCAAACCGTTTTCGGATTTCCAAGGCTTAACTACCTCTGAGTTAAGTGTCGAGTTTGAAACCTAAGGGGTAATGAGCTTGAATATTTAGGGTAAGCCAAAAAGTTCCTTTATTACCACAACGGGAGTTTCATATTCTTCGAGGGATGCTGCCTAGGCCAATGCACAATGCATTCAAGGATGCCAGTTTATGTGCATCCCTTCGTATGCAGTTGTTTCAAAATTTGCACAAGTATGATCGTTTTCTTTATCAATTTGAGAAACATATAATTTTGATTTTGATTTTGATTTTGGATTTGAGAGACGGAAATGTGTTGTTTCGAGTGTTATTGATTGTTTATGCAGTACATAGATAATAACTATTTTTTATTGTTGGATTGCTTTTTTTTAAAAAAACGCAAAGCATTTTCTTTTCCTTTTTCTAAAATAATGACTTTGGGTTTAGGTTCCATTGATGTGTTGGCATCCTTAATAGAATATTGACATTGTTTATATATGCGTGTGTGCTTTGTGAGTTCTCCTATCGCAGGATTTTTGTTTATAAATTTCAAGGATTACCTTTAAAAAAAAAAAGTAAAGCATTTTCTTTTCCTCTCTAAAATAATGACTTTGGGTTTGGGTTTCATTGACGTGTTAGCATCCTTAATAGAGTATTGACATTGTTTATTTGTTTGTGCACTTTTTGCGTTCGCTTATCGCAGGATTGTTGTTTAAATTACAAGGTTGTTTTAAAGTGGCATATCTCATTAGTTGTGGATTTCATTTAGCTAAAGTGTTCTAGGGTTTTGTTTAGGTGGTGATATTGAGCCAAATGATTAAACTTTGTGTTTTGCCCCCCCTAAAAACTAATGGTTTATGTGTTTCATAGTTGATGACTTTATTTAAATTTGACATTTTTTAATGACCCCAAAATTATCTTGAAAAAAGACTTAAATTGGCACAATGCCTAAACACGTTTGGGTTCAAGTGGCCCATATGATTTGATTAGTTTTAAATTTGACTCCAATACTTAACATTTGAATTTCTTCAATACTTAAAAACATTTTTAATTCCCCTTGAGAACTTTGGACCCCTCAAGTTATGGGTTATGGAGTTTGTCATGATTGTAGTGTCCATTACATGATACTAAATAATTGGCCAATATTAAGGCACTTTTTTTCTCATGTTCATGTCTAGATGTGATACTATGGTGTCTTTTGTGTTTTTATTGATCTCTTGATGGTTTGTGTGCATCAATCTTTGTTGGACACATGACATAATCTTGTCCCTTGTTATTTGTAGTATCATTGTCTAATTGGCACAAGATCCACTTTACATGTGAGTAGTGCTCAAGTACTCTTACTTGATGTCATCAATGGTAGTAGGGCATTTGGAGAAGGCCTTAGCCACATTGATGATCGCTTGATATTTTAAAAAGGTATAGTGGATCTTGTCTACATGATTACTTTTCAAGAGACTTGACAAACAATCAACCTAGGAAGGAAGAAATCAAGAATATCTTGCAGTGATTGTCGATCTCTAAGAGGCTCACACTTGAATAAGGGCAGTTGGGAAGTTTCATAGGAGTGAGACTTAGTGCACCTTGTGAAACAACCATTCAGATTTTAGAAGTTGACTCTTGATATTGATTTTTTTGGAAAAGGGAAAGGAAGAGAGTACAAAAATGATTGAAATAAGATGCATTGGAGATTTTAAAACACTTTGAGTTTCCCTTCAGAAATAATAAGGGACACACAATCCCTAAAGATTGAGCACAAAATGCCACATACGCTTGATTGTTGGAAAGAGGATAGAATGCAAAAGTTGTACAAACGTAGGGTAAAATAATCAGATCTTTCTATGAGAAGCACTCGTTAAGGCTCGTAGATGTTCTTATTATCTCACTAAAACATTTATTCCACTAGAGTTTCATTCACTAAATGGCATATTATAACACCAGATCACAAATTGTTATAGATGATTGAAAGAGTATAAAACATGATTCAAAGACCCAGACATTTGTTATGAGATTATAAAAGTTGAAAACAGTTAATAGCTACGCTCATTTAAAATGACAAAGCTTTAACATTATCCACAAAACCAAAGAAACATAGTAGAAGCAAACTAGGCCCAATATGATATGCTTTCTTCTATTGATTAATTGAAAACAAAAGCTAAGGTCTGAAAATAAAATTGTAGTTGTTTTAAGTGTTCTTCCCTTTTAAATGGCGAACAAAATTGAAAAACTCCTTGGGAAAAGCTCCCTTATTACAATGTGTCCACAGGCTTATATAGAAAGATTTCTTTGATCCGAACCTTGTACATGCAACCAAAAAGGGCCTCTACGAATTTGGTGTGTAGCTTTCATGATGGCAGTCGTTGCAACTATCTTGGCATGACGATCTTTGTATCATTATTATCCTTTTGCACACGAATATGGATGTTGCCTTTACCTTTTCAACTTCCTCGCATTGGTTAGTCACTTTTGGCACGTTGAAGCGGTTTCTTTTTTTTTTTGAATCAAATCTGCCTTGAGATGTCCTGTCGAATCGTAGCGCTTTGCCTTAAAAGGATGCGGGTCTCATCACATTTTAAATGATGCGACTTGACATAGACATGTGTTGCGACAACAAGAGTTTTTGGAACTCCTTCGCTTGGAGTTGGGCTCGAGGACACGCAGTGATGACACATAACACATTGGCAATCTCTTGTTGGATTTTCTTTCTTTTCGACCTTCCAAACCTTCGCGTTAGCAACAGTTTTGACCCCAAATTTCGCTCTCGAGGTCTTAAAAAACACAAATTACTAAAATGTAGAAAAATATCAATTTTGTTTTTTTGTTTTTTCTCATCTTTACTCACTCCTTTACTTTTTGAACGACCTTAGATCTCCTTTAGAATGTTCAGAAAGTTGTGGTAGATAACATCTACAGTGCAAATGAGAAACACTTGATGTTCATGCTTTTACTTATTGCACTTGTGAAGACTAATGTTTGGCAAGCGAATGGGGAAGTAAGAATGTGACACTTAGCACTTCTGTATTCAACTTGACTTTGCATTTTAACAATTTAATGTCAATTTTGTTGGGATTTAAACCCTACATAAACTCAACTTGTTGATAGGTATTTTTAAGTGAGCTAACTCGTATGCTAATTTAATGCAAAATATTATGGGACTCCTAGAGTACATTATTTAGATATTTGTACTTACTTCCAACTAGGGAGCATTAGGATCTTTTAGGGTTACTTGTGCAATCAATACATCAACTTCAAAAGGTTAATTCCATACACTAACTTGACATTAGTCTCTATTCTTTAATCTATAGACAAAAAGTGACATATACTATGACTTACTTTGGAGTGCTTTTGGATTCAATTGTCAAAGCTTTTTCACATTAGAGATTTAGACACTAGTAAATTTTAGCCTGTTTTTTGACGAGGATTAGTCGAATTTTCGATACCAATTGGTCGACCAAACGACCAAAACTGTTGTCGAACTTTTCTTCGTCGCTTATACAACAGGAAAAATCATCTTCGAAATTTCAACGTCCATATTGGTTGAATTATCGACCGAATCGTTGTCGAAGCGATTGCTTCAACTTGGATCATACCTTTTATCTATGTGAGCAAATCCTGTCGCACTTTCGACATGTGGTCGGAATAGATGTCGAATACATAGCATCCTCGTCGAAACGCCAAAGAGAGTTCGTCTAAAGTTCGATGACATTTGGTCGAAATAGATGTCGAATACATAGCATTCTTGTCGAAAGAACTATTATTTATACGTCGAAAAATCGACCAAGAATAATTTTTGGTTTAAAAAAAAAAAAATATTATCAAATTAAGCATACCAATATTATCACATAAAACATTATGAAATTATGAAATTGTTGTATTATACCAAATACAAATTATGAAATTGTTCATCCTCGTGACTATTTATTCACCCTCTCTAAAATTCTACTAGATATTGTTATCGTTCCTTCTAGATAGGAACTTGGTTCGTGATAATCATTAGAAAGAAAAGGAATATCCTCAAATATTTCATCATCATCTTTGTCATGTATGTCTATGAAAAGATGCATATAAAATATCAAAGCATATTGAGTATACAATCCATTTGTCAAACCCTACAATAGAATGGAAGATTTTTCAATTTTGAATTTGTAAAATATTTCATATCACAAAAAACTAACCAAAGACAGATTATTAAATTGTTCATACCAATGAATAATTATTCCTCGTGTTTAAAATTCTCTTAGACATTGCTAGCTTTCCTTTTGGATAGGTCTTTTGGTTTCGCATGCTTCTTTCTATTTTAAATCTATAAACAAACAAAAGAAGATAAAAACAAGAAAAACATACTCCATGTCAATAATTTCATTAATTTCATTTAATGAAGGATTCAAGTTTCATTAATTTCCTTGATATAACTAATGAAGTTGCCAATAATGTTATTAATCTAATTGAGAAAATTAAGCATACGTGTGAATCCTGTATTAATTTTGACTCAAGGGATAGATCATTAATGCACTTGATGGACCATTATACAATATTGCAAAGATTAAATATAATCTCTCTTAAGGAGTGCTCATAGATCCAACATGCATTGTGAAAGTTATTATTGAAGAAAGTCTCTGTACACAAAAATTTGATTATGATACATATGATAAATCTAATGTTGTGATTAAGGTGCATGACAGTTTCACTTGTCCCATCCTAGGTTCGGTCACCCTTATTGTCAAAGTTGGTTTTAAGTCTTTAGATGTTACCCTTTCTATTATCCCTACCTTGGACTTATTTTGTGTGAAATTAGGACATCCTTGGCTCAATGGCATGAAAGCTATTCCTTCTATCATCAATAAGCATTTAAAGTTTCCCCACAACGAGCAAGTTATAACAATAAATCAGTCTATTTAGCCCTTAAGTAATCATGGGAATCTTACACTTGATTACTTTTTGCAATCATGGGAATCCAACAATATTTTGAAGATTCTGGATTATAAGTGGTTATTTTCTATGGTCATATGGATTGATAAGCCATTTAGTGTCAATTTGGATGTAATCGGTTGGGTACTCTTAGTATTTTTAATGGTTGTTACGAACCGGGTAGAGGCAAATATTTTGATATAATAAAAAGATGTAATCATCGTGAAGTTGACAACTTAGTTGTCAACTCCATGACATAATTAGTATCGATAATTACACTCTTCGGTCACAAAGAATAGTTAGAGCAGTTAGGTCATTTAGGAAGTTGGTTTAGACGTTATGCGAGTCAGTTTTAGAGGTTATTGTTTTGGATCTTATAAAAGATCTCAGTTATGCAATGGAGGACAGAAGGTTGAGAATCGGTGAATGAGGAAACAATGTAATGAGAACAAAATAATAAAAGGAAGGATCAAATTTTTGTTTAGATCTTTTTAGTTCTTAATCCTTTCTCATTTACGTTCACTATTCTCAAATTTGTTGTATTCGAATTCTACATTATTTTTAGTTTCGAAAGATATCTGTTTAGTTGGATATGAACTGGTTCTTATTATCGGGTTTTAATGAAAGAATGTAACAATCATGTGAATCAGTTTATTTTGGAGTTAAGAATTAAAGGATTCGATAATTCTGTTTGGTTTATGTTCGGTTTTCAGTAACAATCCTGATTGGAATGATGGTGGTTGCTTATCTAGTAGAAAGTGATTGTAAAAAGCTAAGTGTCAAGTCTTACGAATGAAGGAATAGGGTTACAAAGTGATCCCACAATTGAAGATAGCGGATTTCTCTTGAACCGTGAGTAACCGAGCCTCTGTGACTACTGATTCGGATGTTACCAGAGATTCTGGTGTTGGTGCTCGGCATTTGGAAGTGAAAAGAGGTGGCTAAGTTGTTTATGCTGTGTGAAGCCAAGAAACTTGTGGTGACAGTCACGTTCAACAGAACCGAATGGTGCCACAATACACATCAATTACTTAAAATTGAAGGGGGTGAGTTTCTAATCACCAAGAGGATCGGGAACTATAGAACAAAGTGTTCACACATGTACTGGGTATCATGACAGCTAGGAGGACCCGTGAGCACATGTTTGCAGCAAGGGGTGATGTTGTTGATGTTCTCATCATTGAGATATCACAAGATTATAAATCTCTTTCAGCATCCATACAATCAGCTGTCACAACGAAACCTATGATGAATGAAAGTTCAGATTATTAAGTCTGATTGGGCTTATTCACCTTTGGTTGTCAAGCTTTGCATCACTCCAAGTCTCAATTAACACTATGAATTATGATCTATGATACCAGTTATAAATGTTAAGCTTATCCAATTGATAAGATATATATGACAATATCAATGCTATCTCTAATTTGACAATTGGATATATGCAAGGTGATTAGGTCTATATAT
Organism: Chamaecyparis obtusa; assembly: GCA_027943335.1. Taxonomy (NCBI): domain Eukaryota; kingdom Viridiplantae; phylum Streptophyta; class Pinopsida; order Cupressales; family Cupressaceae; genus Chamaecyparis; species Chamaecyparis obtusa. The sequence continues at coordinate 74,424 of BSBK01010429.1, forward strand.
AGGTAATGCTAAGATTATCTGGATTAATATGTATAATCTACAAATAATAATGCGGATATGATATTAAATCATTGTTGTATCTGATGACTTTAGGAATTATGCAAAGTTAAGATATTCCAATTTGTAGATATTCAATATAGAGATCTCTGCTCTTCCTGAAGTATCAATATAAGCTATACAATGAACCTCCCTTTGATGATAGCAATGATGTTATATAGTGTTGTGTCTGATATGTCGATATAACCGTGAAATTATGAATATGAGGCTCTACTTGATATGGCAATATCATAGTACAAGCATGAAATACCCAAGTTGTGCTTTTGTCGTTGAAATACGAGCATGACAAGACTTCACAAACAGAATGAATTGGAAACTTAAGACAGATCATGTAATGCAATGAACCTTTGGAAATATAAAATAAGAAACTGAGTGTTGATATTAAAAGGGCATACATACTAGTAACAACAATTGCCCTCACATCATTTCTTCTCATTGCCTCATCATACTTTTCCCCAAGTGCACCAAGGACTGCAAAGAAACAAGATAAACAAATCACAAGCATATAGTGATGTTAGAATAGTAAAAGAATACTTTAACATAAGAAAAAAAACTACACAATATTAAAACATGGCATTGTGCTTTAAAAATTAAAAAGGTAATAATACGAGACCATTCATTAATTAGCTGTTTAAATTTTCATTAGTTGAGAATTGATAGTCATTGTCAAAAGGACAAGAAACTCATCAATGTCCTCGTCATTCCCATGGTTCAATGTCTAAAGGACAACGACATATACAAACAAATCAGTGTTTATAGATGGATTGACAATGAACAAAGAGGTTTCAAAAAATAGTGATGTGTACATTGTCAAAGAACATTGTGGTATTCACAATAAAAGAACAAATATGTGCTCAAGGTTATAAAACAGTGATTTGTTTTAGAATGTGAAGAGTGCAGTAAGAACAATAGCAAGTAATGTTGCAATAAATACGATCTACATGGATCTTTGCTGCAAACTTAGGAAGATATTCACTAATGTACACTATGGTCTGGTATACCATATATCCCTCCACCATAGAACCCTCAAGATGTGCTCTCTGTCGAACCAAGCCTTTCAAAAATTTCAAGTGTCTCTCAACCATCCACATTAACCTAGTTGGTACAGGTCCACACAATTCAATCTCCTCAACTTGATGTATGAGATAGTGTTCTTGTGCATTAAAAAAAGTTGAAGGTAGACACTTTTGCATTTCACACATAAGAAGAGGAATTTTTCTCTTCCAATATTTCATATCTTCTTTATTGATTTCTTTTGATGAAAACCACCTCATGTATTTTTCAAGATAATATATAACTTATTTGACACTGTTTGCGAAGTGGTGTGGGAGAGATAGAGGTAGAACGTACTGCAATATTTGTAAAATGATCTTATCAATATTTTATAAAAGAATGTAATGAAAACTACATACAATATACAAATATATAGTGAATACAAAATAACATGAATTATCTTCATAAATGTATGTCAATCGTGTGTTTTCATCCTTGGCCCAAATTCACTTTTCTTTGATATGAGAACGTTTATGTTCGCAGCAAATCCTGTGGGAAATCGTATTTTTTTAATGACTTCTTTTATAGCATTGCTCTATTGCTCCGACAATAACCAAGGGCACTTGTATCAATCTGATCTCCATTGTTATTTGATCAAATGACGTTTTTCATTGCATGGTTGGATTCTTCAATGTCACTACAAATTTTGACAATTTTGTCTTTGTCATGCCTTCCATCCAAGATTTTTCATAATGTCTCTATTACATTCTTTCTAATATGCATAGGATCAAACAAATGCACGATTGAGAGTTGCACGTAGTACGACAACCTACTAAATTACGTAAGATAATTTTTTAGTCCTTTTGGAAGTTGGTCATTAATGCCTTGACGACCTTCACGAGCATCAATTACATCATCAGTAAACAAAATACAATATCAAAATATAAATTTCAAACAAAAACCATCAGATGGAATGACATTACCTCGATGATTTATTTTATTGTATTCCAACTTCCATAGGCGAGGTGTTATTCTCCGTGACTTTGATGTAGTCTCTTCTTTCCCATTGAAAATATGTTTTTTGGTAATTCGGTACTTATGGTTTCTGTGGAGAAAGTGTTTATTCTCATCGAACACCTACTTTCCTAAACTTTTTGAATGACGAGATTTCATCTTTGGACCACAAACTGGACATGCAAATTTTTCCTTTGTCTGAAGACCTACAAGATCTTGTATAATTGGATTAAATATGTTAACTTTGTGTTAGCACTATAACATACCAAAAAAGAGGTGTTAAGAAGAGAACATATCACAAAAATGTGTTAGCCCAGGGGCATCATGTATTTTCCATACAAGCATTGCATGAAATTGAAATTATTTTTGTCCTATTGGTCTAGAGATGTCATACATAGTGACCCCATTCCATAACACCATCAACTCGTCGATAAGAGGCTCAATATATACATTGATATCTTTAATTTGGTACTTACCTAGTTGAATGAACAAAAATATTACATAATTATTATGACCATTTTGATGGATTATTTATAATAAATTAATTTAGATGACTATCAAATGAAAAAATACCTGGAACAATCAGTGCCAACATTATGTGCTCCTTCTTTATGGACATCCAAGGAGGAATATTATTGTTGATGTCAAAATAAGCCACACCAAGTAAGTAGATCTCATCTCTCCAAACGGATTGACACCGTCCGCTACCAATGAAAGTTTGAGATTACGAGGTTCTTCTTTAAAGTGTGGCCATTTTTTCTCTATTTCCTTAAATGTCGAACTATCCGCAGGCATTCGCATAATGTCATCTCGACTTCTATTGTGTGCATGGTAATCCATAAATTGTGCCAAGCTATTGCACCTAAATAATCGTTGCAGACATGAAATAATGGGAATGAACTGAAGAACCTTGGGAGACACCTTTTTTGTTATTCGATCTGATCGATATCTACTCATATGACAAACATGACATTCTGTTGCAAATTCATGTTGTTTATGATATATAATATGATCATTTGGACATGCATGTATTGTTTGATACTCCATTCCAATATCTTTCATAATGACAGATAATTCTCAGTACAAGCGAAGTAGAATGTTTGATGGTGATAACAAACACTCACCTAACAACCTATGACCAAAAATATAATTTGTTAATTTAAAGAATATTAATTGCTACACGATTCACCCAATGTTAATTGTAAGAGAATTATGACTAAAATAATGAAAAAAAATGACATACCTTAACATACGTGTCATTGCTATGTTGGATAAACCATTCATAACCTTCAAGTTTACCAACAATAATACAACGGAAAGAAGAGTTGTTTGGGAGCCTTCATATAGGGGCTCGTGTGCCTTCTCAAGTATAGGTACATCAAGGTATGCATCATCATCATCATCATCATCATCATCATCTTGATCATCATGGTCTTCTTCCATGGGATCATTACCTTCTACTTTTATATTCACACCTCCATGTTCCCTCATTTGGAAATCCACATTCTCCAGATTGTCATGATCCATAACATGAAACCCAAGGAGGTTGACCTATATGAAAATGATGACCTTATATTAACCACGACCATGATATCATCATCAAATAATGTCTTATGTATTTTATAAATTATTAAAATACATACCAATGGATGAAATTCATTTCCCCCTTCAATGTGACCATGCTGCCTACAATGTTCCTTAGCTATTTTGATTAGATATCTTCGAGTCTTTAAGCCCTTAAAATTTTTGCAAGGACGATAACATTTTCCATCACCTTTTCTTTTTAAGTTAGACCACAGTCTAGCAATTGTCTCCCTATTTTGTTGTGCGTTGATATCGTCAGACATGGTCTTTCTTGACATTGCAAGAAGAGCAATGCTTGGAATGTATAGGCCCGATCTGAAGAAATCAACAAATAAAAATTAACATGCAAAATGTTAAATTGAATGACATTTTATTATAAAGATAAATGTGTTGTCTAGATTACTACATTTCAAAATTAGTCTCTCAAGAATTTTGTTGCTAATCATTATGAACAACTCAAGAATTCTCCCAAGTAAGATGAACAATTTTGGTATAAAGTGATAAAAAATAATGATTCATATGGTTTATGATAAGTCACAAAGACACTCTTATAATAGTCATCAAGAGATAATAGAGGTCATGCATGCATGATTGCAAAGCACAATGAATAAAGAATAGGCACTGTTATGTAGGCTCATAGCCACAGTAAGGAATGATGTCATAAAAATCAAAAGAGGGACAATTTCTAAAAGGCAGTGATATTCAAAGATTGAAACGAGGGTACTATATCATGACAAAGATGCAAGTATTAATAGATTTTTATGAATGTGAAGGTGCAGTGATCAACAATGCCATAAAGAGACTATTGTTAGTCTTTCTACAAAATAGAATGACAGTGTTGTGAAAGAAAAGATTCATGTTCAAGAAGAGTGCCTCAAAACAATGTTTTTCAATGCTTGAGGGATGATATTTAATACTTTCATAATGACTACATGATGAAAAGATGGTCAGATTAAAAGATGTACATCTTACCCACTAATATGATAGTCAACTACAGGGCCACAGTGTATGTAACGAGAAGTGTCATATTGTCTTTCAAAGAGCAGAGTAAAAGTTGGCAGTAGCATCAAGAGGTGCATGTTTTGTACAAAGTTTTAGACCATGGAATGAAGAGCATGAGGCTATCATCACATCAATCCTTATGAGTTGTGAGATAAAAAAAGATTGAAGGCATTAGATCTTACAAGGAAGCAATGTCCAGTGTAATGAAAGAAATGGAAAACCATACCAAGCATGAGGAATCATGGTGACTGTGTATAAAGGAGTAGTAGTGGTAAAGGGAACAATTAGAGCAACGATTTAATGGTCAATATAAGATATAGAGATGTTTTCAAGAGGAGAGGCAATGATATGTATTTTGTTTTTAATGATGTGTTCACTACCACAAGACAATTTTGCAATCATGGATAATAGAACTCTGGTGCAATATACACCAGTAGTCTTGGAGGGAAGATATAAGTACTTTTCCCTCCAATGACTCAATTTTAATAAAGGTTCCAAGCTAAAAATAATGAATCTCACCAAATTGACCCTAACATGCATGAATTTAATGCTTAAGTCGGGTTGACATGGTATGGAACGAATTGGATTGTGACTGTAATTCAACCTTAAGACAAGACAATCACTACCTTGAGACTTAATGGCCTATGTAAATGCAATTTCCATTACTGTGATTTGCTTCCGAGGGACCCTGATCAACTTAAAGATATATGAAAAATATATGTATCCTTGTTTCAATACCTAATAATCATTTTTTAACTGATTTTGTGTGCTTGCTGTAGTGACAGAGGTAACTTGGATCAGTCAATTCATTTTGAAAAGAAATCTCATAGATAGATCCCAATCATTTTTTTTGTTACACGAAGTCTTCCACTCCACCATGAGAATACATCAATTGTAAGAATGAAGAACTACTACTCAACAAAGGATTGTCCTAACTTGGACTGACTGATATTGTGACTGGGAATGACAGTAGACTAAGATAGTGTTATTTGGGACTGCCAAAACACAAATAAGCATGTCCAATCCAAAGGAAAAATACCCCTATTACTTATAAAAATTAAAGACTTCAAATTCTTTATTAACTCCCACCAAATACATGCGAGGAAATTACAACAGATAAATGAGTATGTCTGATTAGTTTTTACCGTCATCAAGTCTGTCATTGAACATTTTTCATGATAGTCTAATATTATGACTTATTTTGTATAAAAATGATATAGCCAAAATCTCATGATAGAGAAATTGGTTGTAATTGGTTTGAATGTGCTTAAATACCCTCTTTGGGTCAAGGGGTAAGGAGTGTGTGTTTTTGGAAGAACCAAAAATTAATAAAATATTATTATGAAATGCCTAATCCCTGTCTTTTTACTGATCAAATGTTCATATCTCAAAGGAATGGATAGTTATCAGTTTGAAACTCATCGGTTGACCTTATTGCACTTTACCATGGCTTTAAAACTTCAAGAAAAAATAATAAACTTCCAAAGTTGATTAAATTTTAAGAGTGTTAGAGCATGTTAAATGCATTTTTTTTTGGGAAGTGCATCATAAGGGAGATAGAAAAATTTGAATGTTTTGTATATTTTTTTCCTCCCAAAAAAAATTACATGTCATTTTGAGTCTCTATGCAAAATATGCTTACAGGACATAATAACCCGGCCAAAATAACCCTGGACAAAATAACCTAGCCATAATAACCTGAGGACAAAATAACCCAGGGTCAGAATAACCCAATCCAAAATAACCTAGAGTCAAAATAACCCATGGACAAAATAACCCCATAAGATTATAGAAAAAGGAAAACAAAATTTATAAATTACAAGTATATTTCTAAAAAAAAAATTATTCAAATTTTCAATTAAAGTGTCAAATTATGAGCAATGCCTCTTCATGCCTCTTAATGCCTCTTAATAATGCCTTTTGATTTACATCTTTTCATAATAACTCTTATTTAGCTTATTCCCATGAATTTGTCTTTATTTCTATAATTATTTACCATTTTATAAGTTATTTAAGCATATTAAAGATGTTTTAAGGCTATTTTAGGGGTATATAATGGATATATGGTCTAAAAATGACCTAAATATTCTCTATGGTGCCTCACAATTCCTTTTTAAGCATACTAACTTGATCTAGAATGACTATGGGTTATTTTTTCCATGGGTTATTTTGACCATGGGTTATTGTGACCCTGGGTTATTGTGTCCTTGGGTTATTATGGTGGGGTTATTGTGTCCAGGGTTATTTTGGTCGGGTTATTATGTCCGGTATAATCTATACAAGTAACAAAAGATGTTTTATCACTAACATCTTTGACCATGGCCAAAAACATTATAAAATTTTAGTCAAAGCTTAAAAATTCACTAGTTGAAAAATATCAGCCACTACAGAACTCATAATCTAGGTGAAATAAATAAAAGTCGAGCCTCTTCAAGGAGTTTGAATGAGTTATTATTATTTCTTCATACAATATGTTTCAATTCCTATTGTTGGCTTGTGCTCATCCTTGTTCATTAATACACACACTGGGGTATGGAGCGAAGCATACAAGTTGTGTGAGGGCATGGAGATACATCAAAGAATAAACAACCCATGAAAATATCCTTGAAGACAAAATGGTTTCATGGATTGCAATGATTTTTGGATATGCATAAAATGGATTTTGAAAAGGCTTTATAAACTTTCAAGAAAATACAAAGTAGGTGTAAAGCCCAATTCAACAACCTTTGCAAGCATCCTTCCTTCCTATGATAAAATGGGAGCCTTGGAACAATATATGTACGTGAATGGACATCCATTAATGAAAAATTGAAGGTGCATTTTTTTCAGATACCATGCTTCAGAATGCTCTTGTAGATATGCATGCAAAATGTGGAAGCAAAAATAAAGAATGTGAACTTTTTTACAGAATGCCTCAAAGAGATGTCATCATACATAATTCAATTGGCAAGTATAAAGCCAAATTATTTTCCAGTGTCCTCCCTACATGTGTCAAAATGGGGGCTTCAGAATATATTATGGATAAGCATTAAAGCATGATGGTACAATGATGTAGATAAAGCAATGGTCAGATAAAAAAAACTCAATCTCCTGCTCTTATAGACCCAACGGGTCATTTGCAATTCAAGGATCTTACTCACATCAAAATCCTAATTGATTTACTCCAATTGGTATATAGCTTGAACAAAAAAGGGAAACATGATCTTCACGGAATAAAATCTTCACAAAATCTACACAAGTTGTTCTTGACTGTCCTGTATAGGGGTTTTGCAATCAACAATCTTGTTTTGTTTTTCATAACCAAAGTGTGCAATGAACAAATAAGTGGACTATCATAATAGTCATAGTCATTATTAGATTCCATTTCCTGAGCATGGTCTATTTCTATATTGTGCCCTAGCAATTTACACAGTAATGAATTGAACATCTTTGTAACTTAGCTTTCATTGTATCCATGTGTTGAAGTGTAAATACTAAGTTCTATTGACCCTTTGTTATAGTACTGTGCCCGCAAGATTGTAAAACCTGTGACAGTCCGGCCGAAAGTTTTCCTGTCGGCATTGTCATGGAACAAGAACCTTGACTTGCGGATTCTCCATTGGTATTCCATACCATTGGGCGAAAAGCAAGCCAAGGACATGTATACAATTAATCTAATGCACAGAATTGAGGAAAGATCATGCTGCTTCTAGATTTGAAGCCCTAAACTGGATACGCTCCATGGGTTCAGTTAATGAAAGTAAAGGAGGTTGTAACAGTGGAGAATAGGTGAATGGGTTTTGAAACCGGTTAAGACTCGCAGTCTGGATACTTATTTCAATATCGTACAAACTCCCTCAAATCATTCTAGTCGAAAGTGACCTAGATTGATCAGCTAGGTTAGACATTCCTGTGACCATTCGTGAGTGTTGAAGAAATTTGTTGTCATTATTTTGAGTATTCAAACAAAAAATTAGAGGGAAACAAGAACAACAGAGAACCATTAATAACAACAAGCCCTATACTCGGAGACTAGAATTATTCAGTTAAACAGTGGAATTGAATCTATATCCAAATTGTGTAAGTTTGTTTACAAACTCGAATAGGAATTAGGGCGGAAATCCTTACTTACAGGTGGTCCTCCTTCACGCGTTGCCTTGATCTAATTCGTCATGCTTGGAATAATGAAATGAGAAAGGAAACCTTTTTTTTTATATTATGCCCGTGTTAGTCGAACTTTTGACCTCCACGATATTGGTCAAAATTTCGACCAACATGGGTATGGATTAAAAAAAATATCAAATTTTTCCTTCTATAAACCGACCAAGGAAAATCATTTTAATGTTTGGTCAGAAATGTTGATCTAAAAAGTGGGTCAAATGTACTAGTGAGATTCTCATCTTTTTTCAAGGGCTTGGTTATGCAATTTGATTGTCTCATCCTAATGAAAGATCATTAAGTGTGATGTAAGATGTTGATGCATAAAAACTTACATAGTTGAATCCAAAGAATTCTAAATCATTTGCATTGATTGTCATCTCCATGGGCTTTGGGAAATCCATGCCTATTATTAGTAATGTGACCTTGCATTTACAAGACCACTCCCAACTATAGATAGACAACTAATGATGGATTAAGATTGGGCAATATTGTTTCGATTGTGCATGATTGAGGATAATGAATGAAAGGAAGATGGAAAGTGGTAAAAATTGGAGTAGGATGAATTTTGTCAAAGTAACTATTTGTGCAAAGGGAAACCTATCATTTTTTTGTAGTATTGACATTATTCATCATGATATAATGAACCATGTTGATGGTACATCATGTGCCATGAAGTGTCACAAAAACTAATGAGCTACAAATAACATTGTGATCCAAAAGACATGTTGTCGACGCATACTGTCATATGAAGGATGAGGGTGATCATGATGGTGCATTAGATGGAGAACTAGGACTATAAGAAAAAAACAAACAAACATATATGTGAAGAATATCACTAAAAACATGTAGGAAACACAAGTTGGTATCTAATGACATGTTAAATCAAAGGGTTTATGTGACGATGAGTAGTGGGGATGGGGGGATATTCCAAGCAAGGACCAAATCATAGTGTGAGGATTTGAATGGGTGTGATGTGATTATAAATGAAGGTGAAAAGTTTATGCCACAATAATGATATACACAATAATCATTCTTGTAGTAATACAAAGAAGGGGATGCCCTCATTTCAACAAAAAATCAAGGAAAGAATGTGAAGTGAATTAAGATACAAATGAAATGGATGTAGGGAGGTAAATCAATTGATGGAGGTGGGTGGGGATGAAAATGAGATAGAATATTGCTTGGTGAGCAATCTAATTATGGAGTATGGGGTGAGTAGGTGATGCATGTGGAGGGTATAATGGAGAGGGATGTGATAAATGATGAAAGAGGGAGAAAAAATGATGGATAAGGATCTTTGATAAACAATCTGATGGAGGGAGATGAAGGGATTGATGGATTGTAATTAAGGGGATGAGATGGATGAAAGAGAAATTAATGAGAATGTAGAGTCATACATTCTCAGAGAATGCAATGGTTGTACATAGCACCTAGTTTTTTTTATGTTTTCATCATACCACTTGACCAAGGTGAAAAAGAAGTGGTTTTCACCATTGGGTAAATTGATTTATTTCTTTTAAACAAATATGTTTTTGATTATTTGAAAAGAATGTTTTGAAGGGGCCCCAAAATCCTGTACAAAAAGGTCGCTAAAGATAATCAAAGACAACCCACAACAAGGAACAAATCAAGACCAGAGCGAGGTTTTTAACATCAGGATCCCTCAACCTAGAACAAACAAAGCACAAGAGCTATGTGCAAACTCAAACTATAGAAAGGATCCAAAATATCAACCTAAAACTATGATCATCCAACATTAATATTTACCTATGGCCCCCTTCTTGTGGGATGAAAGGGTCATATCAAAAGAAAGCGAAGACCTCTTAGGGTGTTTGCCTTTAACCATGATCCAACCTTCTTACACCTTTGCAGCCACATCCTGCTAGGCCACCTCATCCATCACTGAAATCCCAACACTTGTGGGGGGGCAACACTCTGTGCTAGCACAAACAATTGAGAGTTAGGGCCAAACACAACCTCAGAGACATCCACATCTGAATGGACAAGACCAACAGACTTACTAGCAGTACCCTATCATAATCCATTATAGAAGCAACAAGAGAAAAACCAACAGAACCCACTATAGGGCCAACATCGGCTAAAGGGACAACACCAACAGACACACCAACATGAACCCTATCACAATCCAATACTAAATAAAAAGGAACAAAACCAATATATCCAACAGAACCCGCATCAGTAATCTGCAACCTATTGACAGGAATATCCTGCTCAACCACTTGGGAGAAACTCTTATGGGAAGAGTTCTTGAATACTATGTAATGCTGAGAAGAAGCACATTTCCACCATGAAAAGGGGTTATTCAATTTTAATTTCTCTTGATCACATTTAGTCGCAACATGCCCTATTTTGAAGCACCTTCTACACCTGAAGGAAATCCATTCATAGTCCAAAGGTTGGATCCAACTACCCTAAAAAACATAAGTTTAATCTCTGTGGGTAGTCCCTTAGATGCATCAACATCCACCAAAATACAAGCATAGGTGGAGTGAAAAATATTAGAAGACTCTGCATCCACCATCAAAAAATCACCAAGTGCCTCACCCACCTCCTCAAGAACTGAATCCACCCAAAGATGAAGTGGGAGGTAGGGGAGTCTAACCCATATTGACATCTTGCATAAAGTTTCAGAAGAGGGGTTGAATTTGGGGTGTCACTATTCTACCATCAATGGGAAACGATCCACCCAAGTGAAAAAATGATTGCACAAAATACACTTTCTATCCGTAGCTTTTTCAAAATTTTAATATAATTTGTCAATTTTTCCAAAACTTTTTTTTGGATCTTTAGAATATTGGTGTGAAGGTTTAGGCATATAAACATTTGAGATGTATAATATTCATGGGTTTACCCAACTCATGGATATTTGGAGAAACTAGCTTATATGCTCTCGATTTAAAATTAGTAGTGACGACATAGGGACCTAACCAGTTTGGCACAAACTTCCATTTCCTTTCTCTATCTTGAGTGGTATTTTTCTATTTCTCCTTAAGAAATAAGGTTTCCCACCCCAAACTCTCCAGTGCAGATGCATTACTCATAGCTAGGCAACACCATGTGTTGGTATGCTTTAAGGTGAATAAGAGCAATGAGATAGTGCTCATCAAGTGCTTCAAACTCATGTAGTTGTGCCACACGGTAATCCTCCCTTGGGATGATCTTGTATAACTAGACATGTAGAGAGGGTAGCTCAACCTCAATTGTAAAGATTGCTTTGACACCATAACTAAAAGAATATGTAGTGGCACTTGTGGGAGTGCCAATGCTAGTGTAGTAGGCCCAAAGAGTAGAATTAAGTTGAAGGTATTAATCATAACTAGTATAAGTGAGGACTTTCTAGAGGTTTTTTATAGTTTTATTGGATGCTTCAACTTGGTTGTTACCTTTTGGGTAATATGGTTGAACCACTTGGGCTTGATTATAGGGATCATACTTCATGGTTTTTAAAGAATTTTTCATTGTGAATGATAGTAATGGATGAAATATCAAAATGAGAAATGATATGGTTGAAGATAAATGCGAACCTATGGATTCTAGTGGTAAGAGTGGAACTATTTCAACCTAATGTTAATGTGTGTATGTAAATGTGTACCAAAGGAACACAAATAACTAGTAAAAATAGTCAAAACACAAATTCAAACAACATACATGAATAGACGGAAAGAGAATAAAAAAAACAAATATACAAATCATATTAAATCCATGTTGTAGCCTCTTTGTTGCAATGATTTGTCCATGATTGTATGATTAAATGCGTGCTCACGATTTCGACAACATAGCAGTAACAAAATGCTCCATTCTTTGTTCAAGCTTCAGAGGATAATGGATGTGGCTTCAAGATTTGCACAAGTGTGGAGGGTTCTAAAAAATGCCTAAATGAGCTTCCATAATGAAAAATGAGAAAATGATTCAATGTTGGAGAGTGAATGAGTTGTGTGATTTTTTGCATGATGGATGTGCATTGAAAATGAGTGAGGGATTTTTTTGCATAATGGATGTGGATGAGAATGAGTGAGAGAGTGGAATGAGAGATAATTTCTTCCTTATCTCTTTCGAAGGTTAGGGTTCCCAAAATTTGGGGGAAGTGGTTAGGGGTTGAGTTAATTAACTTTCCATAAATGACCTTTAACCCCAAGGTCAAATTCCTTCATGCTTAGGATTTGGAGATAAAATAGCAAATTTAACTTTGATTTATTTTCCTAATCCTTATTTATAGGAATGTGCACATGTATTTATGGGTTAGACTTAGTGACATGGGTTAATTATGAGATAAGTGGATAGGTTAGAGTTTGGTAAGTGGGAGGAAATTTGGTGAATTTTGAATTCATTTTAATTCAAAATAGAAGAAGATTGATATAATTAAATAGGTGGATCTATTTAATTAAATAGGATTGGACATTAGGTAAATTGGATCAATTAATTCACCTTGGATGGTTGGAAGATGAGAGGATTAATTAAATAGACTAGCTATTTAATCAATAGGACTATCAAAGAATAGTTTTTTTTATCGTTTTATTAAACAAATCACTAGGTTCATTTAACAAAATGGGGTCGAGGACATTAGATAAATTAAATGGGTTAGCTTACCCAGCACTATAGAAGACAAACAATTAATTAAATTAATTAATTGTGTTCAGATTTGGGTGTCTACATTTTTCCCCTCTTTGAAAGGCATTAAAATAATGTTTTGAAGAAAAATAGAATATTGACGACATGAAGAAAAGAAAACATGCCCGAGACGATGAAAATGAGTTAAAATTATTAAGTGATGCCCCCTCGAGAGGGCCAACATAAGAGAAAAGTGTTTGGCCAGGCTTTGAAAAAGAGAGTAGTTACGACAAAAATGGCATAAATGAAAAGTAGACAAAAAATAGTGTCCGTAGGTGCGAACATCATTAAAATTCAAGTCCGTGTGAGGAAATGGCGACCAAACAAAGGTGAAATTGGTTTAAAAAAGGGAAAAAAGGAGGGTGAAAAAGATCCAATATTTTCAAAAAATAACTTTCTACAAGTCATTTTGCACTCTCAAGTTTGAAAATTTAGAGTGGAGGAGAAGAGTGAAACTAGAGAAAATGGTGACATACAGGCAAGTAGCGCATCTTGCAGACATGGTGCACTATGTGCATTGGAGGTGATGACTATATTTTGAGGTAAGCATCTTCATTTTTTGGTTGGCACACATTTTTATGCACTTTTTGGGGGTTTGAAATTGGGTTTTCAACAAATCTGCTAGATTAGGTTTGCGATTCCGCCAATTTAGGGCGAGGGTGTGAGGAATGGCAGATTCATGAGTGCACATCTTCCCTTTTGAGCTTGACGAATACATCAAGCTCAGGAGCTCGGGAGGGGGCATGGGCTTAGGCAAATCCTTGAGTGCGGATCCGCCCTCTGAGCTCGGTGGATACACTAAGCTGGGGGAGGCTTAGGCTCGGGTGGATCCGCGAGTGCATATCCACCTTCTGAGCTTCACACATGCACCGAGCTCATGTGGGGGGCTCGGTCTTAGGTGGATCTGCAACTGTAGATTCTCCTTCTAGGCTTGGTGAATGCACTGAAATTGGGTGGGGAGGGGTGACGAGGTGCGAGGCGGATATGCCTTGTGGTTCGGTGGACATGCCTTGTGGTTCGGTGGACCTACCACATAAAACAATGGATTTGTGCAACCAAGTGACAGAGTGATGGAGGTGAATGAGTGAGAGGAGATTGAGAGAGGGGGGATAAAGGTTGGATTGAGAATGTGAGTAATGGGCTTGTTTGACTGAGTCCTTGGGGGGGGGGGGAATTTGTCTTACCAGTATGATTTTACACAAATAGTTGGATATGATGGACTGACTAGGGTTGATGATTGTGTAGAGGAGCGTGGATGCTCTAGTGGTACAAGAGTCATAGTCATTTGTTTTGGGATTGGCAGATAGGTTTAAACCAGAGGAGTGTGCACTGCTGGGTCAGCTGGGGCTTGGGTATTTGGCTCAGATGCCTAACATCTAGGCACATAATGGCTTGGTGATTGCATTGGTAGAGAGATGGCAGTTAGGGACATCTACCTTCCATCTCTTGACAAGGGAGATGATGGTGATAATATAGGATATCTACATGATATTTCAGCTCTTGATTAGGGGGTCGTAGGCAAGCATGCATGATATATCACATGCTGAGGCACTACAACTACTCCTAGGGTGGACATATTGTCTTGTACATAACAAGACAATGGTAATGGGGGTAGCACAAGTGTATGCTATCTTCGATAGGTATATGATTATATACATATACGAACTGGTGGGGTACTTCTTGACACCAGACATGGGAGGATAGGTTATCTCATTGTGATGGGTGCAATTGGTGGTAGATGTAGTGTGGCGATAGAGGTAGTTCTCATGGGGTACACTAATGCCAGTAGATTTGTACATAAAGTTGCACCTGATATGCTACCATGGTCTGAGGAGTACAAGGTACATGATCCTTTTGCGAATTTGGGTGTGGGAGCATATAGCTGTTACCTAGCTAGTGGGGGAGAGGATGGTGATGGGGGAGCATGAGCCAATAGTGTACAGATGGGGAGGGGCACTCAGGTATGTAGGGTCTTTATGTTTGTAGCACATATCAAATAAAATATTGATCATACAATAATAGATAAACTGTGAGATATATATATATATATAAATATATATAATAACAAATAGTTATAATAATAGTGAGTTATATATATAACTAAATGTTTATTATTACTATTATTGATATCTATAATATATATATAATTTTATTGTAATCCTTATTATTGCTATAATATAATAACGATAATGATTATCATTATTATTATTAATGATGATAATAATTATCATTAATATATTATGATCAAATTATATTCATAACCTATTGACTATATTTACTGACGATGCACATTAAAGTGAAACTTGTATTAAATGAAGCTTATCACCGTAAGTATGAGGCATTGACTTAAACGATGCTTATGTGGGTGGACAGTGGTATGAAGAGCCACACCTATGAAAGGCGTGACTCCTCAGGGAGTCACGTCTTTCATAGATGTGACCTCTCTTACTCTCCCGATCCCATATAAATATTAATAAATATTGAAATCAGGAAATATATACAGAGAACGTCAAATAGTAAACTTTCTGATAATAGTGACAGTGGATTCATATTTAATATATTAATATTTGGTGTAGTCACCTTAATTAATATATTATCATTTGTGCAGAAAATTTCATTGATATTTATATATAGGACAAATATATCATTGTATGATAATTTGAGAAGTCATTTATATAAATAAGAATATTTTGAAAGAATTAAAATGATCACATAATCTACTTAAATTTAACATGGTATCAGAGCCAGGTTCCTTCATTAAAAGTCTAACCGCTTGAAGGAAGATCCGATTAATTTGAAGGGAGATCAAGATCATAATTCTTTATAATATTCTCTGGGAAAACTTGCATTCACAAAATGGTGAACATAATCAGACTCAAAGACAGACTTGAAGGTGCTTCAAATTTTGATTCTTGGAAACTACAGATGATTCTTATACTAACAAAGAATGAGTTAAAGAGTATTGTTCAAAATCCGCCTATATCTATTGAGAATAAGAAGAAGAGAAAATGGGAAAAGGAAAGTGCCAGAGAAATGGAACTATTGGTAGATGGAGTGAAAGATCATCTACTACCTATTATAACAAAATTAGACTTTGCATATGAAATGTTCAAATCCCTAGAAAACATGTATGAGATCAATAACACTAGCAGGATCCTTACTCTTAAAAATCAACTCTCTAATATTAGAATGAAACAAAAAGAGACTATCACCTCATATTTTATGAGGATAATGGAATTAAGAAATCAATTATCAACAATTGATCACATCTATGACAGTAAAGAATTAACTATGGTAACTCTAAATGGACTCCCGATGTCATGGGAAAACTTCAGACAAGGAATAAGTGCTCACTCCAAACTTCCCAAGTTTGATAGACTAAAAGCTGACTGCATTCAAGAAGAGTGTAATCTAATATCTAGAGGATTCAATATGAAATACACAAATGAAGACATTTAGATTCTCACTGCTAAATTGAAAAGGAAAAAGGGCAAGAACTCAAATGGTAAACAATCATTCAAGAAATCTAGAGACCCCTCTACAATACAATGTTATAGATGCGACAAATATGGTCACACTGCATTTAAATGTTCCGACAGGCTTAAAATTCAAGCTTCCTTTACTGAAGCCAGCAATTCAGATTGGCATTAAGAGAAACTTGCATTCTAAAGAAATTCAAATATCTTGTGATTAAGAGGGAGTTCACTAATGAAGGTGGAACACTTATGAGGTAAACTTGATATGATTTTAATAATTGATTATTGTACTAATAAAATTATTATATTATTTTTGGACCCTGTGTAAATCATGAGGAAGTGACGACTTCTAAATTGATTATCACTTGTATTTGTTAAAGTTATTGAAGGGTGACGATCTTACAATAACTTAATCTTCTGTCATGATAGACATCTTATGATGGCTGAAACAGATCATGATAAAATATATGAATGTTCCTATGGTAAGTGCACATTACCTATGAACATCTTTCGAGTACTTGGTGGACATCATGTGACTTGATGTCGGTAGGCCATTACTCTGAGTACTTGGTGGACATCATGTGACTTGATGTTGGTAGGCCATTACTCTGAGCACTTGGTGAATATCATGCGACTTGATATTCTACAGGCCAATGCTCCTGATATCATAAGGTGATATCTTTGTAAACTTTTGAGTACTTGGTGGACACATGCGACCTGATTTTGGTAGGCCATTACTCTGAGTATTTGGAGAATATCATGAGACTTGATATTCTATGACAAATACTCCCAATATCATGAGATGATATTTATAAATCTACAAGTTATGGTGAATATCATGAGACTTGATATTCCTAGTCAATCCATATCTCTGACATCACACTAATGTGATATCAAAATAAAATTTCACAATTAACGTTGTATTGATCTTTTAGAATGATGTTTTTTATCTTCCCTAGCTAAGAGGGAGTGTTGATGTTTGTAGCACAGATCAGATAAAATATTGATCATACAATAATAGATAAATTGTATATATATATATATATATATATATATATATATATATATATATATCAATAATAATAAATAGTTATAATAATAGAGAGTTATATATATATATATATATATAAATTTTTTTATTGTAATCCTTATTATTGCTATAATATAATAATGATAATGATTATCATTATTATTATTAATGATGATAATAATTATCATTAATTAATATATTATGGTCAAATTATATTCATAACCTATCGACTATATTTACCGTCGATACACATTAAAGTGAAACTAGTATTAAATGAAGCTTATCACCGTAAGTATGAGGCATCGACTTAAATGATGCTTATGTGGGTGGACGGTGGTATGAAGAGCCACACCTATGAAAGGCGTGACTCCTCAGGGAGTCACATCTTTCATAGACGTGACCTCTCTTACTCTCTCGATCCCATATAAATATTAATGAATATTGAAATTAGGAAATATATATAGAGAACGTCAAATAGTAAACTTACTGATAACAATTACAATGGATTCATATTTAATATATTAATATTTGGTGCAATCACCTTAATTAATATATTATCATTTATGCATAAAATTTCATTGATATTTATATATAGGACAAATATACCATTGTATGATAACTTGAGAAGTCATTTATATAAATAAGAATATTTTGAAGGAATTAAAATGATCACATAATCTACTTAAATTTAACATAGGGTTGGTGGTGGATCACTAGCGATTGGTACTAAATGAGTTAGATGCATCATCGATCATAAGGAGTTTGTATTGGGACATCACATGATGGGATGAGGATGTAGATGAGTTACCATTCATGACAACATCCTCATATATACAGGGTTAGAGAGAGTATGTGATTGACCAGTATAGGTTAGATAAGGTGATTAGAATGTTTGGGGTGAGACAAAACATTCCAGGACCACTGCACATATTTACAAGATTATCCCGTGAGGGGAGAGCATAGGGGTGTTGGAGAATAGATTGATGGCTCTCCAAGAGTGGGCAGATATTGAGCCAGAGGTATGGGACCTAGAGGGTGGTGTGGATGATCTAAGTGTGATTGCAAGATATGAGGCATGGTTTGAGACACAAAAACAAGAGCCAATGGGGATTGTAGGTATCTCAACACCACATAGACAGAGGAGGGAGACAGTTATGCATTGAGGATGGGCATGGAGTGACAAGGAGAGGAGACTATTATTGAGAGAAACAGAGCGAGGAGGTGATGGGGTGAAGGAGATAAAGGAGGTTGTAGTGGAATTGATTGATGATGGTGAGGAGAGTAGAGAGGTAGTAGAGGATGAGGTTCTGGAGATGGAGGTAATGGAGATAGATGCTATAGAGGGAGGTCAACCTATAGAAAAGAGAGAAGGTAGGTGGCATAGGAGGACAAAGGTAGATGATGTCATGCCCAAAACTTACAAGGCAAAACACACCGAAAAATACATCAACAATTTTTTTTTAAAAGATAATATTATGTTTAACACTACATCCTCTACTTGGCAACATAAAAGGCCACAATAATAATTTTAATTTTAATTAATTAATTTAATTAGTTTTAATAATTATTTATTGGCATCCCAACAGGTAACTGCCACTTGGACTTCCCATCAAAATCCTTCGAAAATGGCAACTCTAACCACCCAGAAATCTATCTTAGAAGGACAAGGGTACAACACACAAAAATAATTTGGAAGCTAACTGTTTAAATCCAAATTAATAAGTAACACATGCCACGTGTCTTCATTTCGCTACACATTCTCAAAGGAGAAGGTGTTTTCCAAAATTCAGCTCGAAATGCATCGTGGGCCGTAGATCTCATGTTTCATCTTGCGATGGTCGTTAGTTGGTGACGAATGTTGAGGGCCCCATTATGGACACACGTCCTCTTTCCAAAAGGATTTTAGAATAATAAGTAGAAAATGAAAATATTAACAAACATGAGAGAACACAATAACATAGAATTTAATGTGGTTCACCCAATCCCTGGGCTACGTCCACCAACAATGAGTCCAATATCTTTATTATTATCTAGTGATTAAAATTTGAAACCTGTGACTCAATACCGTCACAGGAAGCTACAAAATCCCTCTTACATGAATCTCTAACCCTAAGCCCTTTTTACAAGTATTTTTGACATAACAAAATTAGGAAAAAAATACTCTGACTAATAGAAAATTGATGGCTCTGCCCCTTGACCCCGTAGATAAGTTAGGGGGGAAACCACGCCGAAAGAACTTGAGTCTGATTAGGCTCCACATACATAACAAAGGAGGATGTCCTTTCTCAAATCGACTTGAAATACATCTTGGTCATGGATCTTTTGCTCATCCTGTGGCTAACGATAGTCGATGACGGATGTTGAGGGTCCCACTCAAGACACACATCTTTTTAGTGGAGAACTTTTCCAAAAGGAGGAGGTTATTCCTTAAATTGACCCAAAATTCTCAATGGGCCCTTAATCTGAAGTTCATCTAATGATTGTTAATAGTTGATGATGGGTGTCATGGAACCCACTTAGTTTTTCCATAATAAAAGATATCTTGTTTGTCGAAAAAGGATAGAGAGAGAAGATGCCATCAACGAAGGAAAGGCGGTCAGGTTTCATACTTCCTAACGTCAAGGTTCGACGATTTGGAAAAGGGTATTGAGAGGTTCGGGTTTTCAAAAATGGAAGATGAGCAGTGCTCTTTCCAAAGCTTTGAAGGAAAGAATAAAAAAAGTTTAAGTTATCGACAAGGTTTGGCTATTATTGGTAAGTAGCCAATGAAGTTCCAAACTTCGAAAATAGAGGCTAAGGGGTGTGATTCCCATTTCTCCAAACAAAAGGGTGAAGAAAGTCCAATCATATATTCGAAAGGCTATCAAAGGCGGAAAATCCGAGTGGAAGGGATGAATCCGATATTCCGACCACCCTCAAAAGAAAATGTATAGTTATGTTCTAAGGTTGGAACTAAAAGAAGGATAAGTCTGAACCATTGTTCGTAGCTTAAGTAATTCTCTAAGAACCACACCAAGAAGATTTTCAACATATAAGGAGGATGAAAATCAATTAAGATACAACAGTTATATCTTCTAGAATAGAGAACTAAAAAATTCCAATGGCAGGAACAATTTCCATTTCCCTCCAGCCATTTTTATAGCAGAATTCACTTAAGTGAAACATGAAAGTCACAACCATGTCCTATTTGATCATATTTATCAAAACTAGCAATATTTGCAAATGCAAGACTATTATGTTCTACTGACTCAGATATGCATGTAATTATTTTCTTTCCTTCCACAATAAAATTTCAATGAAGCAACACTATATGCGATCTTCAAATAACAAGATATGTACAATACTCCTTTCTTTTCATTAACAAATCAGATATTACAAAACCAAACTCAGATTCTCTCAATGTAGTAATATCACAAAACAACTTCTTAAAAACTTTATGTTCAATCAATTACATTCAGATTTCAAGATACAGAGATACAACGTGGATAAGGATTTCAACATAAATTACTCATGACTACAGTTTAAGATTACAATAATAAGGCTACATAGGATCTTTCAATGTACACAGTGCTCAACATCAATTGTAACAACAATAGTTAATAATCACCACTATCACATAACAAGGTTCCAGAAGTCTTATGCATGCAAGCTGCTTTTGTTGGGCTTGAACAATACACAAGGTTTGAAAATACAATTGCACAATTTCCAGCCCTTTGGCTCGACGAAATCCTTTCTTTCTTGGATCATCTTGGAACAAGGACATGCAATAAAAAAAAGGTTGACCATGGAGTTTCACCTCCCAACCTAGGCCTCACTACAACATTTGGGGTTGAATTTCGATGCCAATTTGCGACGCCACTACAATTTGTGTTTGTTTTTTTTGTGAGTACCCCTGACGGTGTCATAATAGTGATGATGACATCATAATTGTGACACCCATTTGGTTATAAACAAAAAAAAAGAAAAAGAAAGTGTCATTTGTAATTTGTGAATTCGAAGAGCTTCCGCGAAGACGTCACTGCACTTTTGCGTGGTGCGAAGAGGGCATTCAAGTTTGGCATGCGCGAAGAGGCTGACACTGTGTGGGAAGAGGGCACTAGCACTTGAGGTAGGCATTCAAGATTTTTC
This sequence comes from Chamaecyparis obtusa, assembly GCA_027943335.1. NCBI lineage: Eukaryota > Viridiplantae > Streptophyta > Pinopsida > Cupressales > Cupressaceae > Chamaecyparis > Chamaecyparis obtusa. The sequence continues at coordinate 96,477 of BSBK01010429.1, forward strand.
TTCTCATTAACTCAATTTTAGTGGCATTGTTTACATCTTAACATTGTTAATAGTTGCATTGTTTACATCTTAGCATTTGGAATGCTTGATGAACTGCGAGCTTTGAGAGCTAGGGCATCATTGCTATTACCTTCAAGGTATCATGTGAAGTGTTTGATCTTTGTTTATTTGTTTTGTTGTTGATATTCACTATGTGGTACTCCCTAATAATGATCATTTCATGAGGAAATGTATTGATGGCTTGTGGGCTGCAAGCTAGGGCATCATACATTGTTTATGAGCTCACTATTGAATACTGGCATTATTTACATCTTTTCATTTGGAATGCTTGATGACCCGCGAGGTTTGAGAGCTAGGGCATCATTGCTATTACCTTCAAGGCATTGTGTGAAGTGTTTGATATCTCTTTATTTGTTTTTCTATTGATATTCACTATGTGGTACTCCCCGTTTATGATCATTTCATGAGGAAATGCCTTGATGGCTCGCGGGCTGCAAGCTAGGGCATCATACATTGTTCATGAGCTCATTGTTTAATACTGACATTGTTTACATCTTTTCATTTGGAATGTTTGATGACCTGCGATCTTTGAGAGCTAGGGCATCATTTCTATTACTTTCAAGGCATTGTGTGAAGTGTTTGATCTCTCTTTATTTGTTTTGCTGTGAGGTGTTTGATCTCTCCCTATGTTCCATTTGCCTAATGTTGCCCTAGTTTACGTAAGTTCCCTTCTCAAGAGGACAAGATTGTTTCAGGAAAAGTTACAATACTTCATTGAGTGGGGTTACCAGAGAAAGACATTATACCTTATCAGGATTAATGAGTAAATATTCATAGGCCTTTGATTTTATTAAATCTCTAGTATCAAAAATAATATGATGAAATTGCTATGACAACAAAAATGTCTACAATGACAATATAAAGTTCTATTTATCATTGTGAGCACTAGATTAGAAATGCCAGACAAAGGGATATTCTACATGGCCTGGTAAATTAAAATAAATTTGGATGCTTAAGATTCAATCTAACCATGCTATCCATCTGATAATGATTTGGATAAGTTTACTTTTAACTTTATATAGGATTTCAATGGTGATCTCTAATAGCACTAAAGTCAAATAACTTGGGCCAATCATAAAGTTTGCAAGTAATTTACTTTGTCTAAGGTAATTTAATTTACTATCATATTTGCAAGTAGACTACACTACTCTAATATTTGCAAGTAATTTTGTTTATACTTCAGTCATAAATCGAATCATACAACCCTTTTATCTTTTTGAAAATCAAAAATTGATTCAGCCATGCCATTATTAAACTTGGAAGGCTTTGTCTACTCTGGCAAGTAGGCATAAAATAACATGTGTTGAGACAGAGACTTGAAAGTCTCAAAGGCACTCAATCGCACAAAAAAGGTAAAAAAATGAAGGAAAGAGAACACAATGCCCCTCTGCCTCATTCCAACGTCACAGTTTCTCATTTAAGTGATGTTTATAGAGTGGCTCAAAATGTGATGGTTTTTCGGATTCACCTAAGTGGTTTTGAGTTAGTTTTTCAGATTCCTTTAGAAGAATAATCATCACATAATTTAACATTTGATACACAAGATTTCTATTTTGACCTTGTGAACAAGTTCAATGCAAAATTTGAACATAACAATCCACTGGCACACAATGTAGAAACTCCAGAGGGTCCTTAAACTTCTCTAATGAAGCCCTAGAGCAACTTTTACTGAAACCCTAGAATTGATTCCTAGTTAAGATTGTTAATCCAAAAGTTGGGAAGGTTTGCGATAATGGGTAGTGCTAAATAGATAGGCTGATGTTACTAGAGTGCAGGAAATGACCCGTTACAATCAGCAATGAAAATATGTGAGATTTACATGCACTACGATATAAAACATTCAATGGAATAGAACTGAATACCTGCATAACTGTTGGTGACATCTACTGTTCCAAAGAATGTTGTTATGAGAAGCACACCAATAACTCTTTTGCGAGTGTCCCTCACCACTCTATTGTAATTATCCACCATGCTCAATAATACCGGAGGATACACTACCACTTTTTCAATTGGCCTTGTTGAGATCTGTTGTGTCTTTATCACGTCCATCTTCCTCTATTTCTACTAGGCCACTCTTCTTCTTCTTCCCTTGTTTCTTTAAAGGACACCCCTCTCTACTCTGTGTATATGCTTCCAGTGGACTATATGAGAGCCTCTTCAATCTCCTTATATTCTAAACTTTGAGACCGTTCAACCAAATTTATATATTACTCTTTACTTCCCCACTATTTCTTTCCAAAAAATGTTGTCTTCCTCGACACGAAAGGATGAGGAGCATACCTAACTACTTACCAGCGACTTCATCCCTATTTCTCAAAGCATTTCCTTTCAAGAGGAACACCTACAAAATGTACATCCCTTCATATCATGTGCTTTTTTATTTATGGTCATTTTGAATAGATGGTATATTTTTATATTAAGTTTGTATTAAAAGAAGGTGCAATAGTTATGTCGACAGTATTATATACTAGTACTTGTACCGAAAAGAGGTGCAAGGGTTACGCCGATAGACAATATTTTTAAGTAAATATGTTAGAGTACAATAAAATTGTGTTATTATTGACATAAGCACATCTTATAGATGGAGATTTAATTCAAGATTCTCAATGTTTTCACTTAAAAATAAATATCAAATGACATTAGGAGAAGACAAATAGAAGATAATTTGTTTAAGTATTAGTTTCTAGATTCAATTGTGTAGCATTTTTTTTTACCATCAACGTTTCAGATCATACTACATGATCCATCATCAAGATGCTAGAGAGAAAAAAACATAAAATGATATGTTGCAGATCTAGCAGACAATAAAAAGAGGAGGGACAGAGGAAGAGGGGAGAGAGAAGACAGGTGCACGGAGATCCACAATGACAAGACCTACAACCAATGACAATTAAAGAAGGGGGGAACATCACTCCCACTAAAATAGAAAGAAAAATAAATAAAATTGATATAGTGCAAATAGAAATTGAAATAAAAAGAATCAAACACTTCACACAATATATGTTGTTTTATAAGATTTTAATAAGACTAAATATATTATTTTATGAGCTCACTGTTTGAGCACCTCATGTCCCTATTTGATTGGTCGGTGCTTTATTTGTTATATTGATGCTATTAGATCAAATAGGGACATCAATAATAAAATAATACACTTATTGTTTTGAATTTGAGCTCATAAAGATTAAGATATCCTCTTGTTTTGAATTTCTATGTGCTTTGAGCCAATGAAATTTTTGTAATTTTGTAATTTTGAAAAAGAAAGTGTCATTTGTAATTTTTGTGAATTCGAAGAGCTGCCGCGAAGATAACACTGCACTTTTGTGTGGTGCAAAGAAGGCATTGTTAATGAGCTCACTGTTTGAGAATCTCAATATCATTTTTATGGCATTTTTTGATTTAATGGCACAATATGAATGTTAATAGTGGCATTGTGCTCAAATAGTGAGCTCATGAATAATGCATGATGCCCTAGCTTGCAGCCCACAAGCCATCAAGACATTTCCTCACGAAATGATCATAAACGGGGAGTACCACATAGTGAATATCAACAAAAAATAAAATAAAGAGAGATCAAACACTTCACACAATACATGTTATTTTATAAGATTTTATTAAGACTAAATATATTATTTTATGAGCTCACTGTTTGAGCACCTCATGTCCCTATTTGATTGGTCGGTGCTCTGTTTGTTATATTGATGCTATTAGATCAACTAGGGACATCGGTAATAAAATAATACACTTACTGTTTTGAATTTGAGCTCATAAAGATTAAGATATCCTACCATTTTGAATTTCTATGTGCTTTGAGCCAATGAAATTTTTATCATCATGATGAAGTAATAATGCATTAAATGTCTTACTTAAGTCCCTATTTGATTGGAGGGTGCTCTCCTTTGTTATATTTCTGCTATCAAAGTAGAATGGTAGTGGTGATTCAATGCATCTACAACCTCAACAACATGGTAGCATTGATCCAATAACAAAAAAGACATTACAAATGCCAAGCTCACGGTCTCAATAAAATAAACAGGCACAACAAAAACAAGCATGCAATGACAACAATAACATTGCATGATGCCCGAGCTCAAATTCAAAATAGTAAGTGTATTAATGTATGATCTAATAGCAGAAACCTCATTAATCATTACCTTTCACTCCATCATTATAGAAGAGATAACTACCTACAACTAGGGCATCATGCATTGTTTATGAGCTCACTATTTGAGCACCTCATATCCCTATTTGATTGTTCGGTGCTCAAACAGTGAGTTCATAAATACTGCATGATGCCTTAGCATGCAACCCGCAAGTCATCAAGACATTTCCTCATGAAATGAACATAAACGGGGAGTACCACATAGTGAATATCAAAAACAAAACAAATAAAGAGAGATCAAACACTTCACACAATATATGTTATTTTATAAAATTTTATTAAGACTAAATATATTATTTTATGAGCTCACTGTTTGAGCACCTCATGTCCCTATTTGATTGGTCGGTGCTCTGTTTGTTATATTGATGCTATTAGATAAAATAGGGACATCGATAATAAAATAATGAACTTACTATTTTGAATTTGAGCTCATAAAGATTAAGATATCCTACTATTTTGAATTTCTATGTGCTTTGAGCCAATGAAATTTTTATCATCATGATAAAGTAATAATGCATTAAATGTCTTACTTATGTCCCTATTTGATTGGAGGGTGCTCTGTTTGTTATATTGATGCTATCAAAATAGAATGGTAGTGGTGATTCAATGCATCTACAGCCTCAAAAACATGGTAGCATTGATCCAATAACATAAAATACATTACAAATGCCAAGCTCACGGTCTCAATGAAATAAACAGTGTATAAAACAATATATGGTGCACAACAACAACACGCATGCAATGACAACAATAACATTGCATGATGACTGAGCTCAAATTCAAAACAGTAAGTGTATTAATGTATGATCTAATAACAACAACCTCATTGATCATTACCTTTCACTCCTCCATCATTATAGAAGAGATAACTACCTACAACTAGGGCATCATGCATTATTTATGAGCTCACTATTTGAGCACCTCATGTCCCTATTTGATTGGTCGGTGCTCAAAAAATGAGCTCATAAATAATGCATGATGCCCTGGTTTGCAGCCTGCAAGCCATCAAGATATTTTCTCATGAAATGATCATAAATAAGGAGTACCACATAGTGAATATCAACAACAAAAAAAATAAAGAGAGATCAAACATTTCACACAATATACGTTGTTTTATAAAATTTTATTAAGACTAAATATATTATTTTATGAGCTCACTGTTTGAGCACCTCATGTCCCTATTTGATTGGTTGGTGCTCTGTTTGTTATATTGATGCTATTAGATCAAATAGGGACATCAATAAAGATTAAGATATCCTACTATTTTGAATTTATATGTGCTTTGAGCCAATGAAATTTTTATCATCATGATGAAGTAATAATGCATTAAATGTCTTACTTATGTCCCTATTTGATTGGAGGGTGCTCTGTTTGTTATATTGCTGCTATCAAAGTAGAATGGTAGTGGTGATTCAATGCATCTACAACCTCAACATGGTAGCATTGATCCAATAACATAAAATACATTACAAATGCCAAGCTCACGGTCTCAATGAAATAAACAGTGTATAAAATAATATATGGTGCAAAAAAACAACAAGCATGCAATGACAACAATAACATTGCATGATGCCCGAGCTCAAATTCAAAATAGTAAGTGTATTAATGTATGATCTAATAGCAACAACCTCATTGATCATTACCTTTCACTCCTCCATCATTATAGAAGAGATAATTACCTACAACTAGGGCATCATGCATTGTTTATGAGCTCACTGTTTGAGCACCTCATGTCCCTATTTGATTGGCTGGTGCTTAGACAGTGAGCTCATAAATAATGCATGATGCCCTGACTTACAGCCTGCAAGCCATCAAGACTTTTCCTCATGAAATGATCGTAAACGAGGAGTACCGCATAGTGAATATCGAAACAACAAAACAAATAAAGAGAGATCAAACACTTCACACAATATATGTTGTTTTATAAGATTTTACTAAGACTAAATATATTATTTTATGAGCTCACTTTTTGAGCACCTCATGTCCCTTTTTGATTGGTCGGTGCTCTGTTTGTTATATTGATGCTATTAGATCAAATAGGGACATAGAATTCGATATCAACCTATCATATATCCATTCCAAATGATATAACTCCATTTGAATAAATGTCCATATGAAATCTAGAGCAATACATTAATTTTATAGCGAATTCATGATTTATAATGCCCCTTGATTTATAGTGAATTAATTTTATAGTGAATTCATGATTTATAATTCAGTTGTAGTAGCTCAATGTGTTTGAACTCAAGAATACCCCTTACTTGGTTTCTTACAAAACCTTTGGCAAAATTTGTCAGAAAATGAGAAGCTATGAGAAGGTGACATGAAGCTAATAAAATGAGGCATCTCCAATTTGTTTTGTAGATATACACATTAAGGATCATGTCGAATAATACAATAGAATTCGATCAAAATAGGGAGACAATTGCTAGATTGTTGTCTAACTTTCAAAGAGAAGGCGATGACAAATGTTATTGTCCATGCAAGAGTTGTAACGGCTTAAAGACAAGAAGAATCAAAATCAAAACAACAAAGAGACATTGTAGGGAGAATGGTCACATTAAAGGGGGGTTTGATTATAATCCAGTGGTAAGTTATTTGTTATATTATTTTCACAATTAATATACATATGAACCATGGAAGGAGGTTTGATTATCACATTGAAGAGTGGTTTGATTATCATCATTTTTATATAGGTCGATATCCCCAGTGTGAATATAGAGGAACATGGAGGTGTGAGTATTGAAGTTAAAGATCATGATCCTATGGAAGATGACAATCATGCATCAGAAAACACATTTGAAGATGATGGTATGAATGCATTGATCGTTGACACATTTGGTACTGGTGCTGCTGATGATGATGATTATGATGAGGATGACATTGATGACATCCATGATATACCTCTACTTGAGAAGGTGAAAATGACCCTTTACGAAGGCTCCCAATCTACTCTTCTCTCTGCTGTATTGTTGGTGGTGAATTTGAAGGTTATGAATGGTTTATCCAACATAGCAATGTCACGTATGCTAAGGTTTGTCATATATGTCATTATAGTCTATAAAAGGTGAAACATGTACCATTAAGATTGTTTATAGTAATAACTTATATTATTTTGCAGATTGATAAGTGACTTCCTGTCACCACCATCAAATGTTCTCCCTCACTCGTACTGAGAATTATGTGCCACTATGAAACATATTGGAATGGAGTATCAAACAGTAGATGCTTGTCTTGAAGATCATATTATTTATTATAAAGAACATGAAAATGAAACAGAATGCCCTGAATTCCATATGAGTAGATATCAAGATAATCAAGTGACAAAAAAGGTGCCTCACAAGGTTCTTTGTCACATCCCCATTATTCCACGTCTGAAATGATTATTCGGGTGCAATAGCTTGGCACAATTTATGGATTACCATGCACGCAGTAGGAGTCGAGATGACATTATTCGAATGCCTATGGATGGTTCATCATTTATGGATATAGAGGAAAAGTGGCCACACTTTAAAGAGGAACCTCAAAATCTCAGGCTTTCTTTGGCAACAAACGGTGTCAATCCGCATAGAGAGATGAGATCCGTTTGCTCGGTGTGATCTATTTTTGTTATAAACAATAACCTTCCTCCATGGATGTCAATAAAGAGGGATCACATTATGTTGGCAATGATTGTTCAATGTATCTTATTATTTTATAGTTATCTACATGTAATTATAAGTCTTGGAGTGAAATGGCCACAATAATTATCTAATATTGTTGTTAATTCTACTAGGTAAGTACCAAGTGAAATATATGAATATATATATTGTGCCTCTTATCGACGAGTTGTTGGTGTTATGGAATGGTTTCACTATGTATGACATCTCCCGACCAATTGGACAAAGATAATTTCAATTCCATGCAATGCTTGTGTGGACAATTCATGATGCTCCAGGGTTGACACATTTCTGTGGTATGTTATGGTGAATTCTAGTTGTACGCAATAATTCAAATTCTAAAAATATACATATTTAATCCAATTTTATCATTATCTTGTAAGTCTTCAAACAAAGGGAAAATTTGCATGTCCAATGTGTGGTCCAAAGATGAAATCCCATCATTCCAAAAGTTTAAGAAAACAAGTGTTTGATGAGTATAGGCAGTTCCTCCCCATAAATCATAAGTATCGAAGTGCAGAAAGACATCTTTTCAATGGGAAAGAAGAGACTACATCAAAGCTCCGAAGAATGACACCTCACCTATGGCAGTTGGAATATAATAAAATTTGAGGTAATATCATTTCACATAATGGTCGATGTTTGAAAATTATATATTTTGATTATGTTTTGTTGGCTAATTATGTAGTTGATGATCTTGAAGGTCATGAAGGCATCACCGAATAGCTTCCAAAGGGACCAAAATGTTATCCCAGAGAATTTAGTAGGCTGCCCTATTATGAGCATCTACAAATTATGCATTTTTTTGATACTATGTATATTGGAAAGAATGTAACAGAGACACTGTGGAAAATATTAGACGAAAGGTGTGACAAAGAAAAACTTGGCAAAATTTGTAGTGACATTCATGATTCCGATCATGCAATGAAAAATATCATTGAATCAAATAGCAATGGAGACCAGATTAATGATGTTAGGATTAACAAGGCAGAAATAACAATTATATGCAAAAGTAACCAATATCAAAAAATAATAAATCACACATAAGAGAACATAAGACACAAAGATTTAACGTGGTTCACCCAATCCCTGGGCTACATCCACCAACAACGAGTCCAATATTTTATTATCCAGTGATTACAACCTGATTACAATTTGTAATCCCTTACAGCTCAATTCTGCTGCAAGTACTAAAATCATACTCATGAAAAGTCCTTAACCCTAAGCCATATTATATAATATTTTGCCGGTTTAGGGTTAGAATGAGTTACAACATGTCGGGAGGAAAAGTGTATAGTACTTTTTTGGATAATACTTTCTTGATCAGTCACCACAAGCTAACAATCTCCCACTTGGTGACTGATCAGTATCCACACTAAAAAACCTCCCACTTGGAGACTGATCCTGTAGCAATACCACTACCATATGAGGCTCTCACTGGATTGAACCACCCTGAACTCAGTTGTTCCTTTATTTTGTTCAGTCTAGAAGACCAACTGAAGCTGAACATGAGTTCAAATTCTCCCTTGTTACTACCTTTGTAAACATATCTGTTGGATTATCATCTGTATGAATCTTTTCCAGCTTTAACTTCCCATCATCCAAAACTGACTGAATGAAATGGTATCACAACTGTATGTGTTTTGTCTTTGAGTGCAAAGCAAAATTCTTCACAAGATGAATGACACTTTGGCTATCTATATGCAAACAATTATCCATCTGTAGATGTCCCAATTCTTCCATAAAGAATTGAAGCCATATCATCTCCTTGGCTGCCTCTGTAGCAACAACATACTCTGCCTCTATAGTGGATAAAGAAACCACCTTTTGTAGTCAAGAAATCCAACTCACTATTGTCCCACCAATAGTAACTACATAACCTATAGTACTCCACCTACTATCTATATCTCCTACCAAATCTGAGTCATTATAGCCTTGTACAGTAGTAGTAGAACCCCCAAAGTGTAGACACTTACTGGATGTACCTTTCAAATATTTGAGAATTCATTTGATTGCATTCCAATGCTCAATACTAGGGTTACTCATATATCGGCTAACAACTCCCACTATGTGTGCAATATCTGGCCTAGTACATACCATATCATACATTAAGCTCCCTACAGATGAAGCATAAGGCACCTTGGAAATTTTAGCCTCTTCTTCTAATGTCTTAGGACACATCTCCTTAGTCAATTTCAAATGACCAGGCAAAGGTGTGCTGACAGCTTTGGCATTCTCCATAGAGAAACGTTGCAACACCTTCTCAATATAATCAGCCTGAGATAGAGACAACTTCCTATTTTTCCTATCTCTACAAATTTTCATACCAAAGATTTATTTTGCTGCCCCCAAATCCTTCATAGCAAATGACTATGCTAACTGTTGTTTCAACCCCTTAATGTGATCCATGTTAGACCTAGCTACAAGCATATTATCAACATATAAACATAAAATAATGTAGTTGTCATCATCCAAACTCTTGAAATAAACACAATGGTTAGAATGACACTGACTATATCCATGCTCATTCATAAATTTAATATACCATTGCCGAGGTGCTTGCTTCAAGCCATATAAACTTTTCTGCAATCTGCACACCAAATTCTCCTTACCCTTGACCTCAAATCCTTGTGGCTGGACCATATATATTTCTTCATCCAAATCACTATGAAAAAAAGTTGTTTTAACATCAAGCTGCTCTAAATGAAAATCTTCAGTAGCCACAATACTTAAAACAGTACGGATACAAGTCATTTTAACAACTAGAGAAAATATCTCATCAAAATCAATACCCTTTTTCTGTGCAAATCCTTTTACAACTAACCTTGCTTTAAATCTTTTCTTACCTCCATCCTCTTCTTTTATCCTGTAAACCCATTTATTCTGTAAAGCCCTTTTACCTGCAGGTAACTTACATAAATCTCATGTTTGATTTTGCAGCATAGAGTCCATTTCATCTGTCATTGCAGACTCCCACTGAAGCTTTATATCCACTTGCACAACTTCATTATAACATTTAGGTTCACCAACATCTGTTAAAAAAATAGAATACAAAGATGGAGAAAATCTTTCTGAAGGCTTACTTAGCCTTGTTGACCGTCTAACATTAACTGGGGTGTGTGGTATTTTTTGTTGCTGTTGTTGCGGAGCATAAGGAACTATTGGAACATCATCTTTTAGAGTATCATTCAGTACTACACAATCATTTTATTTCTTCTCATGTTGTTGCAACAAATCTTTGTACAATACTTTCTCATTGAATATTGTACACACAAAAGTAGTACACTTCTATGAATCCTTACATGCAAGGAAACTCAAGAATGAGCCCTCACAAATTGATCCATAGCTCTCTATGCATGGAGTTGCAAGATTATAAATTTGCTCTCAACTAGAGCTATTGAGCTTGTGACCTTGCTAGTCAACCATACAATGAGAGATTCAAATGAGGACAAGGGCAAGAGTGCCAATATCTCCAAAGAATCAAATGGAAATGCAATGCAATGCAAGCTAAGAATGAGAATGCAAATGTACAAGCTATGCTATGAAAATGGAAGTACAAACTAAACTATGAAATAAAAATAGCAATGTGTTATAACCCTTCCTATTAAGCTAGATGAGTTATTCTAAAGCTTGAAAGTGAAATCTAAGCTATGAAAGCATAAACATGAACTACTATGCAAGAATGGAAACTAAACTATGAAGCAAATGAAGAACTCTAAGATGTAATGCAACAATGATCTCCAAAAAGCTCCAAAGTCTTCAAGAATTACTGTAGCATAGAGTTAGCATAAAACAAGTGACCTAAAATGAGGGAGAGAGCTCTTTTTTTATAAGAAATGAGGTGAAATGGACCATTGAGATTAAGAGACAAAAAGACTTAATCAGCGGTGGAGCTTGAAAAAGGAGCAATTCATGTGAACAAGTATCCTCCAATAGGAAAATAGGAGTTGACTTTATGTCCATGTGAGACAAAAAATATTTTTTCCTTTTTTTATAAAATGAGAATAATGCTTTATTTGTGCAACTTAAGATAAGAGGAAAGTGGGGGCTTTTTATTTAATAAAAAGGGAGGACATTCTTTTTAATTAAATAAAGGCTTAGGATAAATGGTTAGCCCATAGGCTAAAAATCCAATATATGATCGAAATTAAGATTTGATCAAGAAATTGATAATGTTGAAAATATTGATTATTGATAAAAATGATTCAAGGTTGATAAATCAAATAAATGGGGCCCAAAGTCTAGGCGACCATTTTTGGGTGCATACATTTGCCCCTATTTGACTAATGTGTGATCGATTTGGGAACACATGTAGTCAAAGAATGAAGTTGAAATGTGAGATCAATCTGGGATCACAAAATAACTCAGATGTGAAGTTGATTCAGGATCACACCCGGACAAACATAAACAAAGGCCTTTGAATATGAGGTCGATTTGGGATCATATTCAAAGTAAGAGATAAGAATCTCAAATTTTGAGTAAAAGCTCACAAAAGATGTCTGAATCAAGAGAATCAAGAAAATCAGGGATGAGAATCCCATAGGTACTACCCCCTCGGAATCAAAAATGAAATCAGGTAGAGAGGAACAACAAACTGATAAAGATTTGATCAAATCAGAATGAAATCACAATCGAAGGTAAGGGTCAATAGGTTAACCATTAGGCAATGAAACATGCCCCAGTGATGAAGTAGAAGAATAGAAATAGAAGACTAGAAATAGAGTGAATGAAAGACTAAAAAATTTGAGAGACATGGAAGGAAGAAAGTCCATCAAAAATCAAATTATGCCTCAAAAAGTCAGTCAATTGCTCAGAAGAAGGGGAAAATTTGGAACACAATTTTGACTATCAAGATGACCTCAAATTTTGATTTTGAGTCCGAAAATAGATCCAAAACATCAAAATTAGGTAGGGGTGCAATTTTTGCGCAATTCTGAGATGTTTTGAAAATTGGTCAAAAAGTCAAAATGCTATAAAAGGGGTCAAAAATGTTATTTTCAAAATCATTTGACTTTGATTGATTTGAGAATTTTGAAAGCTTAGAGAGAGAGAATGGCCCAGCAAGCAGTAGTTCATGTCCATAGGCATCGATTCAAGCGCGCCCGGTTGCACAACCGGCCACCACACTATCCTGCCTCGGTACGTTTTAAAAAAAAGTGTATTTTTTGAGTCATTTAATATATTTTGAGCACGTTTTTAAATTTTTAAATTTTCAAATTTTGAGTTTTAGGTGAAATATCGCGTGATACTTTTAAAGTATCGCGCCCCTTGGGGATAAATATCGCGCGATACTTCGCGAGACCCCAAAGTATCGCATGCGCATATACACCAGTATCACACGATACCGGGAGAACTATCACATGATACTGGGTGAAGTATCGCATGACCAAAGGTATATCACCTTGCTATAGAGAGAAGTATCATGCGATACTTGTCCCAAAAAAAGAAATATCACCCAAGGGAAAAATCTTGAAATTTTTAAGTTTTTTGTGAGCAAAATGACATGGGTCTAGACAAGTTTACATTGTTAAAGATGTGTGATACTAATTTTTAGACATCCATTATGATATATTCTAAAAACTAGCTTGGTTTAATGGCTTGCAGGAGGTCTTTCCGGCATTGATCATCAGAGTACCAAAGGTGACCGGGTTGAGGTGCGTCTGAGATCTAGATGATCTGGGCAATGCTAACATCAGAGCTATGAGATTCAGATATCTATTGAGATTCCCATATATTAGGGATGATCATGGGTTGTTGACTGCTCTTGCTGAGAGATGGCATAGTGAGCACAACACCTTCCACCTGCCTACCAGAGAGGCATCGATCACACTGGAGGATGTCTATAGGATATTACGGGTTCCGTGCTATGGTGAGCTGATGAGTATAATGATGTTTTGAGAGATAGTAAAAAATGTAATGTTTCCATAGAAACTGATATGATTCATGCGATGGCACAGGTATACTATGATCAGGATGTGACTGAGGGGCGACGGTTGATCCAAGAGATGTTCCAAGATGTGACTATCCTTAATCGGCACGTCAGCTGGGAGCAGTTGCTAGATGACTTTGGCCGAGATTTTTCAGTGCCATGTATTGTGGCATCTATCATTTCATAGATCCTAATAACTGATCGCAGTCAGAAGGGATTCCTGCTCAGATGGGCCAGGTTACTGATAGACTTGGTAGGAAAACCTCAGCGCATGGCATGGGGTCTAGCCATAACAGCAGAGATGTATCATGAGTTGCACGAGATCGTCTATAGGGATGGTCAGACATGGGCTTGCAGTGCCATCTTAGCATAGGTGTGGGCTTGGGAGCATATTGTTGTGATACGCCCCAAAGTCCAGCCTAGGGAGTAGAGGTACCCATATATATACAGGTACACAAGATACATATCACATGCCCATATTGGGGATGTGACATACTACAAGCGGATACTAGATGAGATGACCTCTATCACATGGAGGCCATACAAGGATGCCGAGGGATGGAGTGATGCAGAGGATGAGCTGAGTTACATGCTATGTACCCGGCCACTAGTAGGCCAACACTTAGAGATTGTTGAGAGATTCTACATCACTCAGGTTTGGAGGCAGTTTGGGCACCAGTAGTGAGTTTCCACGGAGACTACTACATATGCACGGGCCTGAGATGAGGAGGGTCATGGGTGGCTACCAATGCTGTATTACTAGTAGGCAGTGCAGGACACAGTTGCTATCAGGAGGGAGCCTTGGGAGTATCTCCCAGATGTGGCAGACGCAGAAGCAGATGTAGCACACAGGGCTGAGAGACGCAGGGTGCCATTCCCTCAGTTTACCATACCAAATGCAGCACAGGTTGCCCTGGGAGGAGGAGACGGAGGTGATGATGAGGGCAGAGGAGGAGGCCAGGCCAGAGAGGTGGGGGAGGGATCTAGAGCTGGTGGCCAGAAATAGCCACGAGGTTAGGGCTCGGGGAGTGAGGAGGTACAGAGGCCTTCTCAGGACTAGGCATGGGGATAGGTACCACCACAGATATAGGTAGATCCAGCTGCAGGGGATGGTTTGAGGGCTCACATTCAGACTCTAGAGGCAAAGATTCAGCAGCTGAGGGTCATGATAGCAGTGAGGGATCAACAGCTAGTAGATCTGAGGGTGGAGAGAGATTAATAGATAGCCGATCTCAGGGTAGAGATAGCACATCATGAGGTGGTGGCACAGGCAGATGCTTTAGAGATCTGACGGGAGATGGCAAGAGTAGCATACTATCACAGACTCTACCTTCAGGCCATCCCAGAGGACCAGAGAGCACCGTCATACTCTCAGAGGGCAGGGGCATCAGATATGGTACCTGATAGGAGAGCCATGCCTCCTCCACCACCACGAGCTCCTCACAAGGGTGGTAGTGAGTCCTAGGTTTAGGTCTGAGGTTGATAAATATTTAGACATATCTTGAGACATTGATCCAGATTTTGGGATCCCATATTGTATATTGTATCATGTCATTGATTTATATATGAGGTTACTGGATTTTTGATATATCATGTGTTTATGTCTCACTTGTGATGGATGTATCAGTTTATGTATCTTATCTTGTCATTTTGCTCAAAGTGTTTATGTATATGTTCATGTATGTTCTCTCTCATAGATGTATGTTTGATTCCCATGTATATGATATAGACTCATGTTTTAAAAAATGACAGTTGTGATATAGATATGATGATACGATTAACCCCTTGTGATGAACAGGAACAGGTTCGAGATGAAAAAGACAAGGAGTGAAAGACATGACCGAGAAGAAGGAAAGGTGAGTGCAGTCGACTGATAGGTCCATGTAAGATGAAAAAAGAGAGCTCTCTCCATATGCAAAAATGCAAAACTAGACTAACATGAACCTAAAAATGCAAGCTACTATGAAAAGTGGTTGACTTGCAAGGTCACAACACCTATAGACATCTAATTATCATCATCAAACATTATTGGTAGCATCGCAAGATCATACAATGCACACCAGCATAACTATGTGGATATGAATATGATCTTTATCAGATAGAAATGTGGAAATCCCACCTAGGCATCAAGGACATGTAGGTCAAGATGACTAGTGCAGTGAGATCACCTAAGTTTGATATGGCGAGATTATGCTTGTATCAAGACACATGAAAGTCAGGATAACTAGAAGTATGCACTCGCACAACAGTCAAGGATAATATCTTGTCAATCCATAGTGTCAAGTAAGACTAGCATAAATGCTCATGACAGTTAGGATCAACAAAATATACCCATAAGCAGATAAAGAAAGAAAACATGTTCTCATACCCTCAGTCTTCCAGCTATGCATCATCAAAAACTTCTCAGGGAGAGACCACTCATCAAAGAAATCCTCATAGACAGCACACAAAGAAAAATAAAGTCAACATATCTCAACGAGTTGATTGTTTAAGTGCATGTGTGTTGGTCATAGAATCAAACTTTGAGTATCACATTTGCAAATGAGTGATATCACATCATACTTATACTAGTGGGTAAGACATATGATAAGTGTTAAGAAACACTCGACGCAAGGGTAGTGTTGAGAAACACTATTTGGGGTGGTGTTGAAAAACACCTGTGAGGAAATGCCCCAAGAGACAAACGCACCTAAAAGATCTATGCTAATAGTTATGCCCCCTAGAAAAAGACACAAACCAATTCCAGACTAAGCCAAATAAGGTCAGGGTATGATGAAGAAAGGCTCAATGTCGAGGACGCATGCTAAAAATAGGAGTGCAAAGGCCACAAGTAGCACCTGTTTCTAGGTTTTCACCACTTGGAATCTTTTTTCATCTTTTTTTTCTTTTTTTGTATTTTGCTACCAAGGTGCCTGTTTCCAGGTTTTCACCAAGGCACTTTTTCTTTTTCTTTTTTGAATTTTTTTTTGCATTTTTTTATTTTTTTGAATTTTTTAAGGATTTTTTATGCTTTTTAGGATTTTTTCGGCATCATATATCAATTTTTTGGGTATTTTTTGGATCATAAAGTATATACAAAGGATGCCCCCAGATAGAAACAGACATCAAGGATAGAACTTCTTTAGGTGCAAAATTTTGATGGGATCAGGGAGCTATTCTCCATCGGGATTTGATAGTAAATATGCACCGGTACCAAAAGAAGCTGTAATAATGTATGGTCCAAGCCAATTAGGTTCAAACTTGCCTTTTTGTTCTCTATTCTATTGATTCTTAGGGTTCTCTCTCAAAACAAGATCACCTATCTGAAATTCCCTAGGGCGAACCTTCTTGTTGAATGCTTTGGACATATGTTTCTGATACACTCTCATATGATCAAATGAAGCCTTACGCTTCTCATCTAGAAGTTCAAGTTCCTGTAACCTCATGGCGTGGGAATCCTCATCTGTTATCAATCCTTTGAGTGAGACTCTAAGTGAAGGTATCTCTACTTCTAAGGGCAACACCACTTCAGTGCCATAGGTAAGAGCAAAAGGAGTAGCTCCTGTAGGTGTACGAATGCTAGTTCTGTAAGCCCATAGTGCTGGATTGATTTGCAAGTGCCAATCCCTACCATTCTTGTACACTGTCCTATAAAGAATCTTAAGGATGGTTTTATTGGAAGCCTCTGCCTGGCCATTTCCCTGTGGAAAGTAAATGGAGGACCAATGTTGCTTGATTTTAAACTTTTTGCATAAATGCTTTAGGTCCTTATTCTTGAATTGACCTCCATTATCAGTGATAATCTCAGAAGGTACTCCAAATTGGAAAATAATATGATTCAAGATGAATAAAGAGATAGTCTTCCCTGAAGCCACAGAAAGTGGCACAACTTCCACCCATTTTGTGAAGTAGTTAGTAGCAGTAATAATGAACTTATGTCCACTTGATGAGTTGGGGTGAATCTACCCAACTAGATCAAAGGCCCATCACTGAAATGGCCAATTAGAAATGGAAGGAATCAGCTCCCTACCTGGAGCATGAATCAGGTTTCCATGTTTCTAACATTTTTCACAAGACTTAGAAAAGGCTACTGCATCTATCTGCATCATGGGCCAATAATACCCCACCCTAAGCAACCTTCGGGGCATGGCAAGACCGTTGGAATGTCCACCACAAATGCCCTCGTGGATGTCAGCTAATGCTTGGTCAGATTCCTCCTTTTTCAAGCACCTAAGGAGTGTCCCATCTAAACCCCTCCTATATAAATCACCAGAGATAAGGGTGTGGCAGGAGGCATTGCGGACAAGGTTTCAACATTCAGAATGGTTGAATGTGTTGGGGATGATGCCATCACAGAGATATGAATAGATAGAACCATATCAGGAAGATTCATGTGTGACAAGGGTACAAATGACATGGCTTTCAGATGAGTCAAATATGGGATGGTGTAGCTCTTCCACCAGGAATTCAAATTTGGATTCATGTTGTTCCAATTGTAGGAGTGAAGCTAATGTAGCCATAACATCTGCAACTTTGTTCTCTGTCCTGGAGATCTGTTGAAATGTCACAAATGTAAAGTAACGTCTCAATGATTCAACCATCTTTTTGTAAGGTACTAATTTATCATCCTTAGTTTGATACTCCTCAGTGACTTGGTTGATAATTAGCTATGAATCCCCAAAGACATGTAATTCTGTTATGTTCCATTCTATAGCCATTTTCAATCCATTGGTCAAAGCTTCATATTCGACAATATTATTTGTACATGGGAATAAAAGTTTGTAAGACTTTGGAATGTTGTACCCATGTGGAGAGACAAATAATACTCCAGCACCTGATCCATTTTGCATATGGGAACCATAAAAGAACATCTTCCAAATGCGGGTAGTCATATACAGTATGTGTTCATCTGAGAATTCTACCTGAATAGGCATACTATCCTTAACTAGAAAGTCAGCTAATTGGTCAGCAATAGCTTGCCCTTTTATGGCCTTTCTTTTAATGTACTCTATATCAAATTCAGATAAAACCATCATCCACTTGGCAAGCCTACCCGTGAGGCTGGCCTTACTAAGAAAGTACTTAAGAGGATCAATTTTTGCAACTAAATGTATAGTATGAGCAAGCATATAGTGTCGCAACTTTTGGGAAGCAAACACTACTGCAAGACAAGACTTTTCAATGCTATTATAATTGATCTCATAAGATACTAGAGTACGACTAATGTAGTAAATAGCCCTTTCTTTCCCAGTATCATCTAATTGAGCCAACAATGCCCCTAAGGAAGACTCTGTTGCTGAAATGTATAAAATCAATGGTTTCCTAGTAATAGGCGGCATCAAAATTGGAGGATTAGCCAAGTATTGTTTAATTTGATCTAGGCTCTTTTGGCATTCCTCATTCCACATGCAAGAAGCACCCTTATGCAATGTCTTATTAAAAGGTTGTGCTCTATCTGCAAGCTGAGAAATAAACCTCCTAATCGACTGAAGACATCCCTGAAGACTTCTCATTTGACTGATATTTCTTGGAGGTGGCATATCTAATATAGCTTGGACCTTTTCAGGATCAACCTCTATTCCTTTTGCTGAAATTATGAATCCTAGGAGTTTACCTGAGGCAACTCCAAATGCACACTTTTTTGGATTCAATCTAAGCTGAAATTGTGCCATGCGATCTAGAATTACTTCTAGATCGTCGAGGTGTGTGTCCCATTTTCTAAATTTAGCCAGGGTATCATCCACATAATCTTCCATGTTCTTATGCATCATATCATGAAAAATTGTGGTCATAACTCGCTAATATGTTGCTCCTACATTCTTTAGGCCAAATGGCATGACATTCCAACAATAGGTTCCCCATGCACATGTGAAAGCTATTTCTCTTGATCTTCGAGAGCTATTTTTATTTGGTTATATCCAGAAAAACCATCCATTAAAGAGTATATCTCATAGCCCGCGGTCATATCCACTATCATGTCTATGTTAGGGAGTGGAAAGTCATCCTTTGGGCATGCTTTGTTGAGGTCTCTGAAGTCTGTGAAAATGCGAATGGACCCATCATGTTTTGAAACTAGAACAATATTGGAGATTCACTCGGCATAGTCGATAGCTTGAATGAATCCTGCACACAAGAACTTTTCTAATTCAGCTTTAACAAGAAGAGCTATGTGAGGATGCATTTTCCTTAACTTTTGTTTAACCAGTTTTATTCCTAGAGCTATAGATAGATGATGCATAATAAGATCAGTGTCAAGCCCTGGCATATCAAAATATGTCCAAGCAAAGTTGATTTTCTTCTTTTGCAAAAAATTTGTATATGCCACTTTTTCTCCAACTGATAGAGACTGAGCTAGGTGCACTATTTGGGGAGCCTCTTCTGTATTCAAATTCACTGGTTGCATAGGCTCAATAAGAACTGATGACTTGTCTTGGAAGTAACTTGGCAAGTTATTAAGTACCCCATCCTTAGGCACCTTAAAGAGGTTTTCACCCTCGAATACGTCATTTATTTTTACTATTTTTGGTTCTGATACCGCCACAAGGTGGTTTTCGCCATCAGACCTATTTTTCTTTTTTTCTTTTATTTTTAGATTGAGGTACTTAATATTAGGCTTCGTCATACTCATTGTCGGTTCACTGGTGGAAGAAGCCACGGGTTCAAGAGCATTCAGATAGCAAGCAATTTCGTAATCATTCTGAAAAGTGAGGAGTCTAGGCTCTTGGTGGCGCTAAGACAAATCGATTAGGTCATAGTGAACAAGGGGTAGGTCAATGATGGGTTCAACATTGTTTATATGGAAGGTGTTATCTCTGGTGACCATACGATCAGGATTCATCTAGTCCCCTCCTAAGATACCCGAGTCAGGATTTGTCCTATCAAATAAAGTGTTGTCCACTAAGGCAATTCGAGGAGTCCAATCCTCTAGTCCTACACTAGGCTCGTTGGTCACATCAGGTTGAGTACTATAAGTATGGACAACATCCATGTCCAAATCAACTATTGCATCTGAAAGTGAGTCCCATTTGAACTCATGTGAGTCTGTCTTTGAATCATTATTTGGGCCTTGTGATGTAGAAGCCTCAAGATTGGGAAGAGTTTCCCCTTCTCTAACACTAGCATTGTTACTATCCATCGTAGCTAGGATAGCAACACTTTCCATTGTCAATCTAGCATTCATATAGTCACTATCCATCACAGCTGGGATAGTAGGACTATCAATTGTCAAATATTTTGAATCTCCCCAAAGGAGATTTGTTGAAGGCACCCAATCATCCGACATGTCTTGTTGATTAGAGAGATTACGTGTGTAATCTAAGTCATTGTCACTGTCTGTCGCAGCTGAGATAGGGACACTTTTTTGTTTCTTATTTTCAAAACCTAAGCCAATTGTTGACTTATTCCTTTGTCCAAAAAGGGCATGGTTAAGAGGTTCAGCCCTAGCATCTAGCCTATGACTAAGGGGACCCTATCCTGGATAACCCATATTTTTGACCAATGTATACCCTCTCCCATAAGTTTTAGGGGAAGGTGCAAAATTCTCATTATGTAGGTATTTCTCTTCTCGGTAAATCCAGTCCCTAACGGCAACCTCTTCTTTTTCTTCTTGAATCGGAACTGAGGATTCCACAAACTTATTGAACAATGTCATGGCCGAAGATGAGGGCTTCATTTCTTGAGAAGGTTTGCCATAAGACCTAGGGGAAATTGACAATTTTGTGAATGAATCCAATTTGTAATCCCCCATACCAAGATCTATGGTCTTGAATTTATTCTTGCATTGTTCAAATGCAGTATCAAAAGTGTTAGCCTCCCTATTCAAAGGAATGTGAGACCCTGCTAAAATTGTGTTGACTGACAGTGTGTTGTCTCCAGGTATGTAAACTTCTATTCCATTGTAAGGGAATTTTACACACTGATGATAGGTAGACAGGACTACTTGCATCTCATGTATCCATGGTCTACCTAACAAAATATTGTAAGCCAAAGGATCGACATCAACAATCTGGAACAAAATGTCTTTCTCTACAGGACCAATTCGAATAGGAAGAATGACCAATCCTTTAGAACTACGTTCTGCTTCATCATAAGCCTTGATAGTTATTTTATTTCTTGTGTCAATGACTTCTTCTGAATAACCCAAGGCCTTCAATAAGCTCAAAGAACAAATATTAAGCCCAGCACCCCCATCTATCAACACACACCTGACACGGGTCTTGTGGATCATAACCTCTATATGAAGGGCCAAATTGTGTGGGTGGCTTAATAAATTGTCATCTTCCTCTGAGAATGTAAGGTAGTGAGGGCTAGCCAAGTGGTTGACCATATTCTAGAATTGATCTACATCTATATCATTAGGGACATTAGCCGTTCACAAGGCATCCTCAAGGACACGCTTATGCTTAGGGGATAGTTCCAAAAGCTCAAAGATTGAATTCTATGCTGGTGTACGTTGTAATTGGTCAACAAGATTATAATTCAACTGAGGACCAACAACAAATTTTGGAAGAACACCCTTTGACACTGGCTGCTTAGACTTACTAGAGTTAGGACCTCTAATAACAATGGGAGCTTGAGACTGGCTTCTAGTGACAACATTGAGGGGTTGGGACATCCTTCGTGAGTGAGGACCTCTTAGTACCACAACGGGTCCTTCATCAAGCATAGGAGTTGAATACACATCATATCCATAAGGGTCTTTCCCTCTCATCATGTTGACATTATCATTAGCCACTTCAAGCATGTTAATAACATTTTTAGCATTTGTGTAAGTGTAGTTGATAGCAACCTTGCCATTCTTGTTGTTAGAATTCTCTCCTTTCTCATATTTGGGCAAGGGTTCTTTAAAAGCTTTGTGATCCGCATTAGTGGTATTGGTTAAACCATCAACTTGTAATTTGTTGCTCTCAATAAGGTCTTGAACAAGATGTTTAAGTCTAAAACAATTTTCTATATCATGTCCAATTCCATTGTGAAAGACACAAAAGGCCTTCTCATCCCACCAATGAGGTTTAGGATTTGGTATGCGGTGTTTGGCAGGATCCTAAGGGTGTGCCAAATTGTGAGCAATTAATGTCTTGAAAATGTCTGCATAGGAGTCCCCAAGTTTAGTAAATTGTCTCTTTTCCTTTTTAGGTCTCCCTTGATACTTGGGTTTATTCTCTGGTTGTCCCGAAGATGTTTGCAGCTTAATAGCTTGAACTGCATGAGAGAGATTAAGAACTCCTTCATTCTTAGGTTGTGATGAGTCAAAAACCCCGTCATTGACCACCTGCTTATTCTTATTCCAATAAGAGTTCTTTTTGTCCTTATTACCATTATTGTTGTTATTTTGGCCATTATTTTTATTAGCTGATTTAGCCAAAATTCCTTGTTCTTTTAGGACATCCTCTATGCGACAGGCCACTTCTACCATGGTATCAAAAGAATTAAATGAGATCTTCCTTACTTCATATCTTAACTCCGGTACCAAGTTGCTCACAATGATGTCTATTCTTTCCTCCTCAGGAATCATCCTTGGATATTTCAAGCACAAACATCTCCATCTTTGTAGAAAGGTAACAAAGGATTCCCCTTGGTTCTGCTTGAGTTTGCACAAATCAAGCAGGGTGACCGACCTTGATAAGTTGTAAGCAAAATGTTGGACAAACCTTTTCACAAGCTCTTTAAATGTCTTAACTGGAGGAGTAAGGTTAGTAAACCACTCCATGGCTTGACCCTTGAGGCTCCTTGGAAATAATCTCATTAAATAGGAGTCTTCATGGTGAAAAGAAAAACTCATTATATAAAATTGTCTAACATGGTCATGAGGATCACCAATGCCATCATATTTGTCGTAGGTTGGAAACTCAATTTTCTTAGGAAACTCAACCAACACCACACTCTTGTCGATTGGGTTGGGACATATGAAATCCAAATTAAAGGTGCTCTTAGGTGCCCTCATCCTTTCTATATCCCTTTGAAATTTTTTGATCACCTCATTGGTTGATGGATCTTGCTTCTTTACCTTTCGGTCCACATCAAAATTGTATGGGACCTTAGCACCTTTGTTGATGAGACTTTCTAGGAACTGATTCTTGTTTTGTTCCACATACCTTTCTACATATGCTTGAAAGGATGGTTCTTGTTGCACAGTCATAAAATCCATTTTATCAAAGTTGGTATAACTTCCTCCATGTTGTGAGCCATGATGTGCTTGTTGGGAGGGTTGCTTTGAATGTCTATGAGGTGATCGTCTCCTATGATGATCATATTTAGGACTTGGGGATCGTGAGGGCATCCTTGACCTTCTTCTAGGACTTGGTGAGGGGGTAGTGGGGGTGAGTTGGTCCCACTATTGGCACCCCTCCCATTGAATCAATTTTGGAGTTGTGCATAGAGCCTATCTTCTTCTTCTTGGGTGACTCTTTTTCTTATGTCCAATAATGCACGTTCCTCTTCTTCTAGTTGTCTGAATTTCTCTTTTTTGGTAGCTTGTTCATCTAGATAGGCTTGCTTCTTCCTTTCAATGCTTTTCAACCTTATATTTGCATATCGAGAGGTATCTTTAAGTGGAGAAGATTGTCTTAAATGCCTCATTGCATTGGCTGCATTGATGTGATGGTCACTAGATTTGTTGTTCTGGTCCTCGTGTTGTGACCCTGAATCTACGTGAGTTTTCTTATAATGTCTCTCAGCTCATTGGTGAGCATCTAAATATCTTGTGTTGTTGGGAGGTGACCCGGGTGGACTAGCATGAGAAGAACCACCGTACTCTCTCCTATGGCATTGGAAGATATCCTAAAGAGTTTGATTCATGGCTTCTCTTTGTTGTCGAGTGAAAGTGTAACTCATGTCCATACTGGATGAAAGTGGTGCTAAAGAGGTGCTCACTTCACTAGGATTACCTTTTGGATTAAAACAAACTTCAGATTCACTTTTAGGAGATTGATCGAAAAGGGGTTCTTTTTCCTTGTGCTGTTGACAAGTTTTAACTGGTGGTAATTGTCTAAAGACAATAGGGGGTCACTTCCCTTGATTAACTTGGTACCTTGTTGTAACTAACATGAAAGAAAGAGATTCTTAATGATAGGGTGACCTCGCAAAGTGTCAACACCAAACTAGGATAATCAAAGTTCTCTATTGTCCAAAGAGAAATGAAAAGATAGAGAAAGGGGCTTTACCAACACTATCAAAGAGGTGCTTCAAATCAAAGGGTGACTACCCTTGCACTTTTGAATCAGGAGGTTGGACTGGGCCGAAATATCACTGAAATTGATTAAATGAAAGTGATTTGGACAATAAGAGCACTAAAATTCTCCAAGAATGTAGCTAACAACCCTAGAGATAAACTTTCTCACCAAGAATACCTTCTAACTTGACAACTATTTCCAAAATGACCTCATAAATTAGATGATGCTATCCCAGAGGGCTAAAACTAGAAATTTAGAGCCAAGACAGGTCTCTAACGATAGAGTAAGAAACCTACTCAAAGACCTAACCTGACTAACATCAATTGAAACTAACCAAACTAAAAGCATGACATAAACTACCTGGGTGATATACTCTAGGCTAACAGGGTGATACACCTATAACTAGGTGATACTTCACCTTAAACCAGGTGATAGACCTCACAATATCTGGGCGATAAACACCAGGCAGGTCGGGCGATAATCTAGTAGGGGCGAACTATCGCGCGATGTTTCTTCTCAAAGTAGGCAATACTATTGCAAAATTGTTTAACTCTTGACCAGAACTATGTAAAATTTGCATTTTTGGGTCTGTTTGGTCAAAATTTTCAGTCTGAGGGTTGATGTTTTCGATCTCAATGACAGTATCAGCAGAATTTTGGCAAGTTTGCAAACAGTGAGGGATCAAACATGTCTCAAAACACTTGAAACAAGGGCAAAAGAAACCTTGCCAAGACAAACACTTGTGATATCAAAAATAAAATTGCACCCTATGAACGCTACCGATCATTTGTATATTGAGAATGTTTACACTGGTATCACACAACCAAAGACAATTCAAGAAAATCTATCCTAAAAAGTCAAGGCTCAATACTTACCAACTTAGCCCACAACTTGGTGTCCCCTTGCCTCACACAAAGTGGTCACCCACAATAGATGTTGGCTTTGTCATCGAAGTGCCAAAGACATAACCAAAGGAACACATATGGTGAGTATCTTAAGGTGATCCAGGTTGTTCCACTTGGATCAATCCTTGCACTAAGAAGATAAGTTGCTAAATAAGGTGGCTTCTATCTAAAAGTTCTTGATAAGGGCTTCCGTTCATAACACCCCTCTTGCTCCTCATAGAGGACTGAGACCTTGCAGCCTCAAGAGTACCTTAAGCATTCTTGCTCAATGCTTTCCCCATGGTCACAATCTCACGAGTTACTCACATCAAGCGAAGACAAGTGTTATGTCTACCAAGGTTTTGTGTCCTCGATAGCCTTGAAATTAAAGTGAGTTGGAATCACTCGCCACCAAGAAAAATGATGACAAGGTTGTCCCCACTTGGGTCATTCCTCTTGATTTCTCAAGAGCAGGCCCGCTAAAAGATCTTAAACTAAATAAAGAATAGATGATTTTTGAGGTTCAAAGTTTTTGGTTCACCACAAGGGTGAAGAGCATACTCCCCTATCTCAAAAACTTCTCCCAAACACACCAAGAAAAATTTAATTACCCCCTTACTTCCAAAAACCTTAAGATGGGTCAGGATTTTCTAGTTCACTTAAAGGTGAAGAGCATACTTCTCCTACCACCTCAAAATCTCTTTCACAAGGTATTAAAGTTCCTAGTACAATTAGTAAATGCCACACTTGAAATAAATCACAAACACTTTAAAATTTTTTTTTTTTGCTTTTGTTTATGCTTTGGGCAGCCCTGCAAAAATGTTAGTAGCCCTCTTTGACATGCGATTTATAGCAATTTCCTTTCAAGAAAAGCACCTACAACTACAACTTGTTAGACAACTAGGGTTAGGAAAACCAAAATCTAAGTGAAAGCAATGTAAAGATCTGATCAATTTAGACTAAGAAATGTAAATTAACCTTATTTAAATGCATCAAAGTAAGTCAGCAAGCTAAATGTGATCAAATTTGGCTAATAAAACTTAGAATCTAGCTCTCTGCTGTATCAAGCGATATACCTTAGACTTCACCAGTATCGCATGACACAGTTTCCTGTATTTAGGTGATATACCTCAATCTGGGCGATATACCTCAGTCTGGGTGATATACTTCACAATAGGCGGGTGATACTTTGCACGACACCAGGCGATAAACTTCAATACGTGCATGCGATTCTTCTGAGATGTGAAGTGTCACACTGGTATTATAAGGTATATCACGCGATATACCTGAGAAGTGTCGCGTGATATTCCGAGAGAGAAAAATAGAGAGCGCAAAATATTCAAAAATTAAGCTAAAAACTTGCCGAAAAATTGATGAAAAATGACAAAAATGCAGAAAAAAGAAGGGACAAAGCTAGTCTACTCCGCCTCACGATGGGTGCCAAAAATGTACACAAAAGTAGTGCACTTCTATGAATCCTTACATGCAAGGAAACTTAAGAATGAGCCCTCACAAATCGATCCATAGCTCTTTATGCATGGAGTTGCAAGATTATGAATTTGCTCTCAGCTAGAGCTATTGAGCTTGTGACCTTGCTAGTCAACCATACAATGAGAGATTCAAATGAGGACAAGGGAAAGAGTGCCAATATCTCCAAAGAATCAAATAGAAATGCAATGCAATGCAAGCTAAGAATGAGAATGGAAATGTGCAAGCTATGCTATGAAAATGGAAGTACAAACTAAGCTATGAAATGGAAATAGCAATGTGTTACAACCCTTCCTATTAAGCTAGATGAGTTATTCTAAAGCTTGAAAGTGAAATCTAAGCTATGAAAGCATAAACATGAACTACTATGCAAGAATGGAAACTAAACTATGAAACAAATGAAGAACTCTAAGATGTAATGCAACAATGATCTCCAAAAAGCTCCAAAGTCTTCAAGAATTACTGCAACATAGAGTTAGCATAAAAACAAGTGACCTAAAATGAGGGAGAGAGCTCTCCTTTTATAAGAAATGAGGTGAAATGGACCATTGAGATTAAGAGGCAAAAAGACTTAATCAGTAGTGGAGCTTGAAAGAGGAGCAATCCATGTGCACAAGTATCCTCCAATAGAAAAATAGGAGTTGACTTTATGTCCATGTGAGACAAAAAGTGTTTTTTCCTTTTTTTATAAAATGAGAATAATGCTTTATTTGTGCAACTTAGGATAAGAGGAATGTGGGAGCTTTTTATTTAATAAAAAGGGAGGAAATTCTTTTAATTAAATAAAGGCTTAGGATAAATGGTTAGCCCATAGGATAAAAATTAATATATAATCGAAATTAAGATTTGATCAAGAAATTGATAATGTTGAAAATATTGATTATTGATAAAAATGATTTAGGGTTGATAAATCAAATAAATGGGCCCAAAGTCTAGGCGACCATTTTTGGGTGCATACAAATATGACATCCTTGCTTAAAATTTTTTGATTTTTAAAATTCCAAAGCCTATAACCAAATTCATCAATGCCATATCCAACAAATACACATTTCTTTGACTTAGCTTCCAGCTTGGTTCTATTTTCAAAATCTATATGTTCAAAAGCTTCACAACCGAAGGTTTTGAGAAAAGAATAACTCACCTTCTTACCACTCCATGCTTCCTCTGGAATACCATAGTCCAAAGGAGTAGAGGGGCCTCTATTGATTAAATAAACATCAGTTTTCACAGCCTCTTCCCACATGTTTTTGGGCAGCCTAGCATGCAACCTCATACTCCTTGCACGCTCCATTATTGTCTTATTCATGCGTTCAACCACTCCATTTTCTTGTGGAGCCCTTGGTATAGTTTTTTGCCTATGAATACCATTAGAGGAACAATAATCTTCAAATTCTATGCTACAATACTCACCACCATTATCAGATCTAAAACATTTTAACATTTTACCAGTCTCATTCTCAACCAAACATTTCTATTTCTTAAAAGTTTGAAATACATCAGATTTTTGTCTAAGGTAAATCTATACTTTTCTTGTTGCATCATCTATAAATGTAACATAATACAAAGAGCCACCAAGGGAAGATACCTGAGCTGGTCCCCATACATCTGTATGCACAAGCTCTAATTTCTCATTTTTCTTTTCCTTCCCACTCTTCACAAAATTAACTCTCTTTTGTTTTCCATACACACAACTCTCACAGAAATCCATATTGACACATTTCAGACCAGGTAAAACTTTCTTTGAATGAAGTAATTTCATACCTTTTCCACTCATATGCCCGAGTCTATTGTGCCATAGTGCTGTGTCAGAACCTACAGTAATAGTTTGATGTTCTTCATGCTCAACTGCAGCCACTGTTCCTGAACATTCATTATCTTCTGAAACAATTAAAGTAGAAAGAACAGTATGACCTATACAAAGAAATAAGGTGCCTACTTTCACACCTTTTGCTACTACTAAAGAACCTTTTGAAACCTTCCAATTTCTATCATTAAAAGTAACTGTGCAACCCTCATCAACCAGTTGCCCTGCTGAAATTAAATTCCTACTCAGCCTTGGAACATGTCTTACCTCTTGTAGTAGCCAATGATTCCCATTCTACAACTTAATCTTAATTTTTCTCTTTCCAACTATCTGACAGGGTTCATTATCTGCCAAATAAACTAGCCCAAAATCCCCTTGGATATAATCAAGAAAGTAACCTCTATGGGTTGTAGCATGAAATGAAGCCCCAGAATCTAAAACACATGAATCATCAATACTTTCTAAAGAAAGAATCAAAGCATCCTCTTCAAATTTATTACTTATCACATTTACCTCCTTGTTACCTTCTTGTTTGTCTTCTTTTTTATTCTTTTGAGATCAACAATCTTTCTTCTTATGACCTAGTTTTTCACAGTACCGACAATCATTTGGCCCTTTGGATTCAGACCTCTTTCTCTTTGATTTTTCTCTTGATTTCTCATGATTTTCAGAGTTGTTTCCTCTCTCATTGGTTCTACCCCTGGTTTTTGCGTTTAAGACACTACCTGATGTGGATCCACCTGAGCTTTTCCTAGGAATTTCCTCACTCAGAATAACACCAATAACATCATCATATTTTAGGGTATTAGAACCAGAAACAGAATTACTAATAGCCATTACCAAGCTATTCCAGCTTTTAGGCAAAGAACACAAAATCAAGAGAGCCCTAACTTCTTCATCAAAAATAATATTGACAGAAGTTAATTGTCTGGTAACTATATTAAACTCATTTAAATAATCAGCAAATTACCCACCTTCCACCATTTTTATATTAAACAAACGCTTCATGAAAAATACCTTATTTGAAGCGGAGGGCTTTTCATACAACTTCGCTAGGGTTTTCATCAAATCTTCAGTCGTTGTTGCTTGTGTAATATTGAATGCCACTGATTGTGCCAGGGATAATCGAATACTACTAAGAGCCTTTCTATCAAGAATTACCCAGTCCTCATCAGAAATGCTTGCGGGTTTGTTGGTTTTTCCTTCCAATGGCTGCCATAGATCCTTCTGATAGAGATAGTCCTCCATTTGTATTTTTTATAACTAAAAGTTCTACCCATTAAACTTGTCAACCTTCAGCCTACCCTCATCTTCCATTGCTCCCACTCAATCATGAGACTCCCACTAAACCGTGAGATCTTCCTACAGAGGATAACTGAAAACAACCTAGCTCTGATACCACTTGTTAGGATTAACAAGGTAGAAATAACAATTATATGCAAAAGTAACCAATATCAAAAAATAATAAACCACACAGAAGAGAATACAAGACACAAAGATTTAATTTGGTTTACCCAATCCCTAGGCTACGTCCACCAATAGTGATTCTAATATTTTATTATCCAGTGATTACAACCTGATTACAATCCGTAATCCCTTACAACTCAATTTCACTGCAAGTACTAAAATCATACTCATGAAAAATCCCTAACCCTAAGTCATATTATACAATATTTTACCGCTTTAGGGTTAGAATGAGTTACAACATGTCGGGAAGAAAAGTGTACAGTAATTTTCTGAACAGTCACCACAAGCTAACAAATGCAAGTGCTCTTCCTTGGTTATTAACAGAGCAACAAAATAATGCCATAAAAAAAGTGATCCAAAAAATTTAATTTCCTACAGGATTTTCTGCAGATATAAGCAATCTCATATCAAAGAAAAAGTATTTTGGGTCAGGGATGAAAACACATGATTGACATACCTTCATCAAGGTAAGTCATAGTATTTTGTATTTACAATATATTTGTGTAATTACATTCAATTTTTATTGTATGAAATGATCAGTTGACAATTGTTGCAGTATTTGCTACCCCTATCTCTCCCAGAGAACTTTGACAATAATATCAAACAAGTGATATATAATCTTGGAAAATATATGAGGTAAGAAGTGATATTTGTTCAATATATCAAACAATAATATCAAACAAGTAATATATTGTAAAGTCTCATATTTATATGTTTATGTCTTGAATCCCTTGTAGGTGGTTGTCATCTAAATAAATCTATAAAGAAGATATAAATTATTAAATTTTTTTTTTTTCAATTAATGTGTGAAATGCAAAAGTGTTTACCTCTAGCTTTTTTCAATGCACAAGAACACTACCTCATACACCAAGTTGAGGAGATTGAATTGTGTGGACTTGTACATGTTAGGTCAATGTGGATGGTTGAGAGACACTTGAAATTTTTGAAAGGTTTGTTACGACAAAGAGCACGTCCCGAGGGCTCTATGGTTGAGGGATATATGGTATACCAGATGATGGTGTACGTTACTCAATATCTTCCTAATCTTGCAAAAAAGACCCATATAGATTGCATTTGGGATCTCGACTCAATTAAATTTTTTGAAGGAGAGTACTTGGTGGGCAATGGTAGATTCAAGAAACTAAAAGGTAATAAATTATGAGATGTTATTGTAGTTAATTAATTCTTAATCTTCAAAATAAATTTGTTGTAAGTCATCTATTTACTTTTGTACAGCTGCTAAAGAGTGGGATGCAATACATTTGTTTATTGCAAACAATCAAGATTGGATGATGGCATGGATTGAATGATGTCAGCATGATGGTCATAGATTAACATGGAAATCCATGTCTTCATTGGTTATACAAACTCATCGTAATGGAGATCTCAATGTTACACAAAAAGAAATAGATTTAGCATATGGTTTAAGAGATCACCGGGTACTTATAAATTTGTTAATTAATTAACTGCATATTTTTCAACTAATGATGCAATAATTTATACATGTTTGACATTATTGTAGGTGAAACACCACAAGGCTATATTTTGCAATGGTTATAAATTTTGCATCAAAAAGTTGGATGAAACGAAGAGAACTTGTGATTCTGGATAAGTGCAGTGTTCCAGGTGACTAATATTTCATCTTACATCCTCGAGAGTTACAAAATTGATACTATGGTATTTTGGTTGATATACTTGACTGTGACTTTAATTCTTTCAAATTAGTTCTCTTCATTGTGAAATGGTACAGACTACGACTCAATAAAAATGATCTTGATAGAACTGTTATAAAACATGACAATGGATTTCTAATGATTAATACAAGGTTGTTTGAGCCAATTGGAGAAGAGCCCTATCTTCTTCCAAGCCAATGTAAGCAGGTATTTTACTCAGAGGTTCCACATAAACTGGGTTGGTCATTTATTGTTAGACATGATCCAAGAGGAAGACCGATAAAGTATAATGTGATGGAAGAAGATATCGAGGAAGATGAAGAAGTGGAAGATGATGTAGATGATGATCACGATCGAGAGCTAGTTGAAGAAGAATATGAAGAAGAAGACAATGATGATGTTGCTACTGGCGATGACAATGATGATGATGATGATAGTGGTGGTGATGATGTCATCGATGGTGACAATCTTGATGATGAGATGGATGAAGAAGAATATCAATGACATGAATGGAATGTATAATTATGTCAGATGTTTGGCATGTTCTAAAGATTGTTTTATATGTACTACTCTTATTCACCTTGTTTTATATGTCCTACTTATATGAGAGTTGCTTCTGCTAATTTTCTATTTCCTTGCACATCAATGATGTTAAATCACAGGGGATTCTCTTTGTTCCCTGCAATGGAGTGAGCTAATTATGAATTGTTTAGTAATTGCTTTTTATTGCATGGTTGTCTTTGGTTTGTCATTTTGTTTTGAGTGTCTAGTGATTTAAACCAAAGACTTCGACTTAGCCAAAAAATGTGCAAGTCTAAATTAGTATGTTTCTTTTTATTGTAATTATAATTAGTATGAATGAATAAAATAATGACAATGCAATATTTGTGATAATGCAATATTTGTCAAAATAGCGTTGATGACTTTGATCAATGTGCGTATGTGTCAATGTGGTGTTGGCCCATACATGTTGAAGATATCATGCAGAAAAAGTAATCCTGGGCATCAATTTTGGGTTTTCCCAAATAGGAAAAAGGTCTGGATATGTAATTATATTTTATGTTTAAAAATAATGTGACAACTAATTAATCATTTTATGAAGAATTGATGTACATTTGGTATTGCAGGGAAATAGTGGATGTCAATACTTTTGGTGGGTCGATCAAACCACATTTACATCTACCCCATCTACATCTATACCTGATGTAAGAAATGAGTGCAACTTGTGCAAGGATCGAGAGGCAGCTAGTGCCACCAAGATTGCTTCAATGGTGAAAGTAGAAATCATATTTCTGTGATGCCTTCTTTGTGTATTTTGTGCACTACTTTGTTGGGACCATATGTGTAAATGTGGTTAACAAAGGGCTATTGTAGATACTAATTTTTTTTTTAGAATTTCTAGTAGATACACATAAAGAACATGCACATAAACACAAAAAATGACAAACATAAATGTAGATATCACAATAGCTAAGAAACATAAATGTAGGGATCATAGTCAAAATTTTTTGGAGACACAACATAATTGAATGGTGTACCCAGACGATGCAACACGTCTGGGTATACCACTCAATTATGTTGTGTTTCCAAAAAATTGTGACCATGATGCCTACATTTATGTTTCTCAGCTGTTGTTTCCCAGGACCCATTATGACCCTTTACGATCCCTAAGAATACATCTTAGAGGTCTTAAAATGTCATAAAGGGTCATAAGAGGCTCCTAGGAGGGGTCAGATGAGCTTCCACCTTCACGTGATTGGCCCTGTTAAGTAGAGAATGTTAAACTATTCTCGAAACAAAGAGAAGCTCAATAATTTAAGATCTCAATCCACATACGACAAATATATATTTATCCATCTCAATGGCTACCAAATTAAAAGATCTATACCAAGAACCCAAACACAAAGAAACACCACAGATCACACCGCAAACCCACTGTGAAGAGGCATCCAATGTCTCATAAGTCGCATCAAATGACCCACTTTCTATAATCTAATTAGTCTCTCAGCTTGGTTCACCAAGAAGAAGACTTCTCCCAAGTCATCACGGACACCATAGTGATCTACGAATCTCCAATGTGCAAGTTCTATATGTCGCTCTCTCGACATCACAATATATATATATATATATATATATATATATATATATATATATATATATATATATAAATTGATTTGCGTTGCAATTGCGATGGCCATAAAATAGTGACGGTTATCTGTCAAAACAATTTGACATCCAGTCGTCGCATGTACAACATCATTGTTGGTAAAAAACTATAAACGATGGATAGATGTCATAAAATTTTGATGGCTCTGTTGCATGTATAGCATCACTGTCATTAAAAACTAAAAATGATGTATATCCCTTGTACACTTTCGACAGATGTCCATCACACTAACAACATCTCCATTGGCAAACAAATTACAAATGATGGCAACCCGTCAGAAGATTCTGACGGGTCACCGTCATTTTTAGTTTTTGTGATGGATAGGCATCGCAATTGGGATGACCACAAATAGGTCTGACGCTAGGTTCACCTTGTTGGCACCCCCTTCTTGTGACATCCATTGTCATCATAATTATGATGCCAATTGAAATCATCAATTTTTTCGACTGCAAAATTGCGACGTCGGGTGGTGTCATTATATCGATGATAAATCATCCCAATTCAGATGACATGCCATTGAAAAAAGGTCTCATATGTACTAGTACCTTTACAAGGCCACCCTAGAGCTAGGAGAACTGAAACCCAAACGGGTAACATACAAGCATGGAGCACATGAAACATTTAACATAGATCAAAAAGAACACACAAGAGTTTCCCATCCCAAGGCTTAACATAAAGTCATTTAACTTACTTAATACAGGGTGAAGGTGGACCAAGTATCCATGAGGAGAAAGGTGTGAAAATAACAAGCAATGCCTTCACAAGGAAACACATAACTTACTTGTCAGCATCATGTTGGACCCCTATCAACCCTTATGCCCCCAAAATGGCCTTAGGTCCATAAATCCCCTTATGCCCCACATTTTGCATCAAAAAAATAGCTACATGGACACCATAAATCATGCTTCTTCCTTCTCTTCCCAAAAGAGAGACTTTGCACTCGATGGACTGTCCAGAGACCCTTCACCCAAAAACTTACACAAAGTGATGCAAGAGCATCCTAGGATTCTTGGCAATCCTGTATCAACCAAAAATATGTTTGTCTTTGAAGGTAGATTGTTAGTTTTGGTCTTGGTTTGGAGATTTCTTGCTCAGTTTGGGAGGCTAGTTGCTCGATTTATATGGTTACTAGGGTACTCGGTCTCTAAAGAACACTCGGTGACTGAAGGCATCGGTTCACTGGCACTCGGTAATAACTGTGTTCCTCGGTCATGCTTGGCGTGGTCGATTGACTATTGCTCAATATTCTTTCTTACCGACTGGATTATTTTGTTAGTTCAGCTTGGCCGACTGGTGCATTTAATTTGGGTCGCACTCATGTTGTGGATTGATTGTTGGATGTGTGGGGACCTAGATCTGACGTGTTGCATTCTTCTATGCGGATCTGATGACCGTTTGGGGCCATCTTTGAGAGTTTATTTATTTTGTAAGGTTATGTGAGAGCCGACTGATGTTTTAGTATTTAATATTTATTTGTAAAGATTTATTATTTCATTAGTTGAATTGTGGCTGGGAATCAATATTTATAGGATGCTTGGGTAGTTGTTTAGGGATTAGATTGTTGGGAGGAAGGTTAGTAGCCTGTGGGCTTAGGAGCAGGAAGATTTCTTGGAAGTTTGAGTACAAGTTTAGATCTCTCCTAGGTGCCTACCAGTGTGCTACCTATTGCAGACTTGGACTAGGTAGATGCTGATGTTGGGGAAAAGATTTGGATCCTGTGAGATCTTGTAGAATGTTACTTGCATTGTAATTGGCCATAACTGGGAAGGCCTTATAGCCCAGCACATTGCATGTAATTAGTGTTTTCATGAATATAGATTTCTATTTCATATCAGATCTGTTGTTTGTATTGTGTATTTTCATTGCATATTAGTTTGGCTGCAAGGTCGGCCAGTCCTTAATTGGATCCACCCACCTTGACTGCATTAGGTGGTATCAGAGTGAAGTTTGTTCCTATTTGAGTGAAGTCTATTCCTATTGGAGCTGAGTGGATCTTGTATATCTAGATCTTGATTTGAAGATGCCTCTGAGGAGAAATTGTGAGATCCCTGAGGAAGAGGAAGCTACTGGAGAATTATATCTTGATGATTTTAGGGCTTTGCAGAAACAAGTGCAAGACCTACAAGAGGAATTGAGAAAGAAGAAGCCTACCTTGAAGGAGGATAGTGATGATGAATCTAAGGAAGATCATTTTGAAGAAGCTAGAGACTCTGAGGAGAATCAAATTCTGAAAGCTATGTCTAAGATTGGCAAGAGACCTAAGATTGAAGTTTTTGCATTTGGTGGAAGCCTTAGGCTAGAAGAATTGATTGATTGGATCAATGAGATTGATGAATACTTTGAGTATGAATAAATAGAAGATCCTGATAGAGTCAGATTTGCAAAGACTAAGTTAAAGGGTCAGGCAAATATCTGGTGGAGAGAAGTTTAGTTGGAAAGAGGTAGAAGAGGAAAGGAAAAGATCACTAAGTGGAACTGAATGGTTGACAAGTTGAAGAAGTAATTCATTCTGGGGGATTATGAATTAGACATGTTTAAGAAGATGCAAGCTTTAAAGTAGACTAACAAATTGGTACAGGAGTATACCAAGGAGTTTTATAGAATCTTGATTAGGACTGGTCATTTTGAAGCTGATAAAGAGAAGATTGCTAGGTATGTCTATGGTTTGAGACCTAGTATTTAGGAAGAATTACTTACTATGCGGATGACAACAATCGGTGATGCTTATCAAATGGCATTGAAGATTGAAGAGAAGTTGAATAGGAAGTATGAAGGAAAATAGAATAGTAGGAACCAAGGTGGTAAAACTGGTGAGATAGTTGCTGAGAGTAATGTGACAAAGAATCCTAAGCCTGATGTGGGATCTAGTGGTGGTCAAGTTACTAAGAATGCTGGACAGAGAGGAAAGTGGAAGAATGAGTTCACTGGCACTTGTTATAACTGTGGTGAAGTTGGTCATAGAAGTTGGCAGTGTCCTAAGAAAAGGGTTGCATTAGTTGCTGAAGAAGCCATTGAGAATGTTCCTGAGAAAGGTGAATGTCTTGTCACTAGGAGATTGGTTGCATGTGTTCCTGAACTGGTGCAAAGGAGAAATTTGTTTAGGACCAGATGTAAGTGCAAGAATAAGGTTTGTAATGTCATAGTTGATGGTGGCAGTTCTGAGAACTTTGTTTTAGATGAAATGGTTAGTAAATTGAATTTGGAAAGAAGGAAACATCCTAATCCTTATCAGATTAGTTGGATACAAGATGTTTCTAAGGTTAGAGTTGAAGAACAATGCTTGGTTAATTTCTAGATTGGATCTTACCATGATGAGATATTGTGTGATGTATTGCCTATGGATGCTTTTCATTTGTTGCTTGGTAGACCCTGGCAGTTTGACATAAATGTGTTGTTTGACAGTTGTGCTAATACCTATGTGGTTAGGCATGAAGGAGCTCAGCATAAGATGATACCTTTATAGGAGACAGGGGCTAAAGGATGTGGAGTTATTAGGTGTTGTCCTTATGACAAACCTCAGGAGCAGAAGGTTGATGAACCTATTCCTGTTAAGCCTAGTTTGGAGGAGAAGGAGAATGATATCTCTAAAGAGTTTGTT
This sequence comes from Chamaecyparis obtusa, assembly GCA_027943335.1. Classification (NCBI taxonomy): domain Eukaryota; kingdom Viridiplantae; phylum Streptophyta; class Pinopsida; order Cupressales; family Cupressaceae; genus Chamaecyparis; species Chamaecyparis obtusa. The sequence goes on from BSBK01010429.1 coordinate 134,515, forward strand.
GAGATTAAGAAATAAATGGTTTTTCTAGCAAAGATGGTTCAATAGATGGTGAAATTTATGACATAGAGAGATGCACATGATACTGAGTTGGTTAAGGAGTCTAGAGAGGATGAACCTTACTGAGGCACTGAGGTGGTCAGTAGTGGTTAGAGTTGGTTTCTATCTGTTGCCGATCGAAGGAATAATCAAAGTGGAAGATAGAAGGACTTTTTTCATGAGACAATGAATGAAGTGAAGACTACTTGGGATGAAGGAAAAGAAGAGATATGGGTGAAGAACAGATTCAGAATACTTGTTCTGATTCTCGTGAGGCATTCCCAATTTCCTTATGAGAAAATATTTCTTACCTGGGGTGTCTGATGCAGGAGCATCCTAGGATTCTTGGAAATCTTGTATCAACCAAAAATATGTTCATCTTTGAAGGTAGATTGTTAGTTTTGGTCTTGGTTTGGAGATTTCTTGTTTAGTTTGGGAGGCTGGTTGCTCAGTTTATATGGTTACCGGGGTACTCGGTCTCTCTAAAGAAATCTTGGTGACTGAAGGTGTCAGTTCATTGGCACTCAGTGATAACTATGTTCCTTAATCATGCCTAGCATGGTTGGTCAACTTTTGCTTAGTTATTTCTTCTATTGCTTAGTGTTCTTACTTACCAAATGGATTATTTTGTTAGTTCAGCTTGGCCGACTGGTGCATTTAATTTGGGTCGTGCTCCTCATGTTTCAGATTGACCATTGGACGTGTGGGGACCTAGATCTGGCATGTTGCATTCTTCTATGTGGATCTAATGACCGTTTGGGGCTATCTTTGAGAGTTTATTTATTTTGTAAGGTTATGTGAGAGCTGACTAATGTTTTAGCATTTAATATTTATTTGTAAAGATTTATTGTTTCATTAGCCAACTTGTGGCTAGGAATCAATATTTATAGGATGCTTGGGTAGTTGTTTAGGGATCAGATTGTTGGGAGGAAGGTTAGTAGCCTACGAGCTTAGGAGAAGGAAGATTTTTTGGAAGTTTGAGTACAAGTTTAGATCTTTCCTAGGTGCCTACTAGTGTGCTGCCTATTGCAGACCTGGACTAGCTAGATGTTGATGTTGGGGAAAAGATTTGGATCCTATGAGATCTTGTAGACTGTTACTTGCATTGTAATTGGCCGTAACAGGGAAGGCATTACAACTCAGCACATTGCATGTAATCAGTGTTTTCACAAATATAGATTTCTATTTTATATCAGATATGCTGTTTGTATTATGAATTTCCACTGCATATTGGTTTGGCTGCAAGGTCGGCTAGTCCTTAATTGGATCCACCCACCTTGACTACATTACAAATTCAATAAACTTCACTACACTCAAGGATGAAGGTGGATCGAGTATCCATGATGAGAGAGGCTAAGCGCTCAAATGGACTATTTGAAGATCCTTCATCCCAAGGCTTACACTTCCCTCCCCAAGGTAAGTTCTGGCCTTACACTCCCATGAACAACAACACAAAAGAGATATTATAAAAATGTAAAAAAGACATTATTCACAACTATAGGACTTTATTTACATCACAAGTGCAATCACATGTTCATACCACACACAATTTACATGATATGAGAGATGTAGTCCTTACTCTACACAAGTGAAGATAAAGAAACCTCTACCTAGTTGTGACAAGGTGATAGTTGAAGAAGAGTTTCCCAAACCCAAAGATCTTCCATTGCAATTCTGCTTCTAAAACTAGACATCACCAAAACTAGAGAGTGGGTGATCGATCTGAAAAGTCCAAGAAGTCTCCCAAAATAGGCTTCTATCGACTCCCACCACTTTCTAGGTACAGACCAAAATTTGATCCACTGCCTATCCCAAGGGCCTCCTATCCAAAATCTAATCTTTGTCCATCTGGATAGTTATCTTATGAAGGGATTGAGACTAAACCTGGGTGGTGTTATTACAATAAATGATACTTTCCCATAGCTCTAGCAAGTGGGCTTGCAAAAGAGAAGTCATCTTCTCCCAACAAAGATCAATCTGATCACTTTAACTTCTTCCTAAGATTTTGTCCAAGGTTCATGCTTGGAACATACTCAATGTTCTCTTTCTAGAAGATCTCATGGGGATTCAACAAAGGGTAGAAGGAATTCATTGATTACAAATTTTCCCCCAAAGAATACGTCAATGCCAACACATACACATTACAAGTGTCAATTGACACCATAATTACACATAACTTAAAAATACACTTGACATGCCCCTTGATGCATACATGCAATACAAAATGCCCTAGCACAAACATGCCATAATTCACATTATGAAACAAAACACATTACAATAAGGTTTTGTCTCTTCATTAGACACTACCTTGGCTTCCATCGATTTTGATTGTACTTTCACACAGGTTTTGTTCTAGTTCTCCAAATTTATTCCATGGTCATCTCATGCACACATCAAACTAAAAATCAATAGCTCAAGAAATAGTGTGCATATAAATATATGAAATAACATCATTTAGACATTTATCAATTATCCAATTTTTTCACATAACAATTCCCAATTCAATTTACCATAAGCAATTTTACAACCTACTACATGATATTTGCATAACATTTAATTTCCTATCATTTGATTCCCAATAAGGTCATTGCTCATCATAATAATAATCTAATTCTACTAACCACAATGCATACAATAATAATTCATCATAACATTATCATATTAACCATTTAGTTTGAACAATCTAATACTTAATTGCATGAATGAAAATCATTAAATATCTCTACCATTTAATTCCCAATTAAATGAACTGTCATTTCCTAAATTATCCACACAAGGAACATGACATAATCATGTTATTCATGTAAATTAAATAACCTTGATGCAACATAATACTTCATAAAGTCATTATTCTAAATGCATAAACATTCTAAACTTAGGCATGTCAAAATTGGACACGGTCAATCCTTGTCACACACACATAGATATATAGTTGTATCATCTTAAAATAGAAGCACTTCCATGTTAAGAATGTTTAGTCCTACTTAGGGGGTGTTTTGGGGCCATCATCATGTTGTCCTCTATTTTTTGCTCCCTTCCCATCTTCTATGTCTATTTTGGGCTATGTTTGGGCCTCCTTGGGCACTATTTTCCTCTTTTAGCTCATTTTCCAAGGGTCCTACACCCCTGGGTCAAGGTCGACCTCAACTTTGACCTAGGTCAAAGTCAACCTCATCCTTGACCTAGTCCCCCTTTTCATCAAAAAGTTTTCCAGATGCAGGGGGAAGTTCAAAAGTTTATTTTCTCACTTCCATGTCAATTGTTTCAAGTTTCTAAACGGTAAACTCTTAAATTGTATTTAATCTAGGTCCATTTCTAGGGTTTAAGGCTTAATTAGAATTTAATTCTCCTATGTTGGCCTCTCTAGAATTTTGTGGCCTAGAATAGTATAAAAGGAAGCCTTCCTCTCTCATTTTGATCATCCATCTCTCAATGAAGTCCATCCACTTTTCATAGAGCACTCTCAAGGAGACATCTGCTATCAAGAATTTTCAAGGAAGCATTCAAGCCATCATATACATTCAATCATTCAAGTTCTCCATTTAAGATCAAGAATTCAAGCATTCAAGCCTTTCAATGGATTTGGTTCAAGCATTCAAGATTCATCATTCAAACCCTAGATCTACCCATCATGATGGTGTGATATTCCTTTAAGATTCTTTGTTCATCTTCAAGATCTATTCATTCTCCCTTCAAGGTGGATTCCAAGCATACAATCATAGAGGTTTTGATTTACATTTGTTGGCATTAAGTCTAAGCTTTCATATTAACATACTTGTTTACATTTCAAATACAATTGCATATCTATTGAGTATCATAGCTTTGTTGTTAGATCTACTTCTATTACTTGCTAGCATTCTCTATTTCAATTCTATTTTAAAGGTTTATTCCAAAACTGAGGTTTGACCAAGACAAACCACTCATCCAAACAACAAAAACTCTCATTTTCTTGTAGGTACAAGTGTGGGATAGCGAATTGTAGTTCAAATTTGAGTACCCTTTTTGGCAAACTTCCAGGATCCGCGAAGAGAAATTCATTGGAGCTGTGCAGGTCAAGGATGACCTTTTGGGGTAAGATTGTACCCCAGGATAAGATCTTACCCCTATCTTGGGTCAAGGATGACCTTGCTTAGAAAGATAAAAGATTTCTAAGTTTTCTCTATTTTTGCATTTCGAGGCTAGATCCAGTTGCAGAATTTCCTGAAATCAAACATAGACACCAGAAAATAGTGATTTCTGAATCTGCTCCTCTTTCAAGATAAGTATTCATTTTTTATTAATTTTGTATGTCCACAACATTTTCCATCACATCCTGCTCCTTCAACCCCCCAAGCATATAAAAATATTTCCCTAAAAAGATATATTTTTATATATTACAATAGTATAAATCCAACATGTACTTTTCAAAATACTAAGATTCAAATAGTACAATAAAATCTTAAACAACTTGGGGTGGGGCTCATATCCTCCCCCCTAGGCATGAACTTCTTCCTAGAGTTCATCAAAAAGGTGTGGGTAGTGATATTTCATATGAGCAACATCCTCCCATGAGGTTGTGACATCATCATAATAATCCTTCTAGATTCTAACCTAGTCTAGCTCATTGCCCAAAGATCCAAAGTCTGACATGTCAAAATATGAATGGGCTCCAATGCTAACTTCTCATCTAACTCCACCTATGGCCTTTATGATTGTGGCCTGATGCTCTTCCTTGAGGTTTCCAACTGCTGCAAATACCCTATGGGACTTACCCATGTCCCCAACTGTGGGTTCTGATGTTGTCATGTTCTAAATGCATGCCCTCTAACCCTGTTGACAATTTCTAGCTAAGTTTCCCATGTCACCACGTGCATAACAAGGCCCTCATGTCTAAGTCTACACTCCCTAAGGCCTAGGGTATTATTGTTCTCCAGTCCTACTTGACCTTTTGGAATCACTTTGGGCAGACTAATGAGTCCAAGCCAGAGGTGTATCTGTGCCCTATGGTGACCTCTATCTCTGATTCTTTTAAGACTGTTGCTGAGGGAGTGGGGGCTTTTGGAACCCTGATGAATGACTTTGTTTCCCCTTCCAATGGGGTCTCTAATATTTGAAAGTTTGAGGTGTGGGATTATGCTTTTGTGACCTATCTCATGAGTCATGTGATCTATTATGAATCTCCTCAACTATTATGGCCCTCTCGATAGTAAAACATAGATATCCTAGAGTTACCATGTGTACCTTATTTAATATGGTATGATTCAACCCTTTAACTAAATGGTTGACTTGTAGTTTCTCATCCTTCATGTAATCTACATATGGAAGGAGCTGGAGAAACTTGCTCTCATACTGGGCCACTATGAGTCCCTTCTATTGAAGCTCATGGAACTCATCTATATGACATATGAAATGCTTGGACAAATATCTGGCTTGAAATCTTTCCAAGACCCTTATGACCAAATGACCCTTATACTCCTCTTGCCTCCACCATGTAGAAGCAGTCCCTTGCAACATGTGTATAGAAAATTGTTCTTTTAGGTTGCTCCCATATGGGTGTAACCCAAAGCAATGCTCCATGTAACACCCCACCAGGGAACCCAAGAGAGATTAACCTAAAACATGCTACTAAGTTTGGTGAATACTTTTTTTAAAGTTTAAAAACAAGATAAACATCAATGCGGAAGCAATTACCGTTTACTCACATTAAAACAACAATCAACACAGATTACAAAACTTGAGGGTCCCATGACGTAGAATTACTTAAGAAGAAAACTAGTTTGAAATAACATCAACAAAAGATTCCATAAATAAGATTAAATAATTACATCATAGAACAATAATTACAATCCTCAAGGATATCCATGAAATTTAAATAAACTCACATCCACTGCACATGTTGCAGGGTATGTAGTAATCACTCTAACATAAAAGTACAATGTCCAGATTAGGTATCACGTGAGATACTCTAATACATGATTACAAATAATGAGGATAAGAAAAGAAACCACCAATGAAGAATCATAAAGGTATCCAACTATAGAAGAACCATCAAGCATCGACACCAGGACATCAAATCTCAAATGGTAAAGAATCAGTACCACCCATCCATGTAGATCCACAAAGGTCTACCCCATCATGTTGAGGAGATAACAACAAACCCCACTCGGATAACCAATACCAAAGCAAGGTAAAACCACTAAGAAAAGGGATCTTGAAAGCTCTCTAACTCAAGGGTACCACAACTAAAGATAAATAAACATCAAATAAAAAACACGTACCAAAACACCAAATAATACAAAATAAACCACAAATTAATAATGAGATAACAAAGATACAACACAAGACACAAATGCAAAAACTTTGGAGGAGACTTAGGCTACATATTATGAGAGTGTCATCATATGAATAACTACTCGAGTTACCCTGGATTGGTCTCTCTAAACCTTGAAACCTCAAGCGTCTATCAGGTTGAGTTACCCTAAACTGGCCACTTTGGACCCCAGACCCTCAACATGACCCATGCACAACCAGAATACCCTCTCATGAAGATGAGGAATTCTAATCATACCTACTCTCTAAGTATCATCCCATTCCCATCCTTAGCCTATACAAGCACTCAAGGCATGGGTGAGGCATCAATGATTAATCTTGTATTTAATATTATCCCCAAGTTTTATTATTAGGTTATCACTTATTAATCAACTTACGATAGGTTACCCTAGTACTGGCTTCTTTGAGCCCCGAACCCCTATTGTAAGCCACTCCCCTAAAATGCACCTATTTAACCTCCCCTAGGCTCACAATCCATAAACAACCACATAGGTTCCAAAATAATGATATAATCGAATCTCTATCCATAAAAGACATCAGGGACACATACATAGGCCCTAAACTAACCACCATAACAAGTACGCATAAACCATATGTGCATCCAACCATGTAATCTCTAAAATAGTTTCCTGATACAACATAAACAAACTCCAACATAATTGAAATCACTCCCCTAAGCCTCTAGTATACAACCAAGTAATCCCAAATCCAGTTTCACACACAAGAACTAGAAATGATTACAAAATACCCATAAACAAAATTACAAAACAACATGAGCCCATATGGTCAAATCAGGGTGATAATCAGAACACTCACACACCAAAACATAAGATTGAAAACATGATCATCTGATACTTACCTTGGCCTCTATTTTCCCCCTAGGTCTTCTAGTACCCCAATAACACAACAAGCAAAAGAAGACACTTTAGGGATGAAAATACAACATTTGCATTATAATGAACTAAAATTGAACCATAAGCATTTAAATTCTATATTAAGCATAATCGAATCCAAGTATAGAAATACATAAATCTGCCAAGAAAATCTTAACATAACATCACAACAATACCATAACTAAAGAATATTCCCTATAGTCTTCCTATGGATCCAATAGAATAAAATTGTCCAATTTCAGTTATAATGTTCCCATAAAGATCACCATTGGATTACATTCATTTTCAATTACATTACAAGGAATATTCATAATCCTAATGAACTTGATCCTAATATAAACAATAATAATGAATTTCTTTGATTGAAATTCAAATACAAAATACCAGTTACATACTATTTAAAAATTTGTTTAATAGATTATCATATCTATTAATCTAACAAAAAATAGAAAAATAATGAAGCATGTATTTTTTATATATTTAAATAAATTAATAGGTCCCAATTAAATATATATATATATATATATATATATAATCTAAACTAACTATAACTAAACACATTTATTATCACCTTTAATAAAACTAAATATTAAATGATAAAACATTTAATTTAATTAACAAAACCTAGATCATCTTTTATTTAATATAAATTATTCAATAAACAATTTTTAAATAAAAAACAAATTTTAATTATACATATTTAATAAATTAAAAAAAAGTGTTTATAAATTTAAAAAAACTTAATTTAAAAAAAATGACACTAGCATGCGTAGTGTACCGCACACGAGTACACTAGCATGCACAATGCACCATGCACGGTATGCACTGCCATGCGCAATGGTACCGCGCACGGTATGCACTTCCATGCACAGTGCTACCGCACATTGTCATGCGTAGTGGGGGTGTGTCATGCGTGGGGGTATGAGTTAAATCTCGTGCCCCACTAATATATATATATATATATATATATATATATATGAAATCCGAATTTTTGAAAAATAAAATAGATATATTTTCCTTCAATCCTTTTTAACTTGATCATTTTTTTTTTGTCTTATTCTCTGCATTATTTATTGACTGTAAATTTTACAGAATGATATTTTTTAACCAGAATGGAATTTTTCCTCCAAAATTGATTTTCTTTCAAGGGTAGATTTATTTTTCTCTTAGCATTATAGTCTAACTATAATCTAGGATTAATTTATCATTTTCTAGGAAATCTATACAGAATTTTCTAATAAAATTTTGCTAGCATAACCTTGTTGTGCTATATTTCCATAAAAACCTAAAATCTCAGATCCAAGGGTTTCTCTAATACCCAAAATAAGGAAATCACAGATAGATCTAAGGAGATAAATAGGAAATTATCCAGACATAGGAATCCATCAAATTGCAAAACATAAATCACAGAAAAAGGGCTTTTCAAATCCTACCTTAGATTCAATGCACACAACTTAAATTGAAGCCCTAAAAGATCTGTAGACACCCAAAATCCTCTGAGTATGAATCCAACTTGTAGATCTGAATCCACAAAAAATGCAACACCAAGAATCTAGATGCATAATGTAGCCAAAACAAGCAACCACAACAATCCAAATTCTCCAAAATTTAAAGCACACAAGCTCTCCAAGAATTCTCCTCATAACCTGTCTAATCTCTAAAATGAAATGTCATTCCCCTAATAGAGATTTAATTCCCCTTATCATGCAACCCTAAAGATAAGTCACCAGTTAACTCCCAAATCAACTCCAAATCAAAAATTGAAAGTAAATCATAATTAAATAAAATAAAATAACTTTATATGTACAACTCAACTTTGACTTTTTAGAACAAGTTGTTAACTTTTGAGAACAATTCACTTTTCAATAATGTTAATGCACATGTTATAATTTAAAATTGTATTAAATAGATTAAATATTTAAAGCATCCTAAAACCATGCAATTAAATATTTAATTATTTAATAAAGCACACACAAGCATAATTAAATCTAATTTTTCAATTAAATTCAAATAATCAAATATTTGACTTTTAATTATTTTTCTCAAATAAACATAGGTATATGATTAATATTAAATTTTAACTATAATCATTAAATTAATAATCATAGAAAATCACCCACTTAAGAAATAAATCAACTGAAATCAAGAAAAGTAAAATCAAGCACACTCAAGAAAGGGATCCACGAATCCATGTCATCTAGATGAATTCGGGTAGGGTAGTCAAACTGATACTTGTCCAATCCTAGGACAATTAGGCTTTGGTTAGGGTTTGGATCTGTGTATTATCTCCCCTCTTTACCATTGAGATGAATATTTATGGGCATGCTCACTCTTGCCAATTCAGGGAAGATGATGCCCTGTACCTGCAAACCTGACATCAATAGAAAAAGCATGTACATCTAAAATATATAGCAGATAATGATAGGGTACGGTCGGTTGTGTGGATCTCAACAATGCAAGTAACTATGCCTCTGTCCTCTACCACAAAAACACACCAAGCAAGTACACACACATGATAACCATACACATGCAAGTATGGGGTCAATAACATCATAAACCAATATAAAGCATACAACATAACATCATGATAATATTATCATCTAAACTATGTAAACACATGATAAACATATAATGATCAATAATCCACTGAATAATAATTGCACACATGAAAAGTGGCCTAAAAGAACTTGGCCAATCAACTCAAATACAAGCCTAAAAGAGTACGACAACTGAAACTAAAAGAAAACTATGGGTGGGTACTACATCCACCCCCCTAGGATTAGGCTTACTCTTGGAAGCCTGGAACAAATAGGGATATAAGTCCCATAAACTCGTTGCACTGAAAAGAAAACTAAACTAAGGATCACTAAGTAGATCCCTTCAGACCCTTCCCTGCCTTAGGGCTCAAACTTTGAGGATCATTCCCTACTACAAAGACCCTATGAGATCTACCTGCATCACCAACTGTAGGCTCATAAACTGCTGGCCTCTATCCTAAATACTGTGTCGATCGATTAGGCCAATTGACAGCAATGTGGCCATGTTGCCCACAAGAATAACAACTGCCTCTACTACCACCTCTCCCAGCTGAAGGCACTCTAGACTGTGGGAAACTCTCTCCACCAAAATCCTAATGTGAACTTTGAGCTGGCTGATCATCCCGATTGCATATACTACGCTACCAATTGCGATAGTTCCTTGATTGAGAACCGCCACTATTACCATGGAAGAATTTCTTGTTCTGGTGATTCTGATTACCTTTCGAAAAGGTAGAAGGGTTCTAAAAGTTCCCATTCCTCTGAGACTGATTCCCCTTGGAACCACTAGACCGAGCACCCCTCTAACCACCATGATCCAACACTAAATTTGCCTCTATAAGAGTGGCTTTAATGACCGCCTCCTTGAGGATCTTAGGCTCAAAGAGCCTAACATCCCCAACTATGTGAGCATTAAGCCCCCTCACAAAGTGTTGTACTAGAAGAGTTGTATCATGTTCGAAGATAGCATAATGCTTGAGCTTGAAGAATCGACACTCATACTCTCCTACTAACAAGGTCAACTATCTCAGGTTGTGGAATTCATCTACTCTTTGCTGCCTTCACTAATCTAAGAGGAAGGCTCTCAAAAGTTCTCAAGGAACAACTCCCAAGTGATAGTATCCATCTGAAGCCCTAGCTTCTCCTCTTTTATCTTCCACCATACATCTGCAAAATTAGTAAGCTACATCATTTCATACCTAGCTTTAGTACTTCTACTAAAGGGATGCATAGAAAAACTTTGCTCTAAGGCTATGAGCCAAGTCTCTGCCTCTAAATGTGTTCCTTTCCCATCAAAGGGACTAGGTTGTCCTCTCATCAGATCCCTCATGTGAGTAGCTTCCACAACTGTAGGATCCACTGTGAAGTTCCTCCTTGGAGGACTCCTAGATCTCTCCCTTACCCTCTCTTCTCTTTGAGAGTGGTGGAAAGAATCTTGCTCCACCTTGACCTGTTCAGGACCAAGACAATTGAAAATCACTTGCAAGAGCTGTCTCATATCTGGTCCATCAGACTCACCCTGACGATCCTCTCTCTACTCATCTCTAGACTGCTAATGGTGACTCTCTTATTTGAAACTTGTAGAAGGGCTAAGTTGTCTTTCCCTCCCACGGTTACCAGAATGACCTCTAGCATCTCTAGTCTCAGGCATGATTCTTGCATCATATAAAGATCCAACAACATCTCACAACCAAGCTTGAAACAAAAACAAAAGATAACATAATTACAAAGCAATAGTCTGAAAGCAACAATGTTGTATGTCTATGTTTAGTTTCAAGTTTAAACTACACAAAAACTAATGAGCGTACATACCCAAAGTTCTTAGTGTAGAAACTTCGCTCTAATACCAAATGTAACGCCCCACCAGGGAACCCAAGAGAGATTAACCTAAAACATGCTACTAAGTTTGGTGAATAATTTTTTTAAAGTTTACAAATGAGATAAACATCAATGCAGAAGCAATTACCATTTACTCACATTAAAACAACAACCAACACAAATTATAAAACTCAAGGGTCCCATGATGTAGAATTACTTAAGAAAAAAACTAATCTGAAATAACATCAACAAAAGATTCCATAAATAAGATTAAATAATTACATCATAGAACAATAATTACAATCCTCAAGGATATCCATGAAATCTAAATAAACTCACATCCATTGCACATGTCGCAAAGTATGTAGTGATCACTCTAACATAAAAGTACAATGTCTAGATTAGGTATCACATGTGATACTCTGATACAAGATTAAAAATAATGAGGATAAGAAAAGAAACCACAAATGAAGAATCATAAAGGTATCCAACTACAGAAGAACCATCAAGCACCGGCACCAGGACATCAAATCTCAAATGGTAAAGAATCACTATCACCCGTCCATGTAGATCCACAAAGGTCTACCCCACTGTGCTAAGGAGATAACAACAAACCCCACTCGGATAACCAATACCAAAGAAAGATAAAACCACTACGCAAGGGGATCCTGAAAGCTCTCTAACTCAAGGGTACCACAACTAAAGATAAATAAACATCAAATAATAAACACATACCAAAACACCAAATAATACAAAATAAACCACAAAGTAATAATGAGACAACAAAGATATACCACCAAAGGTAAATTCAGAAACTATGGAGGAGACTTAGGCTACAAACTATGGGAGTGTCATCACATGAAAAACTACTTGAGTTACTGTGGACTGGTCTCTCTAGACCCCGAACCCTCAAGCATCTATCAAGTTGAGTTACCCTGGACTAGCCACTCTGGACCCCAAACCCTCAACATGACCCATGCAGAACTAGAATACCCTCTCATGAAGATGAGAAATTCTAATCATACCTACTCTCTAGGTATCATCCCATTCCCATCCTTAACCTATACAAGCACTCAAGGCATGGGTGAGGCATCAATGATCAATCTTGTATTTAATGTTATTCCCAAATTTTATTATTAGGTTATCACTTATTAATCAACTTACGATAGGTTACCCTGGTACTGGCCTCTTTGAGCCTCGGACCCCTATTGTAAGCCACTCCCCTAAAATGCACCTATTTAACCTCCCCTAGGCTCACAATCTATAAACAACCACATAGGTTCTAAAATAATGATATAATTGAATCTTTGTCCATAAAACACATCAGGGACACATACATAGGCCCTAAACCAACCACCATAACAAATATGCATAAACCATATGTGCATCCAACCATGCAATCCCTAAAAGAGTTTCCCAATAAAACATAAACAAACTCCAACATAATCGAAATCACTCCCCTAAGCCTCTAGTATACAACCAGGTAATCCCAGATCCAGTTTCACACACAAGAACTAGAAATGATTACAAAATACCCATAAACAGAATTACAAAACAACATGAACCCATATGGTCAAATCAGGGTGATAATCAAAACACTCACACACCAAAACATAAGACTGAAAACATGATCATCTGATACTTACCCCGACCTCTGTTTTCCCCCTAGGTCTTCTAGTACCCTGATAACATAACAAGCAAAAGAAGACACTTCAGGGATGAAAATACAACATTTGCATTATAATGAACTGAAATTGAACCATAAGCATTTAAATTCCATATTGAGCATAATCGAATCCAAGTATAGAAATGCATAAATCTGCCAAGAGAATCTTCACATAACATCACAACAATGTCATAACTAAAGAATATTCCCTATAGTCTTCCTATGGATCCAATAGAATAAAATCGCCCAATTTTAGTTAAATATAAACACTTATGAAAATAATGTTCCCATAAAGATCACCATTGGATTACATTCATTTCGAATTACATTACAAGGAATATTCATAACCCTAATGAACTTGATCCTCATATAAACAATAATGACGAATTTCTTTGATCAAGATTCAAATACAAAATACATGTTACATACTATTTAAAAATCTGTTTAATAGATTATCATATCTATTAATCTGAGAATAAATAAAAAAATAATGAAGCATATATTAATATATATATTTAAATAAATTAATAGGTCCCAATTAAATATATATATATATATATATATATATAAACTAACTATAACTAAATACATTTATTATCACCTTTAATAAAACTACATTTTAATTAGATTAAAAATAATTATAAAACTAAATATTAAATGATAAAACATTTAATTTAATTAACAAAACCTAGATCATCTTTTATTTAATATAAATTAATCAATAAACAATTTTTAAATAAAAAAGAAATTTTAATTATACATATTTAATAAATTAAAACAAAGTGTTTATAATTTTTTTTTAAAAACTTAATTTTAAAAAAATGAGACTGGCATGCGCAGTGTACCGCACACAAGTACACTAGCATGCGCACTGGTACCATGCACATGTACACTGGCATGCACAGTGGTACCACGCACAAGTACATTGGCATGCATAGTGGTACCATGCATAGGTACATTGGCATGCGCAGTGGTACCACACACAGTATGCACTACCATGCGCAGTGGTACCGCACACGGTATGCACTGCCATGTGCAGTGGTATCACGCACGGTATGCACTGCCATGCGCAGTGCTACCACACATTGTCATGCGCAGTGGGGGTCTGTCCTGCGTGGGGGTACATGTTAAATCTTGTGTCCCACTAATTTTTTTTTAATATATATATATATTTTTAATATAAAATCTAAATTTTTGGAAGATAAAATAGATATATTTTCCTTCAATCCTTTTTAACTTAATCATTTTTTTTGTCTTATTCTCTGCATAAGTTACTGATTGTAAATTTTACAGAACGTGATATTTTTTTAACCAGAATGGGATTTTTCCTCCAAAATTAATTTTCTTTCAAGGGTAGATTTATTTTTCTCTTAGCATTATAGTCTAACTATAATCTAGGATTAATTTATCATTTTCTAGGAAATCTATACAAATTTTTCTAATAAAATTTTGCCAACATAACCTTATTGTGCTATATTTCCATTAAACCCTAAAATCTCAAATCCAAGGGTTTCTCTAATACCCAAAACAAGGAAATCATAGACAACTCCAAGGAGATAAACAGGAAATTATCCAAACATAGGAATCCATCAAATTGCAAAACATAAATCACATAAAAGGGCTTTTCATATCCTACCTTAGATCTAATGCACACAACTAAATTGAAACCCTAGAAGATCTGTAGACACCCAAAATCCTCCGAGTATGAATCCAACCTGTAACTCTGAATCCACAAAAAATGCAACACCAAGAATCCAGATGCACAATGTAGCCAAAACAACAAGCAACCACAACAATCCAAATTCTCCAAAATCTAAAGCACACAAGCTCTCCAAGAATTCTCCTTATAACCTGTCTAATCTCTAAAATGAAATGCCATTCCCCTAATAGAGATTTAATTCCCCCTAATCATGCAACCCTAAAGATAAGTCACCAGTTAACTCCCAAATCAACTCCAAATCAAAAATTGAAAGTAAATAATAATTAAATAAAATAAAATAACTTTATATGCACAACTCAACTTTGACTTTTTAGAACAAGTTGTTAACTTTTGAGAACAATTCACTTTTCAATAATGTTAATGCACATGTTATAATTTAAAATTGTATTAAATAGATTAAATATTTAAAGCATCCTAAAACCATGCAATTAAATATTTAATTATTTAATAAAGCACACACAATCATAATTAAATCTAATTTTTTAATTAAATTCAAATAATCAAATATTTGACTTTTAATTATTTTTCTCAAATAAACATAGGTATATGATTAATATTAAATTTCAATTATAATCATTAAATTAATAATCATAGAAAATCACCCACTTAAGAAATAAATCAACTAAAATCAAGCAAAGTAAAACCAAGCACACTCAAGAAAGGGATCCACAAATCCATGTCATCTAGATGAATTCGGGTAGGGTAGTCAAACTGATACTTGTCCAATCCTAGGACAATTAGGCTTAGGTTAGGGTTTGGATCTGTGTATTATCTCCCCTCTTTACCATTGAGATGAATATTTAAGGGCACACTCACTCTTACCAATTTAGGGAAGATGATGCCCTGTACCTGCAAACTTGATATCACAAGAAAAAGCGTGTACATCTGAAATATATAGAGCAAATAATGATAGGGTACAATCGGTCATGTGGATCTCAACAATGCAAGTAACTACGCCTCCGTCCTCTACCACACAAACATGCCAAGCAAGTACACACACATGATAACCATGCACATGCAAGTATGGGGTCAATAACATCATAACCCAATATAAATCATAAAAAATAACATCATGATAATATCATCATCTAAACTATGTAAACACATGACAAACATATAATGATCAATAATCCACTGAATAATAATTGCACACATGAAAAGTGGCCTAAAAGAACTCGGCCAATCAACTCAAATACAAGCCTAAAAGAGTACGACAACTAAAACTGAAAGCAAACTATGGGTGGGTACTACACTCCAAGCTCAAGTGCCAAGCTTCACCCTCAATCCCATCCATAGATCTTGTAAAAGGTGGTGTCTAAAGGCATAAAAGCTCCCTAATTTGATCCCTTGTATCAAAAGGCGCTCTCTGCACTATCTCAAGTGGTGGCTCTGGCATATGAACTAACTCAACCTCATGGTCTTCCTGGCCTTCTATATGTTGAGGAGGGGGGCTCCTACTCTGCTCTCGAGCTACTGCCTATTGGCCCCCTATTGGTAGCCTATCTATAATAATCCCAACAAGATTTTGAAGTGCATTCAATAGCTCCTTGTTTGGGTTCGATGGCTACTTGGGAGGAGCTCTTTGTTCCTCTCTAATGCCCTCTATCTCTCATTCTACATTTCCTCATGTTGCATGGGCACGTCCAAAAATTTGCCCACACTAGAAAGCTAGTCGATTAAGGGGAGGCATCCTATAACTACAAGAAAAATTTTAAGATTATGATTTGATACATGATGGGTTTAGGTTCCAGTGCTGAAACCGTGATTTGATACCAAAATGTCATGCCAAAAACTTACAGGGAAAAACACACTGAAAAATACATCATCATTTTTTTTAAAGATAATATTATGTTTAACACTACATCCTCTACTTTGCAATGTAAAAGGACACAATAATAATTTTTATTTTTATTTATTTATTTAATTAGTTTTAATTATTATTTACTAGCATCCCAACAAGTAAGTGTCACTCGGGCTTACCATCAGAGTCCTCGGGAAATGGAAACTCTAACCACCCCAAAATCTATCTTAGAAGAAAAAGGGTATGACACACAAAAATGATTTGGATGCTAACGGTTTAAATCTAAATTAAAAAGTAACTCATGCCACATGTCTTCATTCTGCTACACATTCTCGAAGGAGAAGGTGTTTTCTAGAATTCAGCCCAAAATGCATTGTGGGTCGTAGATCTCATGTTTCATCTTGCGGTGGTTGTTAGTTGGTGACGAATGTTGAGGGCCCCATTCTGGACACACATCCTCTTTCCAGAGATTCTTTCAAGGAGGAGGTCCTTTCTCAAATAGGACTGAAATACATCTTGGTCGTGGATTGTTTTCTCATCCTATGGTTGACGATAGTCGATGACGTTTAGTGAGGGTCCCACTCAAGACACACGTCTTCTTTCTAGAGAACTTTTTCAAAAGGAGGAGGTTATTCTTCAAATCAGCCTGAAATGCTTCATGGGCCCTTGATCTAAAGTTCATCTAATGACTTTTAATAGTTGATGATAGGTGTCATGGACCCCACTTACTTTTTCCATAGTAAAAGACATCTTGTCCACCGGAAAAGGATAGAGAGAGAAGACACCACCGATGAAGGAAAGGCAGTCAGGTTTTGTACTTCCCAACATCAAGGTTTGACACTTTGGAAAAGGGTATTGAGAGGTGCAGGTTTTTTAGAAATGGAAGAGGAGAAGTGCTCTTTCTGAAACTCTAAAGGAAAGACTAAAAAAATTTTAAGTTATCGACAAGGTTTGGCTATTGTTGGTACAATAGCCAATGAAGTGCTAAAGGCTAAGGGGTGTGATTCCCAATTCTCTGAACAAAAGGGAAAAACAAGTCCAATCATACAGAAAAATTAAAAGTCCATCCTTGACTCAAAAATCATATAAATTAAGGGAGAAATATTCCAAAGGTTATCAAAGGTAGAAAAGCCAAGTGGAAGGGATGAATCCGATATTTTGACCACCCTCGAAAGAAAACATATAATTATGTTCTAAGGCTAGAACTAAAAGAAGGATAAGTCTGGGCCATTGCTCGCGGTTTAAGTAAATCTCTAAGAACCAAACTAGGAAGATTTCCAACATAGAGGGAGGCTGAAAATAAATTAAGATACAACAATTATATCTTCTAGAATGAAGAACTACAAAATTCAAATGGCAGGAACAATTTCTATTTCCCTCCAACCATTTTTAGAGCTTAATTCACTTAAGTGAAACATGAAAGTCACAACCATGTCCTATTTGATCAGATTTATCAAAACTAGCAATATTTTCAAATCCAAGACTATTATGTTCTACTGACTCAGATATGCATATAATTATTTTCTTTCCTTACAACAGAAAATTTCAATGAAGCAATGCTATATGTGATCTTCAAATAACAAGATATGTACAGTACTCCTTTCTTTTCATTAGTAAATTAGATATTACAAAACCAAACTCAGATTCTCTCAATGAAGAAATATCATGAAACAACTTCAGCTTAACAACTTCTTGTTCAATCAATTACATTCAAATTTTAAAATACAGAGATACAACATGGTTAAGGATTCAACATAAATTACTCATGACTATAGTTTAAGATTACAACAATAAGGCTACATAGGATATTTCAATGTACGTAGTTCTCAACAACAACTATAATAACAATAGTTAATAATCACCACTATCACATAACAAGGTTCCAAAAGTCTTATGCATGTAAGTTGCTTTTGTTGGGCTTGAACAATACACAAGGTTCAAAAATAAAACTACACAATTTCCAACTCTTTGGCTCCATGAAATCCTCTCTTTCTTGGACCATCTTGCAACAAGGAGCTACAATTAAAACAAGGTTGACTAGGGAGGCTCACCTCCCAACCTTAGCTTTTACAAGGCCACCCCCGAGCTAGGAGAACCAGAAACCAAATAGGTAACAGACAAGCATGGAGCACATGAAACATTTAACATAGATAAAAAAGTACACACAAGAGTTTCTCATCCCAAGGCTTAACACAAAGTCATTTAACTGACTTAATACAGGGTGAAGGTGGACCAAGTATCCATGAGGAGAAAGTTGTGAAAATAACAAACAATGCCTTCACAAGGCAGCACATAACTTACTTGTCAGCATCCTGATGAACCCCTATCAACCCTTATGCCCCCCATATGGCCTTAGGCCCATAACTCAATGTATGCCCCCCATTTTGCAACAAGAAAATAGCTAAATGGATCTCATAATCCATGCTTCTCCCTTCTCTTCCTAGAAGAGAGACTCTGCAATTGATGGACTATCTAGAGACCCTTCAACCAAAAACTTACACAAAGTCAATAAACTTGACTAATTTCAGGGATGAAGGCGAACCAAGTATCCATGATGCTTAACCCTTATCTCCTTAGGAGAGAGGCTAAGTGCTCAAATGGATTGTCTAGAGACCCTTTATCCCAAGGCTTACACTTCCCTCCCTAGGGTAAGTTCTGGCCTTACACTCCCATGAACAACAACACAAAAGAGAGATCACAAAAACATAAACAAGACATTATTCATAACAACGTGACTTTATTTACATCACAAGTGCAATCACATGTTCAGACAAGACATAGTTTACATGATATGAGAGATGCAGTCCTTACTCTACACAAGTGAAGATAAACCAACCTCTACCTAGTTGTGACAAGGTGATGGTTGAAGAAGAGCTACCCAAACCCAATGATCTTCCCTTGCAATTCCACTTCCAAAACTAGATGTCTCCAAAACTGGAGAGTGGGTGATTGATCTGAAAAGTCCACGAAGTCTCCCTAAATAGACTTCTACCGACTCCCACCATTTTTTGGGTACATACCAAAATTTGTTCCACCGCCTATCCCCAGGGCCTCCCATCCAAAATATAATCTTCCAAAGCCTAATCTTTCAAAATCTAATCTTTTTCCATCTGAACAGTCAGTTTAATGAAGGGCTCGATACTCAACCTGGGTGGTGTTATTACAATAAATGATCCTTTCCCATAGCTGAAATAGATGGGAGTTTGTAGAAGAGAGGCTATGTTCCCTCAACAAAGATCAATCTAATCGCTTTAACTTCTTCCTAAGATTTTGTCTTGGTTTCATGCTTGGAACATACTCAAGGTTCTCCTTCCAAATGATCTCATGGGTATTTAGCAAGGGTAGAAGGAATGAATTGATTACAAATTTTTTCCCAAAGAATACATTGATGCCAATATATACACGTTACAAGTGTCAACTAACACCATAAAATGTACATAACTTAAAAATACACTTGGCATGCCCTTTGATGCGTACATGCAATAAAAAATGCACTAGCACAAACATGCTAGAATTCACATTACGAAACAAAACACATTACAATGAGGTTTTGTCTCTTCATTAAATGCAACCTTGGCTTCCACTAATTTTGACTATACTTTCATACATAGGTTTGGTTCTAGTTCTCTAAATTTATTCCATGTTCATCTCCTGCACATCTCAAACCAAACATTAGTAGCTCAAGAAATCGTGTGCATATAAATATATGAAATAACATCATTCAGACATTTATCAATTATCCAATATTTTCAGATAACAATTCCCAATTCAATTTAGCATAAGAAATTTTACAACCTACTACATGAAATTATTTGCATAACATTTAATCTCCTATCATTCAATTCCCAATAAGGTCATTTCTCATCATAATAATAATCTAATTCTACTAACCACAATGCATACAATAATAATTCATTATAACATTGTCAAATTAACCATTTAGTTTGACTAATCTAATAATTAATTACATGAATGAAAATCATTAAATCTCTCTACCATTAAATTCCCAATTAAATCAACTTCCATTTCCTAAATTATCCACACAAGAAACATAGCATAATCATGGTATTCATGTAAATTAAATAACCTTGATGCAACATAATACTTCATAAAGTCATTGTTCTAAATGCAGAAACATTCTAAACTTAGGTGTGTCAAAATTGGACATGGTCAATCCCTGTCACATATATTGTATAAATCTAACATGTAGTTTCAAAATACTAAGTTTATCTAGATAGTACAAGAAAAGCTTAAACGGCTTGGGGTGGGGTCTCACAAATGAGGATTTAGATGTGATGGGGGGATCCATTGTTGGGAGATTGAGGATTCGATGGATGAGGGCAAGGGGTGAGAGACCTATAGTAACACCAATGTCAGTGACATAGAGGAGCATGAGACACAAACTAAGGGTAGATAGACATCTAGTAGAGTAGACTACACAACATTGTGATGACATGTCATACTAGAAGGATGTGATGGAAACCTTGATTATGCAGCTCTAGAGTGCATAGTAGCAGATAGTCGAGTTGATGAAGTAGCAAGAGGGACTACAAGGGGAGATGTGGAAAACAACATAGGGAGCCTCACATGGAGAGAATATTGGGGTACTGAGAGCATCCATATTTAATTTATAGGAGATGCATGATGTAGTGGAATTGGAGAGGGATACGATGAGGGTTGAGTTGGAGAGGCAAAGGATGAAGTAGGATGGATTGAGGGGAGAGAAGGATGGATTGAGGGGGAGCTAGAAAAGACTACAAAAAATATAGAATCATTGAGGATTGATTTGAGGATAGTGACAAAGGAGAGGTACAGGACCATGGGATAGATAGAGGTCATAGAGGCATCACAAGATGCTATAGAGGCAACACAATAGGGGGGCTAGGGACATGGAGCATTTGTAGAGGAATTTGGAAGAGGTTAGGAGGGAGAGGGATGAGGTTGTTGGAGGGTCATGAGCTACATGAGCCATAAAGTATACAAGAGGGATAAGAGAGAATAGTGAGGGATCACTAACATTAATAGCACAATAAGACAAGAAGATAGATGAGATGGGCAGAGAGGAAACATGGTATAGGAAAAATTATGAGTTTTTTTTTGTGGTAGCTGATAGGAGATAGATGTACAAACCACTAGAGAGGTCTAGTAGGAGTGGGGGATATCAGAGAAGTGGAGGATCAATGAGGAGCAACGAGGGAGTTAGGAGGTGCAATAGGAAAACATAGAGGAGCAATAGATCCCATCATAAGAAAGGACAAAGTATGCCACCACCATGGGTACCTACAGGGTTGATCTCGGGAGTGGCTAGTGTGTGTGTGAATTTTGTACCTAGCTGTAGACACAACACTTCAGTAAAACATTAGAGGTCAACAAAAATCAAAATCATGCAATGAAATGGAAACTAATCTAACCAGGCGATTTACTACCTTCTAGTAGGAGCGAGTATGTATTCTCAGATTGGACCGAGATCAGTGACCTTGACGACACCTAAATGAAGGATTTGAATGCAGAATCTAGATATGAGATGAATGCAAATTAATCTATATTTTTAATATTTTCTATGCAATGAGATGAAACAAATAGATATGAATCTATTCTATATGAAAAACTTATATGCAAATTAAGCTACAATAAATTGCTAATAAGGTTGATCTCACAAAAGTTGTTGATTTGCAAAGAAGCTTCAATTCTTCAGATGTCGATTCACCAGTGTGGTTGTGCAAATTTATGGATTGATTTTGGTAGAGTAAGTATGGAAACTTGTGAGATGATCTGTGAAGAGCTGAAGCCTTGATTTTATAGAAATCCATGGCTTTGGGGATGCATGGAAAAGCCATAAATCACTCTAGTTGATTTTTGAGTCAACAAGGAATAAAAGATAGTTAACTCACAAAAATCATGCAAAAATAGCTTTTTGATTTAAATCAGAAGTTGAGATCAGCTTTTAACTCAAAAGAGAGTTGAGTTTATTTTTAAAACAACTTGAATTGATTTTTTGATTTAAAGTTTAACTATTTTTTTTGGGTGTGCATAATTAATTATGAATTAAATAAATAAATAAAGTGATTTATCCTCAACTTAACTGATTTTAAAATAAAACAATTGATTTATGGGTTAATCAATTATTAAATCAAACTTTTATTCAAAAACAATATTATTAAATTTGACAATTGACATTAATTAATTAAATAAGAATTTAATCAATTAGTCATAGGATATTTGATTTATTGTCAAAATGAAATAGTACAATTTAGGAATAAATATAATTAAATCCAATAAATAATTAAGTGGCAGTATTAAATCTAATTAATTAAATATTCAAAATATTCAATTAATCAAACTTTAAGATAAATAGGATTTATCGCCAAATAATCATTAAATTAAAGATAATTAGGATAAATAGGAATATTACTAAGAATATTCCCCGATGCAGAATTTAGGATAATCAATTAGGATTCGATAATGTGTCGATGTGCCTTAGGTTAGGACTTTGATGTCGATTTCATTCAAATTTGAAGATGTAGGAGGTTAATGAACTTATAGCCCATTTTTGGGGTATTACATTTTGCCCCTCTCTGAATTGTTGTGCGAAGCGCAGTGGTTCAAAGACAGTCTATGTATGATGTTTGAAACTGATGTTTGAAATTGATGTTTGAAATTGAAATTGATATGAGACAGAAATTGATTAAAATTGACATGAAGATAATAGGTCCTGAATGACCAAAGATAATGTTAACTATAATAGCAAATGAACCGATGATTATGAAAAAGTGTCAAAACACCTGATTCTGAACCTTATGATTGCAAAGAAGTGAGTGACCGATTCTAGAACCGATTGTCGATAAGAATCACATTGGTATCACATCTAAACCCTTCAGTTATGAAGAACCAAGGAAATAACGCTAATGAACTGATGGTTACGAAAAATTAATACAATTTACAAGATTAAGAGAATACCATATTGATATGGATCTCGATAAATCGGATATGCCCCGAGCGATGGTTGATTTGCCCCAAGTGATGAGGTCCCTTTTTGATGAATTAGCAACTAGACGTGGTTGTTGTCTTGATTACTGAGGAAAGATATGATTTCAAATTTAGATTATAGACTTTGAATGATGTGCAATACCATGCCCCCTTTGAGATAAAAATTGAAATTTGACAAGAAAAGTTAGCGTTGAATAGTACAAAAGCATGTTAATTGATTTGAGAAATGGTTATTCACATTCAAGAATGCATTTTGCATCGTTTAGAGGTCTTGAAGACCAACTTTTACTAGGTTTGACCATGAGTTGACCATGGGTGACCAAGTTGAAATTTTGATAGTTTGATGTAAGATAATCAGTTAAGTTGAATTATAGATTTTTGTGATGATAGAAGGTTGATTATGCAAGTAGTTAATAATATGAATGATCACAAATTTTGATTTTGATCCCGAAAAAGGATTCTACTTGTTGTTTCATTGGAGGAACCTTCATGTGAGATTTGTTTAGCACTTTTGTTTTTGAAGAATCATTTAAGTGTGCAAGCAATTTGTGAGATTATGCAAAGTGCAAAATGCAAAGATGCAAAATGAAATGCAAACCTAAGACCAAGGACCTAGTCACTAATCATGTGTCGGTCATTCTCATCATTGAATTTTTAGGTAACTGGATAAATCAATACAATGCCCACTAGTTAGAAAACCATAGACATATGAATATCAATTTGTATGTGCAGGAATCAATACAACACCCACTGATTAGGAAACCATGGATATATGAATATTGATTTATTTTCGGAATGTCAAATTAGATATAAGCACCAAAGCATAAATGCCAGGATGACCTAAATATCATGTCCATTTTGATATAGCATTTTGTATAAGCATCAAAACATAAACATTGTGATGACCTGAATATGCCTTGCATTCAAACACATCAAGCAGTCAAGAGAAAGAACTCCTTAGGTAAGATCGCGTTTTCACAGTAGGAGAAAGAACTCACTCAAAAAGACAATAGTTAGATGAAACTTCCTTGAATTTTCCAAGTATGAATGGTCAAGGTACGCATGGCCATCCAATTCAAAATAGAGGCTCTTATAGTCAGACACCATTTCAATCCAAAATTTCCAAAGTTGTTAGATTTTCACATACAAGCAGAAGACAAAGAAAAGATTATGCCCCCAGTCATCACTCTCTAAATCCTGTAAAGGACATCATCAAAGAGCTCATGGGAAGAAAATATGCAAAAATCTCAATGTGAATCAGTAAGTATACAAGGAGATAAAAACATGTAAAAAAAACATAGATTATTTTCAATTTGTGTTTGATGTTCGATTGCGTTGTTGTAGATGCAAAATCCTGTCTGGAGACAAGACTGACTGACTGACTCAAATGAAGCTTCAAAGGACTCTGACTAGATATGATAAGTTTAAGATACATTGGAGGCCATAGGATATGACTTTGATTGCCCCCAAGCTTGAAATTTGATAAGATACCGACGCTTTAGCTAATTGGTGTACAGACTGACTTAGGAATGCGAAAACACACCAGGAAATATGTACAAACTAAAGCAAGACTGAAAGCTGGGAAAGACCAAGATTGCGTTGATAGATGGAGCATTTTGAAACAAGTGGCACCCGTTTGCTAGGTTTTCACCATCTCGGCAGAGATTCTATTTTTGCTACCAAGGTGCCTGTTTCCAGGTTTTCACCAAGGCACTTTTTTCTTTTTCTCATTTTTTTATATTTTTCATTTTTTCAATTTTTTTGTACTTTTGATTTATTTTTAAATTTTTTTTGTGAATCATCAAGGCACCCATTGCTAGGTTTTCACCAAGATGTTTATTTTTTTTTAGTACTTTTTCCAATTTTTAAGATTTTTTAGGACATTTTACCATACAATGAATGCCTTAGGCATAGAATTTCTTTAGATGGAGAATGTTGATTGGTTCTCAGAGCTGTTCTCCTTCAGTCATTGAGAGGTAATAGGCACCAGAGCCAAAACTAGCAGTGATTACAAAGGGACCCAGCGAGTTGGGTTCAAACTTCCCCTTGCGTTCTTGATGTGATTGATTTTTAGGATTTTCTCTCAAGACTAGATCACCAACCTGAAATTCTCTATGTCTAACTTTCTTGTTGTAGCCTCTAGACATTCTTTTCTGATATACTTTGAGATGATCATATGCTGCTTGTCTGCACTCATCTAGTAGTTCAAGTTCTTGCAACCTAGACACTTTGTAGTCATCATCAGTTACTAGACCATGCATTCTGATTCTTAGTGATGGGCTTTCAACCTCAATAGGCAGTACCACTTCAAACCCATAAACTAAAGTGAAAGGTGTAGCCCCAGTAGGCATTTTGATACTTGTTTTGTAGGCCCAAAGAGTTGGATTGATCATGTGATGCCAGTCTCTTCCTATTTTATTAACTGTACGGTGCAAGATTTTCAACAGATTCTTGTTAGAAGCCTCTGCTTGTCCATTCCCTTGAGGATAGTAGATAGATGACCAATGTTGTGTAATCTTGAATTTAGCACATAAATCATCTAAATCTTTGTTCTTGAATTGTCCACCATTATCTGTGATTATGGAATGAGGTATCCCATATCTGCATATGATGTAGTTCAATATGAACATAGATATTTGTTTTCCAGTTGCTTGTGTTAGAGGGACTGCTTCTACCCATTTTGTAAAATAATCTGTAACTGTGATTATATGGGTATGTCCATTAGAAGAATGGGGATGTATAGCTCCTATAAGATCAAAGGCCCATTGATGAAAAGGCCATTGTGTCATAAAGGGAATTAGATCTCTCCCTGGAGCATGAATTAAGTTGCCATGCACTTGACACTTTTGACAGTTCTTAGCAAATTTGATAGACTCTTTCTCCATTTCAGGCCAATAGTACCTAGCCCTAATAAGTTTTCAAGCTAGTGTTAAACTATTTGAGTGTGACCCATAAATATCATCATGGACTTCCTCTAACGCACGTTGAGACTCTTCCCATTCTAAACATCTATGTAGCGTACCATCTAGACCTCATTTGTATAGATCGTGACCAATGATGACATATCGGGAGGCATTACGGATAAGGTATCTCTTCTCATGGCGGTTGAAGGTATCGAGAATGATTTGGTCTTGGAGATAGGAAAATAGGTTTTTGTATCTGGATGAATCATGACCAACAACAATGCAGATCATGTGGGTTTTGGGGGAATCATATGTAGGATAAGATAGTGCTTCCACCAGGAACTCATAGCGTAGCTCATGTTCAGGCTGCTGTAATAAAGTAGATAATGTTGCCATTGCATCGACAACCTTGTTCTCTGTTCTAGGTCTTTCCTCAAATGTGATAGATATGAAATACTTATTTAGATCATCTACCATTCTCTTGTATGGAATAAGCTTGTCATCTTTAGTCTGGTATACATCATTGACTTGATGGATAACAAGTTGAGAGTCTCCATGAATGTGTAGCTCTGCTACTCTCCACTCAATTGCTAGTTTCATGCCATTTAAAAGGGCTTCATATTCTGCAATATTGTTTGTGCAAGGGAACTTTAATCTAAATGCTTTGGGTATGTAGTATCCTTGAGGAGTTATGAATAATATGCATGCTCTTGATCCATTCTGTGTATAGGAGCCATCAAAGAATAACTGCCATTCTCTAAAAGAAAGAGTCATGATAGAAGAATCTGGAAATTCCATTTGCATTGGTGTATCATCAAACAATGGTGCTTCAGCCAATTAATCAATAATTACCTATCCTTTTATAGCTTTCCTTTCAACATACTCAATGTCAAATTCACTTAAAAGCATGACCCATTTAGCTAATCTACCTGTGAGGGCAGCCTTGCTTAGTAGGTACTTTAATGGATCAATTTTAGCTATCAAATGCATGGTATGAGCTAACATATAATGTCTCAATTTCTATTATGAAAAGACCATAACTAGACAAGCTTTCTCAATCATTGAATAGTTCTTCTCATATGTAACCAAAGTTCTACTGATATAATAGATAGCTCATTCCTTTTATTCTCTTCATGTTGTGCCAGCAATGCCCCCACCGATGTATCTGTGGCAGAGACATATAAGATCAAAGGCTTCCTTGGAATAGGAGGCATCAAGATGGGAGGATTTGATAGATATTTCTTAATATGGTCAAATTTCTTCTCACATTCTTCATTCCACGCAAAAGTCACACCTTTATGTAATGTCTTTGTAAAAGGTTGTGATATGTCAGCTAGCTGTGATATGAAATGCCTAATAGATTGTACTCTCCCTTGCAAAGTTCTCATCTGACTAATATTCTTTGGGGGTTGCATCTCCATTATAGCCTTTACCTTAGCTGGATCTACCTCAATTCCTTTCTTTGAAACAATGTAGCCTAAGAGCTTTCCAGAAGTGACACCAAAAGCACACTTCTTAGGATTTAGTTTGAGACTAAATTTTTCCATTCTATCTAGTATCTTGCTCAAGCCACTTAGATGTTCAGCTCTAATCATAGATTTTGCTAAAGTATCATCAACATAATCTTCCATGGTCCTATGCATCATGTCATGAAAAATAGATGTTATAGCTCTTTGATATGTAGCACCAGCATTTTTAAGCCCAAATGGCATGACATTCCAATAGAAGGTGCCCCATGCACATGTGAAAGCAGTTTTCTCTTGATCCTCTGGAGCAATTTTTATTTGATTATATCTAGAAAAACCATCCATTAAGGAATACATCTCAAAGCCCACAGTCATGTCCACTATCATATCAATGTTAGGCAGTGGAAAATCATCCTTAGGGCATGCTTTGTTTACATCTCTGAAATCTGTGCACACTCTTATAGATTTGTCTGGTTTTGAAATAGGTACAATATTAGAGATCCATTCTGCATAATCAATAACTCGGATGAATCTGACTTTTAGTAGTTTCTCTAATTCAGCTTTTACCAAGAGTGCAACATGAGGATGCATCTTTCTCAATTTTTGCTTAACAGGTTTGACATTTGGAGCTATAGATAAATGATGCATTATAAGATTAGGATCCAACCCTAGCATATCTGAATATTTCCATGCAAAGTTGATCTTCTTTTCTATTAGGAATGTAGTAAATTTTTGTTTGTCTTCTTCTGATAAAGATTGTGCTACATGAATCAATTGTGGTTCCTCTACTATTCCCAAATTGATGGATTGAGTGGGCTCAATTAGAGGTGGAGATCTGTCCTATAAATGACTCGGAAGGACATCAAATATCTCATCCTTAGGCACCTCAGAGAGGTTGTCACCTTTGGATACATCATTTATTTTTACTTTTGTAGGTTCTGAGACTGCCACAAAGTGGTTTTCACCCTCGAAACTCCTTTTTCTTTTTATTCTTATTCTTATTTTTCTGACTAAGATACTTGATGTCTAACTCCGTCATGCTAACACTTAGTTCACTGATGGAAGTCATCATAGGCTCAACTGCATTAAGGTAGAAAGCAAGGGCATAGTCATTTGGGAAGGTATAAATACCATGGCTCGAATTTGTGGAGGTTTGATCAAGAAGTTCAGGATGTTGGATAGTCAAAATGGGGAAAGATTGGGAGAGAGTGTTTATGGATATGGATCCGTCATCATTGGTCCTAACCTAACACTTGAGTTCAAAGGTGATATTACAACTTAAGACATTCAATTCATGAATAGGCTCAATGTCATTGTGATAGTCCACTTCATCCATCGATGGATTAGACTCGATAGGTTCATCATTTCTCTCTAGACTTATGTTGGGTTTAGGTGCATATTGGTGAATAACATCAACATGTTTCTTTGTAATAAGCTCATCTTCTTCTGGAATGACTCCCCATTCATATTCATTAGATTCTTCATCTATGCCTCTAGGAAATCTAAGAACATGAGTAAAGTCAGGATGAATACCCCAAGAAGGGTTACCCTCAGATTCTGATTTGAATTCATACTCATGGGATTCTATCTTAGAATAACTACCACCTTCCTCTTTGTCTATTTGATTGTCTTTGAGATTAGCCGGTTCTTGTGTTGCAACTATCTCTTGCTCTATAGTAGGTTCTTATGTTTCTACTACATTTATTCTTTTTATTGGATCATCTTCAGCTTCAAGGAGGTCTTTGATTTCCTTAGGCAAACGCTCATAAGGAATAAGTTCTGAGCTGTCTGAATCACTATCTGATGATTCAATTTCTTCCTTCTTAAGTAGAGGTTCTCCTAGTGTGATCTACTCTATGACATGGGAACAATTACCTTTGAGGTGGAAGGGTTTCTTTTTAAAGCCTAAGCCAACAGTATCTTTGTTTGCCCTACCAGTATGTGAAATAGGTGTTATAATACCTTCTCCTCTGACTCCTAGAGGTCCTTTACCTGGATATCCCATCTTAGCTATTAATTTATCTCCTGGACCATATGACTTGGAAGGGATTTTGGATACTATAGAGTTACTAGTCCGAACAGCTTGAGATTCAAGTTCATCTTTGTATAGCCATGTAAGCACAGCTTCATCTTCTTCAAATTCTTGCTTGGAAACTTGTTCTACCACAAAATTTCTTTTATATGCCTCAAGAGGTTCTTTACAGTCTGGTTTGGACTAGTTTAAAGATTGTCCATAAGACTTAGGTGAGATAGGTAGAGATGTCAAAGATAAGACTGGTTCTATAATATATTCTCCCATACCATTTTCTTTGATATTGACCTCTTTTGCAACGTCTTCCATTTTAGATGTAGATGTTTCTTTTCTTAGTTGAATGGAAGATTCTCTATTATTAGGCACAAGTTTATCCGCACTTTCCTTCAATGTATTGCAAGTGGTGGATATGTCTACTAGAATAGTGACCTCTACTCCTTCATAAGGGAATTTCAAGCATTGGTGGAATGTAGAAGGGATAGCCTTCATCTCATGTATCCATGGTCTCCCTAGAAGAATGTTGTAAGCCAAAGGTAGATCAAGAACTTGACATATAGTATCTCTGATAACCGGACCTGCTCTGCTAGGTAAGACAATGGTGCCTTTAGAAGATCTTTCTTGTTCATCATAGGCTTTTATAGTTATTTTCTTTCTAGGATCAATAGCCAATTCTAAAAATCCCAATTGTGTGACCAAGCTGTAAGAGCAAATGTTTAGGCTAGCGCCTCCATCTATCAACACATGTTTGACTCTACGGTTCTGGATCAAGACTTCTATATGCAAGGGCTGGTTATGCGGGTGACTCAAGGAGTTGTCATCTTCTTTTGAAAAGGAGATATATTGTAGAGATGTAAGATGTCCCACCATAGTCTGGAACCTGTCTAAATCAAGGTCATCAGGAGCATTGGATTTGAGCAAAGCTTTATCTAGAATAGCTCTATGAGCTGGAGATATCTGAAGCAACTCAAACATGGAGATTTTTGCATTAGTGTGTTGGATTTTTTGAACAATGCTATAAGATGTCAGCCTTGTATCTTTAGGATTGGAAGATTTAGAAGCAGCCTTTGTTTGGAAGCAGAAGAAAGATTGAAGAGCATCTTAGGGACATTTGATGAATCTGGGATTTGTCTATTCAGATGTGCCTGAGCCTGTGTTTGAGTCACTACATTAGCTGAAGTATGATCTCTATCCCTTCACACAATTATGATGGCATTGCAATGCTCAAAGAGACAAGGTTCAACCATATTGATAACATCATTATTTCCAGGGTAAGCATAATTGACCTTTGCCCCCATATTAGGCTGAGAAGATGAAACTTCTTGACCATGTTTCAGAAATGGTTATGTGAATGTTGTATGATCATTATTGCTCTTATGATTATCAATCATGATGTCTCCCTTATCAATCAGATCTTGAATAGTATGTTTCAAGCGTAAGCAGTTATTATTTTTGTGACCTTTACCCTAATGGAAATCATAGAATTCATTTTCTCTCCACCATTTTGGTTTAGGGTCAGGATCAAATTGTCAGATCTTAGGAAAATAGATGATGTTATTAGCCAATAGAGTTCTCATAGCTGATTCCAAAGATTCTCCTAGAGGAGTGAACTTCTATTTATTATCAGCGGACCAAGATTTGTATTCTAGCTTCTTCTGAGATGGTTCAGCCACCTTTTTCTCTGAAGCTTTGACGGCTTGGGTACCAATAGTTAGATTGAAAGCTGGTGCCTTTGATGGGGCATGGATAGTATCAAAAATACCATCTGTGATGATGCCTTTATTCTTGTTCCAATTTTTGTTCTTGTCTTTAGAACTGGATCCTGATTCGTACTTGTTCTTTTGAAGTGTGATGTCTCCTTTTTTCATAAGTACCTTTTCAATTTTGATCGCATTGTCTACCATCTTATCAAAAGATGTATGATCTTGCATTCGTAAAGGGTAGTTGATCTCTGGGACAAGATTATTGATGAAGATTTCAAGTTTCTCAATTTTTGGAATAGGCCTAGCATATAGTGAGAATTTCTTCCTCCATCTCTTGAGAAATGTCAGGAATGGTTCTCCTAGATATTGTTTGAGATTGCAGATATCAATCATGGTGACTGGATGTTGAATGTTGTAGGAGTATTGCTGATAGAATAATTTGATCAAATCCTCAAAAGTTTTGATAGTAGAAGGCAATCTAGAGAACCAATGAATGGCTGCTCCTCCCAGAGATCGAGGAAAGAGATGCATCAAATAGGTTGGTTTGTGCATGAACTCCATAGATTGTGTACAGAATTCTCTGACATGATCTTGAGGATCTGAGTGTCCATCATACTTATCATATTTTGGCATCTCCACTCTTTTTGGGAATGGTGGCATGTACAAGTCTTTATCAAATGGAAAAGGACATAGGGCCTCCATGGAGAACTCCTTGGGTTCCTTTTCTTTCTCAAGTTTATTAAGTTTGACTTGCATGGCATGCATCTATTTCATCATAGCCGAAATAGGAGTTTCTTCCTCATGCGTAATGATATCTTCAACATTAAAGTTGGGAGGAAGTTTAACTCCTTGATGAGCTAATTGTAAAAAGTATGCTTCTCTATCTTCTTTCAAGAAATGCTTCATCATTCTTTTGAAGTCATCGTCATTTTGATACCGAGAAATTTCTTCAAGTGTGGGTTCCTGATCTGCACCATGTTGAGATTGAGCTCTTTGAGAGCCAAAGTTTGTCCCTGCTTGAGACATGGTAGGAGTTCTCCCTGGGATAGATTGAGGAGGATTTTGTTGATTACCTCTGTGAGTTGATGAAGGAGGAATGTAACCAGTTTTCAATCGAAAGTTGCCAAGACCATCGTCTTCATAAAGACCAGAATTGTAGAGTTGCTCAAGAGTTGGACCCTGGATATGAGTCAAAGGTAAAGTATGAGATATTTCCCTTCATTTTTTATGAGAGGAAGCTCTAGTTTGCACCATTAACCTTGGGTGAAACAAAAGAATATGATGAAGACGACTGAAGAAAGATCTGATTCAAGAAGATCAAATGATGCAACCTTGTCAAGGTTTGATTGATTGAAGCTTAGATTAGACATAAATGAAGGAAACTATGCCCTGGATGTATGGGTAGATGCCCAAAAGATAGCAGACATGATTTCACAACACTTAGCCATTTTGAAGATGGATTGAAGATTGATAGTTATGACAAGGTTTTGACACAAGATAAAAAGGACTCAAATTGATAAAATAGAAGGCTAAATCAGATTCAAAAGGCCACTTTAGGAAAATGATTGAATTCTCAGTAGTTGCTGCTCTATTCTTGACACAGTGATTTTCTTGACAGACTTTGGAAATAGGATGGAAAAGCTGGGTCTCTGACAGTTCTGACAACTTTCTGGCAATTTTTCAAAATTTCTCAAATGACTTTCTGCAGGCTCGTACGATAGTGGGTATAGTATGAAATGACAATTGACAAACTCATACGACTATTGCAAAACTTGCATGATAGTTGATAGTAGGGTTTTTGACTATTCTAAATTGACTGGTAGCAAAACTCGTACAACAGTATACCATATACCATACGACAATCTAGGGGTTCTGAAATGACAATAGCCAAAAGTCGTACGACTTTCTAACTTTACAAGATGACTTTTGACTCTAGAAAGGTGTTTGACATCAGATTTTGCAATTTTTTAGATTTTCATTTTCAAATTGTTCATAAAATTGTCTGTCTAGATTTGAAGATTGTATCGGATTGATTCGTTCTTAGTAACTAGATAGATAAATGGGCACGCAAAATAAGCAAGTGATTTCAAGCATGTCTAAAAATAATGAACAGGGGACAAAGCAACCCTGTGCATGAACAATCAAGTGACTGAATTGTGCTAATCCCTAGGAGTGCTAACAGTGTATGTTCCAAAAAGTTTTGCAATAACGCACATATTCCTAGAAAATGAAAATTTGGCCTCACTAGGGTTTTTAGTAATGGTTTGACTCTGCAACTTTTGTGATCTCAAGAGGAGGAACTCCAATCCAGGTGCACTAGAGTTTTGACATAGTCTGAGAATTTAATCAATCAGGAGCTACTAGGGAGATCTAATAGCCCAACAAGAGACCACACCTGTGAAGATTTCCTCCACAAGGACATTTATATAGCGGCTGCTGCTACCATGGTGAAAATGGCTATTACAGCTTGAGGTTCCATCAATGTGGTTAACCCAATTAAGGGAATGTCCACTACGGTTAACCCTCTCTAAAGGTGACTCACAAAATATACCACATGGAGACTGGTTCTAGATTCAAGGATCTGAGTTTTTGGTACTACCCAAAAAGGGAGTAGAGCATAGTCCTCTAGCCTTTTCACTTTTAACCCAAACAAAGCAGATAGATTAATCTGACATGCTAAGACCAAGATTATCTCACAAAGATCTATGATGTTAACCACTTATGATCTATCAAGCTCTTTGGAGAGAGAATGTATCAATCAAAAGCTGAAGATGCATAAATCTAGTAGAATGTGAGACGCTCTCAGTAACCTCCCTACCTACAAGGGTTCCTTCATTGATAAGAGTTTTGCTGGAAATCCCCTCTCTCAAGAACCACGAATAGTGTTCATAGGGCCTATTTACTATGTGTAACAAAGATGCTGAAAAGAAAATCTATGTTCATTTTTATAGCCTAAAATGAAATCTATGATATGAAAGCAATAAAGGTCACACAAGCTTGATATGCAAGAGTTCTTTTTAATCCAAATCAAAATGTTATCAGCTGAGAAGATTACTTGAATTCCTCACAATGTGCTTAGTAGATTCTTACCTATTTTTAGCAATTCTCACGCTTTTCCCAATCAACATCAATAGAAATCAATCAGTAACAAGAAATTTCAATTGTTAATGTTAGCTATCAGTCCAAATCAGGAAAACAAATCTGGAAAACTGCCTGAAAAAGTGAAACAACAATTGAAACCTGGCACTAAAACTTGTACGATAGTGGGTCACCTACCAGATGACAATCCAGAAACTTGTACAACAATGGGTATCAAATCATACGATAAAAGAGCTTCCAAACGACATTGTGTTTCTAGCGGTATGATCCTCGATCAAATAAGCTATTGTATGATAGTGGGTACCCCTTGATACGAGTTTCTAACTAAACTCATTCAAAAATTGTACGGATAGAATTAAAAAATCACAGCTTGGAATAGAAAATGACAAGAAGATGATAGAAATTGATAGAAATTGAATAGAAATCCATTTCAGGGCCCCACGGTGGGTGCTAGCAATGTGTGTGAATTTTGGACCTAGTTGTAGACACAACACTTCAGTAAAACATTAGAGGTTAGTAGAAATCAAAATCATGCAGCGAAATGGAAACTAATCTAACCAGGTGATTTACTGCCTTCTAGTAGGTGCAAGTATGTATTCTTAGATTGGACCGAGATTAGTGACCTTGATGACGCCTAAATGAAGGATTTGAATGCAGAATCTAGATATGAGATGAATGCAAATTAATCTATATTTTTTATATTTTCTATGCAATGAGATGAAACAAATTGATATGAATCTATTCTATATGAAAAACTGATATGCAAATTAATCTACAATAAATTGCTAATAAGGTTGATCTCACAAAAGTTGTTGATTTGCAAAGAAGCTTCAATTCTTCAGATGTTGATTCACCAGCATGATTGTGCAAATTTATGGATTGATTTTGGCAGAGTAAGTATGCAAACTTGTGAGATGATTTGTGAAGAGCTGAAGCCTTGATTTTATAGAAATCCAAGGCTTTGGGGATGCATGGAAAAGCCATAAATCACTCTAGTTGATTTTTTAGTCAACAAGGAATAAAAGATAGTTAACTCACAAAAATCATGCAAAAATAGCTTTTTGATTTAAATCAGAAGTTGAGATCAGCTTTTAACTCAAAAGAGAGTTGAGTTTATTTTTAAAACAACTTGAATTGATTTTTTGATTTACAGTTTAACTATTTTTTTTGGGTGTGCATAATTAATTATGAATTAAATAAATAAATAAAGTGATTTATCCTCAACTTAACTGATTTTAAAATAAAACAATTGATTTATGGGTTAATCAATTATTAAATCAAACTTTTATTCAAAAACTATATTATTAAATTTGACAATTGACATTAATTAATTAAATAAGAATCTAATCAATTAGTCATAGGATATTTGATTTATTGTCAAAATGAAAAGTACAATTTAGGAATAAATATAATTAAATCCAATTAAATAATTAAGTGGTAGTATTAAATCTAATTAATTAAATATTCAAAATATTCAATTAATCAAACTTTAGGATAAATAGGATTTATCACCAAATAATCATTAAATTAAAGATAATTAGGATAAATAGGAATATTACTAGGAATATTCCCCAATGCAGAATTTAGGATAATCAATTAGGATTCGATAATGTGCCGATGTGCCTTAGGTAAGGACTTTGATGTTGATTTCATTCGAATTTAAAGATGTAGGAGGTTAATGAACTTATAGCCCATTCTTGGGGTATTACAGCTAGATAGGGGATGAAAGCAGGATTAGGGGACAAACTAGATACTCTAGGATGGTCAATGAGGTCAGAGGAGGATGATAGAGTAGTGACTCCCGATGTGGAGAGTAGGGCTACAGGTGGTAGGAGACAGGTGGATGATGCATCTGGGGTATGTTAGTAGGGATGATAGGTATTGGTGATGGTTGCTAGGAGGAGATAATTGAGGAGGGATCTAGGGACTCAGGAGAAAGAAAAGGACATGACTAGGATACATGAACTTAGGCACTGATGCTGACAGAGGAGGTGACTAGAGTGACTCTAAAGAGGGAGTAGATAGAGTCTTGATGTGAGTTTTTTTTCTGGCAACTAATATGAGATAGACATACACACCACCAGAGAGGCCTAGTAGGAGTGGGGGATCTATCAGGAGTAATAGTGGGGGATATCAGAGAAGTGGAGGATCAACAAAGAGCAGCGAAGGAGTTAGCAGGTGCAACAAGAAAATAGAGAGGAGCAATTGCTCGCATCATAGGGCAGGACAAAGTATACCACCACTATGGGTACCTACAGGGTTGAGCTTAGGAGTAGATAGATAGGGGATGAAAGAAAGATTAGGGGACATACCAGATACTCTAAGATGCTCAATGAGGTCAGAGAAGGATGATAGAGTAGTGACTCCCAATGTGGAGAGTAGAGCTACAGGTGGCAGGAGATAGGTGGATGATGCATCTGGGGGTCTTTTAGTAGGGATGATAGGTATAGGTGATGGTTGATAGGAGGAGATAATTGAGGAGGGAACTGGGGACTCAGGAGCAGGCAAAGGACATGACTAGAATACAAGAACTTAGGCACCAATGTTGATAGAGGAGGTGACTGGAGTGACTCTAAAGAGGGAGTAGATAGAGTCTTGTTGTGAGCGAATTTTTGGGCTCATGTATATGCACTAGATGCCATGTATATTACATATTATGTATGTATGATGTTTTGACTCGATGGACTTTATGTACCTTTCTTTATTCTTGTTAGGCTTATATATATATATATATATATATATATATATATATATATATATATATATATATATATATATATATATATATATATATATATATATATATATATATATATATATATATATATATGATGGACATTCAATGATGACCTCTGAATGATGCATATGATGTCTTATTTTTTTCTTTTATTTTATTTTGATGAATGCTTATATATGCACATGTACTAATAGAATGTGATGTAGTATGTGATGCTTTATTTTGCTTATATTTACATGCTATCTTGATATATGAGTATGCAAGATGCGATGCCATGATTAGATGCATGTACTATGATTTTTATACTAACATGTATGATTGAAATTTATGCAAATGAACCTATGTAATAATGCAAATGCAAATGAAACTAAATGATAATGAAAATGAACTCATTAGGCCACTTGCAACAAAAAAAATCATCTAGGGACGAAGACTAACCCATAAATACATGTGCACATTCCTATAACCATAAGGAATGGGGAAAATAGATAGACCACCAAGGGATGGGGGATTTGATTGGGTGATTAGGGATGAGGGTAAGCTTGAGAAAGGGTGCCCTAAAAGGGGTTTTTAATGTAGTGAGCACATAATTTTCTATAGAACTATCATGGACCTACCAAAGTATAAAGAACCAAGGCTATGTCATAGATTATGCATGGACTGACATAACAAACACACAAGCATAATCCCAACATCATGCCTTAGCCACAAAGGACTAGGGTGGATACCATGATAGGAGAATCCATAAAAAAGTGATATTTCCCAAGTGCACCATGTGATCATAGAGATCACAAGTTGAAAATGCAAGAGTCATATCTAACTGGCCAAAAAACCAAAAGATCAAGACCTTACCCCAAGTTGAACTATTTGAAGTGCACCATGATATAAAGGATCATGATGACTTTGAGGAGGTGAAAAAAAGGAAGCTAAAGAAAAAGATAAACAAAGATAAAAGGGAAATCAATGCCATAGTAATTTCCTCAAATATCTTTTTCCAATGGGTAACTAACAAATAGGACTGATTGTGGTTTGATTTGACAAAGGACACATCGTACAAAGACCGGTGATTGGATGATTGATTGGGTAATGCTAATTGAAAAAAGGATATCTAGGATGACCAAGATGACAAGGATACTCAAAGATAATTGTTGAAGTGTCAGTTGAAAGAGGATGAAGTTCTTGATGACACACGACATGGACAACTAGAACTTAAGGATGATATGTACAAAAGGACATTATGCAGAGACACAACAAAGACAATTGTATAGGACTAAGGGAAAGGACACTACATACACTATATACAACCTATAGATACAAAGCTCAGAGACTAGGATAGAAATACAAATGATAGGTACAAAATACACCATGCATGTGCAATGATGGAACACCTAGGGAATATGGGTTTTGTGAGGTGAAACTACAAATGATGATTAATAAAAAATATTTAAAGGATAAATATGTGGAAGATGTGATTTTGATAGATAATGGAAGGACCCTGTACACATGGCACATGTTGCCAAGTTTTAACCACATGCACCTATCCAAGGTACTTAATTTCCAAGTTTTCACCATTGGATGTTTA
This sequence comes from Chamaecyparis obtusa, assembly GCA_027943335.1. Taxonomy (NCBI): domain Eukaryota; kingdom Viridiplantae; phylum Streptophyta; class Pinopsida; order Cupressales; family Cupressaceae; genus Chamaecyparis; species Chamaecyparis obtusa. The sequence continues at coordinate 173,801 of BSBK01010429.1, forward strand.
TTGTTCTTTTTTTGTATTTTTCATGACTTTTTGCATTTTTTGGACTTTTTACATTGTTTATGATTTTGTGATTTTTCTAACAAGTGGGGTACACTGTATGACTCAAGCATGGAACCTCTTAAGATGAATGATGTTGATGGGACCATTCAAATTTTCCCCTTCTTGAGTGGTCAACTAATATGCCCCTGATCCATAATTTTTTGTGACAACATAGGGACCCAACCAAGTAGATTCAAACTTGCCTTTCTTTTCTCTATTTGGTAACACTCTTTGATTCTCTTTAAGGACCAAATATCCCACTTAGAACTATTGTAAGTGGATCTTTTTGCTATAGATTTTCTTAAGCCCATTCTGATATACAACCTGGTGATCATATGAAGTATGTCTCTTTTTGTCAAGAAAATCTAGTTGGGTGAGTCATGCTACGCGATAGTCTTCATTAGTGACTAGGTGCTTGAGTGAAACATGTAGTGATGAAAATTCAACCCCAATTGATAAGATGACTTCAACACCGTATACAAGGGAGTATGGGGTGGTGCTTGTAGGAGATTCGAATAAAGTGTGATATACCCAAAGGGATTGATTGATTTGGAGGTGCCAATCACGACTAGTATCATTGAAAAGTTTCTTAAGGATTTTCATATTGGTCTTGTTGGTTGCCTTAGCCTGGCTATTACCTTCATGAAAATATGGACTAAAGAAGTGATAGTGTATATGAAATTGGTCACACAAATCCTTCATTTGTTAGTTTAAAATGGTATTTAGTGATATGTGAAAATAGTGGGAGGGATGTTAAAGCAACAAATGATCTGGTAGAGGATGAACTTGGAAATTTGGACACCTATAGTGAGGATTAGTGAAATTTCTTCTACCCACATTGTGAAGTATACTGTGGTAATGATAATATACTTTTGCCCATCATAAGATAAAAGGTAATCTTACCAACAAGGTCAAAACCCCAACATGAAAAGGGCTATGGAGGTGTAATGGGATATAGATCTTGTGCTGGGGCATGAATGAGATTTGCATGTTGTTGACATGGTAGACATCTCTTTACAAAATCATATGCATCATGCTCTGTTGTAGGCCAATAGTATCATGCTCTAAGAATTTGTTTTGATAATACCATACCACTTGTATGGGCACCATAGGTTCTAGCATTAACCTCTTGTAATGCCAAGATGACCTCATTAGAGTCTAAACACCAAGAGAGTACATTGTGATAACCATGATGATATTAGGTGTTTGTGACAAGGGTGTATCGAGATGATCAACATGTAAGGTTTTGACATTGGGTGTAATTGAGATGGGGAGATATGATACCATCCTTTAAGTGTACATAGATTTCATAATACCATGGGAACTGAGGACCAACCAAGACACACACTATTTTAGAATCAATTATCACATAAGTTGGTGTATGGAGCTACTCAACTATGAATTCCTATTTCGATACATCATGTAGGACCTCAAGAAGAGAACCAATGGTGTCCATAGCATTTGTTACCTTGTTTTGTAATCTAGGGACTTGTGTGAATTGCAAGACCTAATTTTTTTATTTCATTACATCCACCATTGCATTATGTTGTAGTAGCTTGTCATCTTTTGTTTGAAATTCATCTAGGACATGTTTGATGATTAAGCTATGAATCTCCAAATACCTACATTTCTATGATATGCCACTGGATTATTATTTTTAGCCCAGAAATGAGGGCCTCATACTCTTGTATGTTTTTTGTACAGGGGAAGTGTAGCTTGAATGAATGAGGGATATAATTACCTTGACAAGTGACAAATAAGATCCCTACCACTGATCCACGAGATATGTATGATCCATCAAAATATATCTTCCAAGTGTGTTTCTCTTCGACCATGCATAGGTGCTCATCTAAGAATTTCATGACTAAGGGATAAGCATCCACCAATGGTGCTTCAACTATTTTTTTTATTACTTTCCCTTTTATTGTTTTACATGTCTACATATTGGATATCAAACTCACTGAGAATCAAAACCCACTTAGCCATACGACTTGTGAGAGTAGTGCGAGAGAGTAGACACTTGAGGGGATCCACTTTAGATATGAACTTGACTACGTGGCTAAGCATGTATTGTCAAATATTTTGAGTGGTAAAGACCATCGCAAGGCATGCTTTTTCCATGGGAGAATAATTAAGGTCATAGTCTACAAGTGTGTGATAGATGTAGTAGATGAAACGCTCTTTTCTATTATCATTTGGTTGAGAAATGACTACCCCCAGTGTTGTTGTAATATATGAAATGTATAGTACAAGGAGATTTTCAACAGTAGGTGGCACAAGAATTGGTGGGCTTTCCATGTATTCCTTGATCTTGTGAATTTTTTTTGACAAAGATGATCCCATTTGAAATTTGTTTCCTTGTGTAGTAGGTGTGTGAATGGTTGACATTTATTAGCAAGTTGTAAGATGAACCTGCGTATAGATTGGAGTTTCCCTTATAGACTATGCAATTGCCTGAGATTTATGGGGGAAGGAATTTCCATTATGGCCTTGACCTTCTTAAGATCTATCTCTATGCCTCGCCTTGATACTATGAAGCCTAGGAGTTTGCCAGATGTGACTCTGAACACACATTTCTTGGAGTTGAGTCTTAACCCATACTTTTGGAGGTGGTCAAATATACATTCAATAACATCAAGGTGACCTCTTATCTTGGATTCTCCCAAGATATCATCTACATAGTCTTTGAGAATCTTATGAGTCATGTCAAGAAAGATGACAGTCATGTCTCTTTGATATCTTGCCCCTACATTCTTTGACCAAAGGGCATGACATTGTAACATAACGTACCCCATAGGGTTGTGAATATTATCTTAGGGTGATATGATTATACAACATGTATCTGATTGTAGCTAGAGAAATTATCCATGAGTGACATCATCTCATGTCCAAATATGAGGTCTACTAGCATGTCAATGTTTGGTAAAGGAAAATCATCCTTGGGACAAGACTTGTTGAGATCTCTAAAGTTTATACATATTCTGATATCATGTAATGGATTGGATATTGACACCATGTTGGAGATCTAATCTGAATAGTCAATGGGATGAATTAATTTAGCATGTAGGAGTTTCTCTAACTTTTCTTTGACTAATAGGGCCACCTTAGGGTACAATTTTTTGAGCTTCTACTTGATTGGTTAAGCGTTTGGGTCTATTGCAATATGATGAACCACTAGGTTGGGGTCTAGCCCATGCATGTGAGCATAAGACCATGCAAAACTAATAGTGGAATCAATAAGTAGTGTTGTGAAATCCATCTCTTTGACCTCTGATAATGATGTTGCTATGTATGTGATTTACGGGCATTCCTTTGTTCCCAAGTTAACAGATTTGGTTTCTTTGATCAAAATGGATGACTTCTTTGGCCAATAAGCATGGATGAGAGGAAGAGGAGAGTCCTCATCTATTGGCACCTAAAAGAGGTTTTCATGAGAGTATTATTTTTTCTTTTTCAACGTTAAGAAGTGTCCCAGAGGGGTTTTCAATAGGAGACCCATGTTTTTCTTTTTTATTTTTACTTTTACAACTAAGGACTTCCTCTTCCCCAAAATATGCTTTGGGGTCCAATTTTAAGACATATGTAGAATCATTCCCCCATTCATGTTGTTATCTTGTTTCCCTAATGAAGTTTAGGAGCACGTCCTCACTCTAGAACACATTGATATGGGTGATACTTCGTTGGTCCCAGTCTATGAGTTAGAGATGTATGAGTGGGAGGTCAATGAGGTTGATGGTGATTTCACAAAAGGATAAAGTTTCCTAGGAGTATTTTATCACTAAGTATATCATCGTAAGATCTCTTAACTTCCTCTTTAGGGATGGTTTCGACTTATACAATTTCATCCAGGGTATTACAAAAGGTATTGTCAATTGCATTGGTACCCCTAGTCATGTCTAGGCCAATTCCAATACCTTGATTGCTTGGTTGTTCAATAGGTTCAAAAGGATCCCTCATGTCATTTTTTCACAACCTAAACCACCACCTTGATAATCCCACTGCTCAATTTCCAGTATATGGGATTTGGGATATTTCTCCTTCAAGTAATCAAGTGAGTTGTTAGGAGGTGGAGGATCTTGGTACAACCATCTATTTATGTTAGCTTCCATCTCTTCATTATTTAAGTTCCCTCTGGAAAGGAACATTGAGTTCCCAATTTTCTTAAGTTGGGGTTCTTTTTGTTTTGTTTGGTTCTGATGGGACAACCATCCTTGAGTATGTGGATCAAGAAATAATTCCCCCACTACAAATTCATCTAATACATTGCATTCCCTGATGGGACAATAATTTGTCTTTGTTTTATAATACTTTTATGCTCTCTTCAAGACATTTCCAAAATACTTGTTATGTCTTTTTAGTACTTGAACTTATGAACATGCTATAAGTGAAGTCAAATCCATAAAACCTATGGGTAGATAGTAGTTGACATACCTTGCTAAATATTATATATATGTTGTAGTATTTCATATAATTATTTGAATGTATGTCCTAATATTTGGATTAAGTTGAATGGTTGAATACTTGAATATATATGCATGTGCTACTAATTTGCCAAGGAAAGAGGAGCGACTAGAGAGTGGATTGGAAAACATTGATGAAGAAGCGAAGAAGACTCAGTCATGATGAGGAGAACTATTATGATACTATGGGACATGCCTGAGAAATTGAAGGAATGATCATTTGATAAAATATAGGAACACGCTTACGCTATATTTTCTCTGTGGTTAATGTTCTGTTGAAGTGGTTATGCAACCTTTATGATATTTTGTCGTGGACTGTTACATTCTCCTTTCTTTATGGTGAAAATTAGTTAGACCTTATCTTTTATGTACAAATAAGTATCAATCCTCTATATAAAGGGATATTGTTGTTAGATATTAGAGTTAGACAGATGATTGTATTGTTATTATAGTCTGATGCAAAGTTACTCTTTCTAGTTCCGTGTGTTGTTTTATGATAATGTAATCAATTTTCTAGAAATACAATGGAGTGATTTTGATTTATATTATGTGTTGGTAGCTAGAAGAATCTGACCAAGGGGGAACACTTGGGAGGTGGATTAGAGCATATTAGATTAAATAGTTTAAGCATTTACAATAGTTCAAGTAGAATTCATTGTTCTTTCCTATAGCACTATACACTGTGTATGTTCTTGTAGAAACTACAGAGATAACCATTGTGAATGCTTTGGGTTGACAGAATAGGTTAAGATTGAACTTATAGTTGTCAGCATCATTTTCATTAAGTAGTTGTGTGTGTTTACTTTCCTACAATAGTAGTGTAAGTTTCTTTCATGTATTCTCCTTCCTGCAACTTAAGCAAAATGACTCCATGAGAGACTTAGTGCACAAACCGTCCTATCCCATTTCAAGTATACATCCTTGGGTTGACAATTTAAATGCACTTCATGATATAAAAAATGATACTTAGTTTGAATATACTATTCCTAGGAGAAGCTTTGGCATGATCATTATTACCTATTATGGGTCTATTCATTTTTGGTTCCATTGTTAGGGATGGTGTCAAGTTGAGAACCTTATTGAGTCATTTTAGATAGTTTCCTATTTTCTAGATAATGGTTGTAGTCCCAAACTTGCTTCACAAGTTTGTCAAATTACCTGCATGCATCGAAGAGGAAGAAGACTAGATGTCTATAGAAGATTCCTTCCAAGAGAACCCATCAATATGAATGAAGAATCTAAAGAAGTTGAATTAACTTTTATTGATGCAAGTCTTGAATTTCCTTCAGCGTCCTCATGTGTAGAAGACCCTTTTGATCCATCTAATCTTTGACCTTTTGCTGAAATTTTGGCCAATTTTCTTGATAATTCCACCACAAGTATACCTATTGCTAATAATTCTTTGGCTATTGTCACTTCCCAGCCACAACTTCACTCCCAAGTACCTACAATGATGGCACAACCTACATTTTCATTCCCTCTTCCTAGCCTTATAAATAATGCTAATCTCAAGAACATACCCACTGTTGCACTTCCAAAGTTCTATGGTCTAATCACTGAAGACCCTGACACCTTTCTATTTGAGTTTGACATTCTTTGTTGAAGTTTTGATTATAACACTAATAATCACAAACTCAAGTTGTTTCCAGCAACCTTAAAGGAGTTAGCTTTAAGATGGTTTATGGGATTAGGGGCTAATGCAGCAACCGATTGGAATGAGATGTAGACTCTATTTTTGTAGAAGTATAAAGAGTATTGTAAGGGGGAGACTCAAAAGGGGATGACATTTTTTGTATGTCACAAAAAGAAGATGAAACTCTAGAAGATTACATTTCATGCTTCCTGTATAGTCTATAGAAGAATCCTTAGCATACGTTGCAGGAAGAATCACAAAAACTCATTTTCTTGAGGGGAGTAAATGATAATTGTCTTGAAGCACTGGGTCTTATGGCTGGAGGAGACATTTCTCAATTTTCCTAGGATGATGTCAAGAAAATCTGTGTTAATTATTCAAGATCAAAAGTGAAGAAAGGAAGAGGATTCTGACTCACACTTGCTAAAGGGAATGGCTCTGGTATCTCTAAGATGGAGATTTCCAAGCTATTGTCAAATTTAAAGCAAGATATTATCAATGATGTTGCTACACACTTGGACACAATGTAGGCCAAAAATAAGCATGAAGAAGCCAAGGCAAAGCTAGCTAAATATTGCCCTCACTATCGGAAACAAAAGAAGGATTGTCGATGCAAGCTAGTGGTGAATTTGGAGACCCAAAACCTTCCTACTGAGTTCAAGAAAATAGGAGAGGATGAGAAAGTATTCTTTGTTGCTCAATGTCGACCATGGGCCCTAAGACAAGGTATGCCTCAAGATCCTTTACAATCTTTTAATCCTTATTATAACCAATGGAAGAACTAGAAATTTCAATATCCTTCTCAGTATTCCCAACTTCCTTGGAGTAATGTATGGCCTAATACTCAACAGAACTAGTGCTTTAATTCACAAAAAACCCAATGGCCATAGCCTTAAAACCAATGGATGCCACCACAAGGGAATTGGAAACCATATAACCAGTGGAAAGGACCCCAACAATGGCCTAATCAAAATCTTGGTTATCAATCATTACCACCTCCAGTGTCTCAACCGACACTCATGCTACCTCCTACAACCACAAGTCCTTTTCCAAGGCCAACACAATTACATGCTCATCCATAGCCTAATCCTACCAACAAGAAACAACAACAACCAATGTATGTTATTGACGCTCAACAATACCCTACCTATTCATTAAAAATAATTGATATACACTTAAGATCTGGCACTACTTTACCAACACCAAAACCTCCTATTATTGTGGAAGTTCCAAACCTTCATGTAGCATCAACGCCACTTACAGAGCCTACTTTTCCAAATAATGTCCCACCAAATAATACACCAAGTCAAGCTGATGTTCATACCATAGTTAATCCTCCTTTTCCTCAAAGGCTTAGAGCTGATAAATTTGTACCTCAAGATGAAACACCATATGATATTCTTGATTAGTTGAAAAATATGAATATTCAAATTCCACTCTTTCAAGTTATCAAAGATGTTCCTATCTATGGGAAAGCCATTAAAGAAGCCTGCATCAAGAAGCATGGACATAAGAAAAAGGACCCCCAAATAGTACATGTTATTGGTCAACTTGCAGATATTATGCTGGTAAAAATAGTCATTCCAAAGTACTATGACCCTAGTAGTCCAGTTGTTGATATTATAATTAATGGTCAGTCAGTGAAAAATGCTTTAATAGACTTGGGTGTTGCAATTAATGTTATAACTAAGGATACCATGCATAGAATGAGTATAGAGGGATTGAGGACCACTCCAATAATTTTACAACTTGAAAATAGTTCTACTGCCACCCCAGATGGCATAATAGAAGATATAGTAGTTACATTGGATTCTTGGGAATATCCTGTTGACTTTATGATATTATCACCCAAGGTAACTATTGCTAGTTACCTAGTTATCCTTGGATGACCTTGGTTAGCCATAGATGATGCTAATATTAGTTGTCATTCGGGTAACATGACAATTTCAAATGGCCAAGCAATTAAGAAGTTAGCATTATATCCTCTAGCCCAACCTCAACTAGATTTAAGTACTCCTATTTAGCCATATTTGGGAGATGAGGTAGAAGAGCTTAACTTTGTTGCCCAACTGATGATGTTAGACAAGAAATATTTCTTGAAGATGATGATGTGATTCAAAGCATCCTTACTAATGACTATGTCATAGTAAAAGATATCTCTGAAAGCTCCGTTCTACAATTGTCTACCTATGAGGACTATGTTCTACCTATGGAACCTGATATTATCCCTGAATTACTACCCTGTGAGATATCCACAACTCCTATACCTAAAGTATCAATGCTAGAACTACCAAAAAATGTGGAGCTATCACCTGGTCACACCCTGCATGTCAACAATAAACTACCAATGCAACAATTAACATTGTTAACTCAACTCCTTTCTAAACATGAAAAATATTTTTCTTGGGACTATGGAGATATGAAAGGATTGAGCCTAAAACTCTGTACACACAAAATTTACATCAATGAAGGAAGTTTACCACTTTGCCAACCTCAAAGAATAATTAACCCAGCCTTGAGAGAAATTGTAAAGACTGAGTTGCAGAAACTATTGAATGTTGGTTTTATTTACCCAATATCAGACAACAAATGGGTTTCTCCTTTGGTAATAGTACCTAAAAAATGAGATAAATGAAGAATATGTGTAGATTATAGAGAACTGAACAATACTACAAAGAAATATCATTTTCCCTTGCCATCCATTGATCAAATTTTGGATACCTTAGCCGATAAAAAGTACTTTTCTTTTCTTGATGGATATAGTGGATATAACTAGATTAGCATTTCTCCAAAGGATCAAGAAAAGAAAAAATTTACATGTCCTTGGGGAACATATGCCTATTTTGTGCTACCTTTTGGTTTATGTAATGCTCCAACTACTTTTCAAAGGGTTGTAATCAACATCTTTGCTGGTATCTCACATGACTGCATGGAAATCTACATGGATGATTTCACCACATTTGGTGTTACTTTTGAAGAAGCTTGGGAGAACTTAGAAAACATGTTGATCAGATGTAAAGAACACAATATGTCCCTGAACAGTGAAAAATGTTTCATGATGATGCAAGGAGTTGTGCTAGGACACTTCATCTCAGAACTTGGAACACAAGTGGACCCTACAAAAATAGAGGTAATTCTTATATTGCCTACACCTACAAAGCAAAAAAATGTTAGATCATTTTTAGGACATGCTAGTTATTATAGTTGTTTCATTAAAAACTTCAGTCAAATAGCCAGTCCATTATACACATTGCTTACAAAAGAGTTTGAGTTCACATGGACACCAACCTATGAGGAATCTTTCCTGCAACTCAAGTCCCTTCTTCAAACAACACCAGTACTTAGAGGGCCTCATTGGTCTTTACCTTTCCATATTCATACCGATGCTTCTAATTATGCAATAGGAGTAGCCTTAGGTTAGAAAGATAATAACCTTGAAAATGCAATTTACTATATCAGTAAGAGTTTACATGGACCAGAGCTCAATTATACAATCACTAAAAAAGAATTGATGGCAGTTGTCTATGCTTTGAATAAATTCCACCATTATGTAACAGGATACCCAATCTTTGTTCATATTGACCATGCAGCCAGAAAATATCTTATGAACAAACCTTCTATTTCAGGCAGGTTAGCAAGATGGCTTTTGCTCTTACATGAATTTGATCTAACAATCATTAACAAGTTAGGTAAAGCTAATGTTATGGTTGATTATTTATTTAGACTCCATAATGATGACCACTGACACTTCCATGATAGATGATACATTTCCTGATGAACATTTGTTCCATATTGTTGTCAAAAGCCCATGGTATGTTGATATAGAAAATTACCTTGCAGCTAACAAGATGCCTACACATTTTTCTCCTAAGGAAAGGAAGCTTCTCATTGAGAAAAGTTTTCAATTTTCTTGGATTGACAATATATTGTTCTATACCGGTCTAGACCAAGTTATGAGGAGGTGTGTATGAGAAGATGAAACTTATGACATCCTCCATGCTTGTCATGATGAACCCTATGGAAGACACTTTGCAGCTAAAAGGACATCTATGAAAATATTGACAACTGGTTATTACTGTCCTACACTCCATAAAGATGCAATAAACTACACTAGGAAATGTGATAAATGTCAACGGAGTGGATGTCCTACAAAGATAGATGAAATGGCTCTAAATCCACAAGTGGTTGTCACACCATTTGATAAATGGGGCATGGACTTTGTTGGTCCTATAGACCCACCATCCAATGGAAAATCATACATTTTAGTTTGCATTGACTATGTCACCAAATGGGTAGAGGTCAAAGCCATGAAACATGCATGTGACACCAAAGTGGCAAAGTTCTTGTATGAAGAAATATTTACCCGTTATGGAGTGCTTAGAGAGCTAGTAACAGATCAAGGAGCACAATTCACATCCACCCTGATCATAGAACTAATGAATGGGTACAATATTAGACACGGGAAGTCCAGTCCCTACCATCCACAAGAAAATGGTTAGGCAGAAGTCACCAATAGAGAAATTGAAGCAATTCTCACAAAAACAATTCAACTAAATCACCGAGACTAAAGCAGTTGCCTTCCAAGTAGTATGGGCTTACAGAACAACATGGAAGACAATAATAGGATTCACTCCATTTTAATTTCTTTATGGGAAAACAATAATATTGCCCATTGAATTTGAGCATAAAACATTGTGCACTACTTTGAAGCTAAACAATTATCTTCCTACAACACAACGAGACTGTCTTCTCCACCTCAACTCTCTAGATGAGATGAGGAAATCAGATTTGTAGAGAACAAAGATAGTCAAGAAACATAGGAAGAAGTGGCATGAATCCCACATAAAGAACAGACATTTAAAAGAAGGTTACTAAGCATTACTATTTGATTCTTGATTTCATGAGATTTTAGGCAAGCTACAAACACACTAGTTAGGACCCTATGAGATAGACCATTTCTTTGACAATGGAATGATACAATTGTCAACAATTGATCTAGTTTGTTTCAAACTATTGGTCAATGGTCATAAAATTCATCTATACCATCAATCCTAGTCCAAGAATGATTTCATACAGCAATTCAAAGACACTATTCCACAAGCACAATAGGTAATACTTTTTGCAACATAAGGTTCCAACCTTCTTCCTACAACTTCACCATAATTTCCTTCGGGTATGCTTATAATAAAGACTTCATTTTTAATGAAGTTTCTTCCTCCATTCACTTTCTAAATTCTTCTTTCCATTCCACCTCACTTCTCTACCTTCCATCCACCCATCCTCCATGTCATCACATTTTCTATTTTTCAGTGTTTTCAATAATTGCCACATCAGCAAGCATCCTCAAAACTCAATCTCTTGATGATGATTACCACTCTCATCACCTACTAGCAACATAATGATAGGTACAACTCTTTAATATTTTCCACTTTTAGTACATACATGTCAATTAATATATATAATACTGCACATATTTATAATTTGGCATTACGTCAGTTTCTACCTCATGCCAAGTATGACAAGTGTGGACACTTATCTTTATTTTGTACAGGGAAGGGAAGTTTATTAATTTCTCCAAGTCATTATTTTTGTACCCATCATTCCTAGTGAGATTTTCTATCAATTCAAATCTGTACTTATATTCTATTTTATTAAGTCCTTTTATTTTTTGCACAAGTGTCATGCCTCAAATTCCAAACTATCTCTGATTTCTGACTTGATGTAACCCTAGGATGGCATAATCAAGTTATGTGGAAGTTAATTGCATTTAAAACTATAATTCCTTGTTGTCAAGTTCCATTATTGTCCTTTTTCAAAAATATAACATCTAGAGATTGCAAGGAATTCATAGTTTAAGGTGCAATTAAGAGCTTAATTTCAGGGTATTTCAAAAGAGATTAGGGAATTGAGGAATTTTAGAGTAGAGAAAATTTGTAATTAGAAAATTATGGAAAGAATTTGGAGAAAGAATTTGGAAAAATGGGAGGGTAGTTAATGCATCATGAGCCAATGGTCCACACCATTCTACTTACAGATGTTGAAGCAGTTCGGAGATTCCATGCATGTGGATAGCTTGGGTATTTCTTAAAGTTGATAGAATTTGACAAGGAAGTAGCCACCCAATTTATGAACACCTTCGAAGAAGGGGAGGCAAATGTGTGGGGCTTAACAATTTTGGCAATAGAAGAATGCATTGCAAAAGTAACTGGGTTGCCTACAATTGGGGAGCGTTATCCTAATGAACACGATGCTAGGTCATCTCGGGCTCAGTCCACCCTTCTTATAGACCCTCCATTGGAGGTGAGAAAACAAGGTTGCAGGCATGTATTCCTTCCTGCCCTATTTGAGGAGCTAACGACACATATTACAAGGTATATCACCTGTGAAGGAAGGTTTTCCCATTTACATGCACACCATTTTAAATTGCTTAGTTATATCAAGCATAATTTTCCAATAAATGTTCCAATTTTTTTGTATAATATGTTGAGTATTGGTGTTGAGGAAACCCAAAAAGGAAAAACTAATTTTGTTACCCACCATGCCCTAATTAAACTACTTGTTGAAAGATCTCTCAGAGATGTGTCTCCCTTGGCATGGGATGAATTTTTTTAGGTCGAGAATTTGCATCCTCAAAATTAACCTGTTGAACAACCTCTCAATGAGAATGAAATTCCCTCCGAGCCAGCTGCTGAAATAGCCAGCGAAGGAGGAGAACCTAAAAATATTAGGGAAAATGAACCTTCCCCTACTCTAGAGGAAAATGTACCTACTTATTCCCAAAATAAAGAGAAAATAAAAATTGGTGAAGGAACTTCAGTTCCTGAGAATGAAAATGAACCCCAAAACCCTACAGTTTCAAGAAACAAGAAAAGAAAGTCAGCTCCTGCAGTAACCACTCCTGTAGTAGAGAGACCAAAGAAAACTTCTAGAAAGAAAATTATAGAGGTTATGGAGACCTCTACGGAGAATTTCTTGCATGAGAGGACAAATTCCACATGTTCATCTACATAGCTAATTTGTTCCCTCAGATAAACTTGTACTGAACCCCACATTGATTTTGTTTTTGATAGTTCCCCAGCTCAAATGAAAGTTCCAGATAATGTCCAGAATTTGAATGAATCATTTGATAATCAACCTAAAAGTTCTTTCCAAAAGCCACCTCAACAAAAGAGTGATCATGAGGAAATTCATCAAATAGAAGAACCCCAATTGTCCCAACCATCAGCTCATTCTTGTTCCAAGAATGTTATAGTTCCCTTTAAAAGAACTTGGTTCACTGATTACTTAGAGAAGACTCATAGTGAAAGAAAAAAGCCTCAGCCAGAAGAGTTTGGTCCACCTACTCTTCAATCTATTCTTTTTAGTTTGTATGCTCAGTTTGCTTTTAAAAGGACATTGTGGAAAGAAGAAAGAAGGAAGATGCAAAAACAAATTGATGACCAAAGGGAGGAAATAGAAGATTTGAAAGAATAAATGTAGAAGTAGAAGTAGAAAATGGATCATGCCTTGAAGCTAGCCAATCAGATTATATCTTGCAGGCCTCCTCCCAGAGTTTATGCCATTTGTTTAAAAGAGAAATTTATTTTGTTTCAGTTAATGATGACCATCAAAGATAAAGAGTTAGAGTTTAAAATAGCTCAAGAATTTTATGGTCTGTACCAAACCCTTCCTACATGGAAACAAAACCTACTCTATGAACTTTACCTCCATAACTTTATCGTTCTTGATGAAACTAATTGGAATCCCCTACTTTACATTGGAGATATACATCTAAAGGCCTTAATGTCATGGATGCACAATGAAACCAATTATGATAAGCAATTAGATAATTACAGGGATCAAGAGAGATCAGAACAGTTACCCTTGAGGGCTGAAAGTAGTAAACTTGACATTTTATTAAGGGACTGGTTCACTCTCACCTATGGAAAGACAAAACCAAAAAACAGGGATATAATTTTTGTTGTTAGAGAAAAAGTTTATAAAGAGTATCAGGGGATGCCCTATTTTACCTTTCAGAGAGCCCTAGCTAGCGTCAGGAATTGATGGAACAGGTTGCCAAAGGCTTTTAAGAAGTCAGAGCCATACAGTCCTCTCAACCTTGAAGCAACAATTAACTGAGTACCTAAGTACATGTAGTTGGGAAGATAAATTTGGCGTGAGCTCTGGTGTCCCTTGACATTCTAGTCACCAATGCTTATGTGGCCTTTGTATGATATTAATGCTACCAATTTGGATCAGCTCCAGGAAGACTATAGGATGGACTATTGGGAAAGGACTAGGGGGTTCTATTACACTTTCAAGAGAAAAAGGAGGGGAAAGATTGAAGTTGGGGAGTTTAGAGGAATTGCTAAGAAGTGTAATGCTTCAAGAAAATAATTATGCTCGTAGGGGGTAGATGATGGGGAAATAATTTGTCTTTGTTTTATAATACTTTTATGCTCTTTTCTAAACATTTCCAAAACACTTGTTATGTCTTTTTAGTACTTGAACTTATGAACATGCTATAAGTGCAGTCAAATCCACAAAACCTATGGGTAGATATTAGTTGACATACCTTGCTAAATATTTTATATATGTTGTAGTATTTCATATAATTGTTTTAATTTATGTCTTAATCTTTGGATTAAGTTGAATGGTTGAATACTTGAATATATATGCATGTGCTATGAATCTTCCAGGGAAAGAGGAGTGACTAGAGAGTGGATCAACAAACATTGATGAAGAAGTGAAGAAGACTTAGTCACGATGAGGAGAACCATTATGATACTGCAGGACATTCCTGAGAAATTGAAGGAATGATTGTTTTAGGAAATATAGGAACACGCTTACGCTATATTTTCATTATGGTCAATGCTATGTTGAAGTGGTTATGAAACCTTTATGATATTCTATCTTGGACTATTGCATTCTCCTTTCTTTATGGTGTGAATTAGCTAGACATTATCTTTTATGTACAAATAAGTATCAATCCTTTATACAAAGGGATATGATTGTTAGAGATCAAAATTAGACAGATGATTGTATTGTTATTATAGTCTGAAGAAAAGTTACTCTTTCCATGAGTTCCATGTATTGGTTTATGATAATGTAATCAGTTTTCTAGAAATACAATGAAGGAGTGATTTTAATTTATATTCTATGTTGGTAGCTAGTAGAATTCGACCAAGGGGGCCCACTTGGGAGGTGGATTAAAGTAGATTAGATTAAGTATTTTAAGCATTTACAACAATTCAACATCCATTGTTATTGATCTTGATGGTGGAAAGGGTGGATGCAAGTATTGTCTTTGGATCAGTGTGGGAGCAAGAGGAACTAGTGATGGAGTTGCCAATGTCAATTCCAAGACAATAGTTTGAATGGGGGAATGAAGCTTCCAACACATGATAGCATGTGAAAGTTTGGGGATCAACATGAATGGTGACTTTAGTGCCACTATGGGAGAATTTGATGCACTCATGAAATGTGGAGGGGACCAATTACATGGATTTAATCTACTAGAAACCAAGGAGGGTGTTGTATGGGAGGTCAAGATCAACAACATGGCACACCGTAATTTGTACTACTAGGCCCACTTGAATGGGCAATGAAATAGTAACCTTAGAGGTACACTCTAGGTTGTCATATGCCTTGACGGTGATGACTTATTCTGCAATGTCATACTCAATGTACCCCCACCTGTGTTATGAACTTCAACATACATGGGTTTAGGGATGAACCATTATCTATCATGACCCATTTGACTGCAAAAGAGTTGACCATGACAACAATGCAAAGTGGAAGTTTGTGATCTAGTGAAATGAATGGCATGTTGGATGGGTTGAATGATAAGCCATTGGATGTTTATAGATGGCCCGCAATGGATTGACACTATGTGTTATTGATATCATTAGGGAAATGTGAATCTTGCAGGGCTTTTGTCAGGATCTCTTGATGGAGAGGTTATGTACGAAGGAGATATAGGATGAAGATTTATGCAGGTATATTTCCAAGGTTTTCTAGAAGATTATACTATACAGGGGAGGAATATGTGATAGAGGCACCAATAATAGATATTCTTCCTCATCATGTAGTGATTGTAGACTGATTATACATTCATTTGACATGGATCACACCAACAAAGGGTTTGACTTGGATGATGCAACTAACAAGGTTGTCATACTTAATATAAGTAGTTGTGTAGTCTTTTCCATCCCCACAGTCACCTTATTTTTTGTTTCCTTGGTTTGGGAGATTTTGATTTGTATTGGTGGTGCCTTTTCCCATGTCATGCTTGGAAAACACATTTTGGTAGATTTGCATATTTTCATTTGGCAACGCTTGTCATTAGGAGAACTATGATCTCCTTGTGATCTATTATATATTATATGTAATGTTTCAGAGCACTTAATAGTGGTGTGCCCCTTAACATGGTGATAGTTATAATACTCATTCTCCTTATACCATTCATTTTTAGGAGAAGAATCATTAAAAGGTTGAGTCTATGGATAGACAATCATATTGGCCTTGGCCATTCTATGGAAGATGATGTCTAATGTTTCACCCAAAGGGGTGAATGTGCATTTCTATGTATTCTAGATGCAAAGTTTTGGTTGTCCTTGGGGGACAAAGATGACATTTGTTTGTTGAGCCATCTGCTGATAGACATTTAGTGGAGGTGTAGGACCAACAATAACAACTTGCACATGTTTCATGTTGGTGGCTCCATCACTCACAATGTGCTTATTTTTGTTCCAATAGTGTGGGTGATCAATATTGGGTTTATCATGAGGTATTTCTCTATAGTGTTTGGTTATGCCTTCATCCAAAAGTCCTCTTTCAATATGTGATCCCTTGACTCAGATGTCTTTGTAAGTATGGATGCATTTCATGCACATATAGTGAGTCATCTTGGGATGTAGGTTATCAATGAATATCTTGGCTAAGTGTTTCTTAGCGGGTTTGTGTGCTAGTCATGTTGATAGGGTTTGCCACCTTTGGAGGTAGTCAGCTAGGATTTCGCCACTTTTCTATGTTGCATTGCAGAGATCGAGGAGAGGAAGTTCATTCTCCACATTGTGTGCATATTGTGACATAATTTTTTTAGATAACTCTGCAAATGTATTTATTGTGCCACATGAGATCTTCTAAAAGCATTCTGAGGATGTGCCCTCTATAATCTCGAGAAAGAGACACATGAGGTAGTTTTCATTGTAGGCAACCTCTTAACAAGCCATGTAGAACACTTTAACATTTTTTATGGGATCACCCTTCCCTATGTATTTATCAAAATTGAGAGTCTCAAAGTGTGTAGGGAAGGGTATTGTTGTGATGGATTAATCAAAGGGGTATGGATAAACCTCCTCAAACTTGAAGGTCTTGGTTTCTATTTTGGAGTGTAGCTCTTTGAGAGAATTTTGCATCTATTTCCACTCAAAATTGACAGGTTGTGGAGTGGGTGCACCCATTATGTTGGATCCTAATACCTGGTATGGGTCAAATGGTGTTGGGGAATATGTTGGGTTTGGCTAGGGATGCAATGGGGTTTGGTAAGGTGACTAAGAAAATGTATATGTGGGTTGTGATGGTTATTGTTTTGAGTAAGTTGTGTATACATGTTAGGGATGCAACTAGTGTTATTAGAAGGGTGGTTGTGTGTGTGTGTGTGAATTTTGTACCTAGTTGTAGACACAACACTTCAGTAAAATATTAGAGGTTAGCAAAGACTGAAATCTGCAAATAATTGAAACTATGCTAACCAAGAAATTTATTGTCTTCTAGTAGGTGTGAGTATGATGTTCTCAGATTGGAATCGAGATCACTGACAATGCAACACCTAAATGAAGGATTCGAATGCAAAGGAATGAAAGACTATATGAATGTAGATTATTTGTATTTTTGTATTTTCTGTGCAATAATATGAGAACTGTATGAACCTAAGCTATATGAATAAAATTGAATGATATGCAGATTTAATCTAAGAATGTTATGAATGATATGAAATCTATGATATGAAACTATGAAAGATTATTATCAACTATGAAAGATCTCACAAATCACCTATTGCAAGTGCTTAATCCTTCAATCGCCAATTCGCCAGAGTAATTGTGCAAATTCGAGTGTTGATGAGATACGAAGAGCTGAGCTTTGATTTTATAAAAATCTAGGGCTTTGAGGATGCAGGAGAAAATCCATAAATCACTCTTGATAAACTCAGGTTGATTTTTGAGTTATCAGGAAATCAGAATTAATTAACTCACAAAAATCATGCAAAAGCAGTGTTTAACTCAAAATAGAGTTTTAGATCAAATTTCAACTCATCATCAGATGTTGAGTTTCAATTTAAAATTGATTGTTAATTTCTAGTTGTCTGCTTTTCTGATTGTGCATGATTTATTTTGAATTAATTTAATAAATAAAGTGATTTATTCTCAACTTAACTGATTTTTGAATTAAAACAATTGATTTATGCGTTAATCAATTATTAAATCAAACTTTATTCTAAAACTATATTATTAAAAATTGACAATTGACATTAATTAATTAAATAAGAATTTAATCAATTAGTCATGAGATTTTAGATTTATTATCAAAATTAAATAATATAATTTAGGAATAAATAGAATTAAATTTAATTAAATAATTAAGTGGCAGTATTAAATCTAATTAATTAAATATTCAGAATATTCAATTAATCAAACTTTAGGATAAATAGGATTTATCGCCAAATAATTATTAAATTAAGAATAATTAGGATAAAGGGAATATTCAAAGAATATTCTCTGATGTAGAATTTAGAATAATCAATTAGGATTCGATAATGTGCAGATGTGCCTTAGGTTAGGGCTTTGATGTCAATTTCATTCGAATTGAAGATGTAGGAGATTAATGAACCTATAGCCCATTTTTGGGGTATTACATTTTGCCCCTCTTTGAATCACTGTGTGAAGCGTAGTGGTTCAAAGAATAGTCTGTGTATGATAAAGATGTATGAAACTGATTTGAAAGATTAACCGATTATGAGATAGAAACCGATTGAAAGATTTAAAGATTTAAGATTGAGGTCCTGATTAACCAAAGATAATGTTAACTATAGCAACAATGAACTGGTGGTTACGAAAAAGTGTCAAAATGCTTGATTCTGAACCTTATGATTGCGAAGAAGTGAGTGACTGATTCCGGACCTGAATGTCCTAAGAGAATCATATTGGTATCACATCCTGAACCCATCAGTTATGAAGAAACAAGGAAAATAACACTAATGAACCAATGGTTACAAAAATCTGTTATAGTTTACAAGATAGATTTAGGATACCAGATTGATATGGATCTTGATGAATCTGATATGCCCCAAGAGATAATAGATTTTCCCCAAGCAATGAGGACTTTTGATGAATCAGTAACTAGACGTGGTTGTTGTCTTGATCACTGAGGAAAGATTTGATTTTCATATTTAGATTTACAAACTTGAATGATGTGTAATACCATGCCCCCTTGGGGATTAAAATAAAAATTTGACAAGAAAAGTTAGCGGTGAGTGGTTTAGAAGCATGTTAATTGATTTGAGAAGTGGTTATACACGTCCGAGAATGTGTTCTACATCGGTTAGAGATCCTAGAGACCAAGTTTGACTAGGTTTGACCATGAGTTGACCATGGTTGACCAAGTTGAAATTTTGATAGTTTGATGTAAGATAATCAGTTAAGTTGAATTCTGGATTTTTGTGATAATTGAAGGTTGATTATGCAAGCAGTTGGCCATCCTAGGTCCGAAAATTTTAAATCGCAATTTTGACATAGTAAATCATCTTAGATTTTGATTTTGATCCTGAAAATGGGTTCAAAACGTCGAATTTAGCCAGGGGTGCAATTTTTGTGGAAAATGAAGGACTTTTGAAAATTAGGTCAAAAGCTATATAAGGACTAAAAGGGTCATTTTCAATTCATTATTCACATTTGACTTTTGAAACTTTGTGGAGCCCGCTGAGCGAAAAAATGGTTGAGTCGAAGGTAGCTATCTCTTCCCACCGATTTGAGTGCAGCTGGAGACATCAGTGGCCTCCGCAGTATGGACATTCGGTAAGTGGACCTCTATGCCACTTTGTAAATTCCATTTTTTTTTATTTTTGTAGCATTTTAGGTTATTTTTCGTATGTTTCAATAATTTAATTCTCGCATGCATGGAAACTCATACGACTGTCATCTGTGACTTGTACGAATTTTTGATATTAGATCCAAGCAATATTAGATATGCCACCTCCTCGAAATATCAGCCAAATGAGATCAATTAGGAGGTTTATTTCTCAGCTTGCAGATAGAGCGCAACCCTTCAACAAGACATTGCATAAGGGTGCTTCTTGTGTTTGGAATGAGGATTGTCAAAAGAGCCTAGATCAGATCAAACAATACTTGGCCAATCCTCCGATCCTAATGCCTCCTATTCCAGGGAAACCATTGATCCTATATATTTCAGCTACAGACACTTCCCTGGGGGCATTATTGGCTCAAACAGATGATACTGGGAAAGAACGGGCCATCTACTATATCAGTCGTACTCTAGTCTCTTATGAGATCAATTACAATAATATTGAGAAGTCTTGTCTCGCAGTGGTGTTTGCTTCTCAAAAGTTGTGCCACTACATGCTTGCTCACACCATACATTTGGTTGCCAAAATTGATCCCCTTAAATACTTGCTTAGCAAGGCTGCCCTGACGGGTAGACTTGCTAAATGGATGATGGTCCTCACTGAATTCGACATAGAGTACGTTGAAAGGAAGGCAATAAAAGGACAAGCTATTGTTGACCAATTAGCTGATTTTCCAATCCATGATAGTATTCCAGTCCAAGTGGAATTCCCAGATGAACACATCTTGTATACAACTACTCGCACTTGGACAATGTTCTTTAATGGTTCCCGCATGCAAAATGGATCAGGTGCTAGAGTGTTATTTGTCTCTCCACATGGGTACAACATTCTGAAGTCTTACAAACTATTATTCCCATGTACCAATACTATTGCAGAATATGAAGCTTTAACTAATGGCTTAAGAATGGCTATAGAATGGAACATCACAGAATTACATGTCTTTGGGGATTCCCAGTTAATCATCAACCAAGTCAATGAAGAGTATCAAACCAAGGATGACAAATTGATACCCTATAAAAAGATGGTTGATTCTTTGAGACGCTATTTCACCTTTGTGACGTTTCAACAAATCCCTAGGATAGAGAACAAAGCTGCCGATGCCATGGCCACATTAGCTTCACTTCTTTAGTTGGAGACGCATGAATCCAGATTTGAATTCCTGGTGGAAGAGCTACACCATCCCATCTTTGACTCGTCTGAAAGCCATGTCATTTGTGCCATTATCACACACAAGTCTTCCCGATATGGTGCTATCTATTCATATCTTCGTGATGGCATCATCCCTGACACATTCACCCGCTCCGAATGCCGAAACCTCATCTGTAATGCCTCTCGCCACACCCTCATCTCTAGTGATTTATATAGGAGGGGTTTAGATGGGACGCTCCTTAGGTGCTTGGAAAAGGAGGAATCCAACCAAGCGTTAGCTGACATCCACGAAGGCATTTGTGGTGGACATTCTAATGGTCTTGCCATGGCCCGAAGGTTGCTTAGGGCGGGATATTATTGGCCCACAATGCAGGTAGACGCAGTCACCTTTGCTAAGTCATGTGAAAAATGTCAGAAACATGGCAACCTGATTCATGCTCCAGGTAGGGAGCTGATCCCTTCTGTTTCTCATTGGCCATTTCAGCGCTGGGCCTTTGATCTGGTTGGGCAGATTCATCCCAACTCATCAGGTGGACACAAGTTCATTATTACTGCCACTGACTACTTCACAAAATGGGTGGAAGCTGTACCACTTTCTGTTGCTTCAGGAAGGACCATTTCTTTGTTCATCTTGAATCATATCATTTGCCGATTTGGAGTGCCTTCTGAGATCATTACTGACAATGGAGGTCAATTTAAGAATAAGGACCTAAAGCACCTATGCAAAAAGTTTAAAATCAAGCAACATTGGTCCTCCATCTATTTTCCACAGGGAAATGGACAGGCAGAAGCTTCTAACAAAACCATTCTTAAGATTCTTCATAGAACAGTACACAAGAATGGTAGGGATTGGCACTTACAAATCAATCCAGCACTATGGGCTTACAGAACAAGCATTCGCACACCTATAGGAGCCACTCCTTTCTCTCTCACCTATGGCGCTGAAGCAATATTGCCTTTAGAAGTCGAGATACCATCACCCAGAGTCTCACTCAAAGGTTTGATTAAAGATGAGGATTACCGCACCATGAGGCTACAGGAACTAGAACTTCTAGATGAGAAGCGTAAGGCTTCCTTTGATCATATGAGAGTGTATTAGAAGCGTATGTCCAAGGCATTCAACAAGAAGGTTCACCCTAGAGAATTTCAAATAGGTGATCTTGTTTTGCGAGAGAACCCTAAGAACCAACAAAACAGAGAGCAAAAGGGCAAGTTTGAACCTAACTGGCTTGGACCATATGTTATCACAGCTGCTTTTGGTACTAGTGCGTATTTACTATCTGACCCTGATGGAAAATAGCTCCCTGATCCCATCAACATTGTGCACCTCAAGAAGTTCTATCCTTGATGCCCGTTCTGTCTAGGGGCATCTTTTGTACATATCTTATTGATCCTGAAAAAATCCCAAAAAAATTGATATATGATGCTGAAAAAATCCTAAAAAATATATAAAGTCTTGAAAAAATATAAAAAAATCAAAATATTCAAAAAATAAAAAAAATAAAAAAGTGCCTTGGTGAAAACCTAGCAATAGGCGCCTTGGTAGCAAAAATACAAAAAAAGAAAAAAATGGAAAAAAGAATCCAAGTGGTGAAAACCTAGAAACAGGCACTACTTGAGGCCTTTGCACTCCTATTTGTTAGCATAGGTCCTTGACACTTAGCCACTTCCCATCAGGCCTTGACCTTATTTGGCTTAGTCTGGAATTGGTCTTTCTCTTTGTCTAGGGGGCATAACTGTTAGCATTGGTCTTTTAGGTGTGTTTGTCTCTTGGGGCATTTCACAACAGGTGTTTTTCAACACCACCCGAAACAGTGTTTTTCAACACTACCCTTGCGTCGAGTGTTTCTTAACACTTATCAGGTGTCTTATCCAACGGTCTCGTATGATGTGATATTTCTCACTAAGCAGATATGATACTCAGAATTTGACTCTATGACCAACACACGCGCACTTAAACATGTAACTCGCTGACGATATGATGACTTTATTTTTCTTTGTGTGCTGTCTATGAGGATTTCTTTGATGAGTGATATCTCCCTGAGAAGTTTTTGATGATGCATAGCTAGAAGACTGAGGGAATGAGAACATGTTTTCTTTCTTTATCTGCTTGTGGGTATATTTTGTTGATCCTAACTGTCATGAGCATTTATGCTGGTCTTACTTGACCCTATGGATTGACAAGGTATTATCCTTGACTATTTTGTGAGTGCATGCTTCTAGTTATCTTGACTTTCATGTGTCTTGATACAAGCATAATCTCGTCATATCAAAACTTAGGTAATCTTACTGCATTAGTCATCTTGACCTCCATGTCTTTGATGCCTAGGTGAGATTTCCACATTTCTATCTGATAAAAATCATATTCATATCCACATAGTTATGCTAGTGTGCATTGTATGATCTGATGAGGCT
The DNA here is from genome assembly GCA_027943335.1 of Chamaecyparis obtusa. Taxonomy (NCBI): domain Eukaryota; kingdom Viridiplantae; phylum Streptophyta; class Pinopsida; order Cupressales; family Cupressaceae; genus Chamaecyparis; species Chamaecyparis obtusa. Next base: position 197,619 of record BSBK01010429.1, read on the forward strand.
ACCAATAATGCTCGATGATGATAATTAGATGTCTATAAGCATTGTGACCTTGCAAGTCAACCAATTTCATAGTAGCTTGCATTTCTAGGTTCATGTTAGTTTAGTTTCTGCATCTTGCATATGGAGAGAGCTCTTCTTTTTATCATCTACGGACTAGTTAGTCAACTGTGCTCTTTTTCTGATTCTTCTTGATCATATCTTTCATTTTTGGTCTTTCATATCACATCATTTGCTATCCATTTTCGGACTCAAAATCAAAATCTAAGTCGTGTTTCCAAATTTTCCCTTTCTTCTGAGCAATTGACTGACTTTTTGAGGCATAATTTGATTTTCGGTGGAATTTCTTCCTTTTCATGTCTCTCAATTTTCTAGTCTTTCATTCACCCTATCTCTTTTCTTCTAGCTCATCGCTGGGGCATGTTTCATTGCCTAATGGTTAACCTATTTGACCCTTACATTTGATTGTGATTTCATTCTGATTTGATCAAATCTTTATCAATTTTCTGTCTCTCCTCTACCTGATTTCGATTTCAATTTCGAGGGGGCAATACCTATGGGATTCTCATCCCTGATTCTCTTGATCCTCTTGATTCAGACATCTTTTGTGAGCTTTTGCTCAAATTTGAGATTCTTATCTCTTACTTTGAATGTGATCCCGAATCGACCTCATGTTCAAAGGCCTTTGTTTATGCTTTGTCTGAATATGATCCCGAATCGACCTCATATCTGAGTTGTTTTGTGATCCCAAATTGATCTCACATTGCAACTTCATTCTTTGACTACATGTGTTCCCAAATCGATCACACATTAGTCAAAGAGGGGCAAATGTATGCACCCTAAAATGGTCGCCTAGACTTTGGGCCCCATTTATTCAATTTATCAATCCTGAATCAATTTTATCAATAATCAATATTTTTCAACATTATCAATTTCTTGATCAAATCCTAATTTCGATCATATATTGGATTTTTATCCTATGGGCTAACCATTTATCCTAAGTTTTTATTTACCTAAAAGGAATATTTCCTCCCCTTTTAATAAATAAAAAGCCCACCTTTCCCTCTTATCCTAAGTTGCACAAATAAAATATTATTCCTATTTTATAAAAAGGGAAAAAGCACTTTTTTTCTCACATGAGGCTCAAAAGTCAACACTTCATTCTCATTGGAGGATACTTGTGCACATGGATTGCTCCTCTTTCAAGCTCCACCACTGATTAAGACTTTTTGCCTCTTAATCTCAATGGTCCATTTCACCTCATTTCTTATAAAAGGAGAGCTCTCTCCTCCATTTGCATATCTCATGTTTTTATGCTAATGTTATGCTGCAGGTTTTAGGTGCATTTGGAGTTTGAAGACATTGAAGACTTGTTGCATTTCATTATAGTTCATATTTGCTTTCATAGTTGCATAATAATGGCATTCTTAGTGTAGATTTCTTTTTATGCAATAGATTAAGCTCACATAGTCTAAATAGGAGGCATTGTAATCCATTGCTATTTCCTTTCATAGATTAGTTGCATTGTACTTTCATTTCCATAGCTTAGATTGCATTGTCATTGTAGTTCCATTGCATTGTATTTTCATAGTGATTCTTGAGGATATTGGCACTCTTGCCCTTGTCCTCACTTGAATCTCTCATTGTGTGGTTGACTAGCAAGGTCACAAGCTTGTAGCTCTAGTTGAGAGAAAATACACCATAGTTCCTTGTAACTCCATGCATAGAGAGCTATGAGCCGCTTTGTGAGGCCTCATTCTTGAGCAACCTTGCATGTAATGGTTCATAGAAGTGCACCTTTTAGTGTGTACATTTTTGGCGCCCACCGTGGGGCTGAGTAGATTAGATTTGTCCCTTTAATTCTGCATTTTTCATCAAAATTTTCATCAATTTTTAGGTTCATTTTCAGTCTCTGGTTTTTTGTCTCAGAGTATCGCGTGATACTTCTCAGAAATATCGCGTGATATATCTCTATATAGCGGTGCGACACTTCGCGCGAAAGAAGAATCACCCGCCAGTACTGATGTTTATCGCCTGTTATCGGGCGAAGTATCGCCTGCCCATAGTGAGAAGTATCGCGCGACTGAGAAATATCGCCCAACTATAGGAAACTATATTGCGTGATACTGGTGAAGTCTGAGAAATATCGCCTGGTCTAATAGAGACTTGCGTTTCCAGTTTTCTTGTCTGAATTTGATTATTTTAGCTTGCTGTTTTGTTTTGCTATGTTTAGATAGGTCTAACCCGCATCTTTTAGCTTAAATCTAGCAGTTTATTGCATGTTTACATTTGGATTTTGATTTTGCTAACTTTGTGGGTCTAACAAATTGTGTTTGTAGGTACTCTCATTTGCTTGAAAATTGCTAAAAATGCATGTCAAAGAGGGCTACTAACAGTTTTTGCAGGGCTGCCCAAGCATAAAAATAAAATAAAAAAATTTCTTGCTTGTTTATTTACTTTCCTTTCAAGTGTGGCATTCATTAATTGTATTAGGCATCTTAATACCTTGTGAAAGGGATCTTGAGGTGGTAGGAGAAGTATGCTCTTCACCTTTAGGTGAATCAGAAAATCTTGACCCATCTTAAAGTTTTGGAAGCAAGGGAGTAATTGAATCTCTTTGCTTGGTGTGTTTGGGAGAGATTTTTGAGATAGGGGAGTATGCTCTTCACCCTTGTGGTGAATCAAAAACCTTGAACCTCAAGAGTTGATCCATTTTGTTTAGTTTAAGAATCTTTTAGCGGGCCTGCTCTTGAGCAATCAAGAGGAATGACTCAAGTGGGGACAACCTTGTCATCATTTTCCTTGGTGGCAAGTGATTCCAACTCACTATAATCTCAAGGCTATCAAGGACACCAAAAACCTTGATAGACATAACACTTGTCTTCGTTTGATGTGAGTAGCTCATGGGATTGCGACCATAGGGAAAACATTGAACAAGAATGCTTAAGGTACTCTTGAGGCCGTGAGGTCCTAGTCCTTTATAAGGAGCAAGAGGGGTTTTGTGAATGAAAATCCTTATTAAGAACCATTAGATAGAAACCACCTTCTTTTAGCCGCTTATCTTCTTAGTGCAAGGATTGATCCAAGTGGTTTACCTGGATCACCTTAAGATACTCACCATATGTGTCCCTTTGGTTGTGTCATTTGACATTTCCATGACAAAGCTAACATCTCTTGTGGGTAACCACTTGGTGTGAGGTGAGGGGGCATCAAGTTGTGGGCTAAGTTGGTAAGTATTGAGCCTTGACTTTCTAGGATAGATTTGCTTGAAGTGTCTTCGATTGTGTGATACCAGTGCAAACGTTCTTACATACAAACAATCGGTAGCATTCATAGGGTGTTGTTTCAATTCTGATATCACAAGTGTTTGTCTTGGCAAGGTTGTTTTTGCCCTTGTTTCAAGTGTTTGAGACCATGTTTTGATCCCTTACTATTTGCAAACCTGCCAAAATTCTACTGATATTGTGACGAAAATCGAAAACATCAACCCTTAGACTAGAAATTTTGACCAAACAGACCCAAAAACACAAATTTTGCACAAATCTGGTCAAGAGTTAAACAATTCCGCAACAGTATCACGCCCTGTAAAGCGAATTATCGTGCGATACTTCACGCTAGCTAGAAATATCACCCGCTTTGAAGAGAAATATCGTGCGATAGTTCACCCCTGACAGACTATCGCCCGACCTGCCTGGAGTATATCGCCCGCCAGTATTAAGAAGTATCGCCTGGTTTCGGGTGAAGTATCATGCGGTTATAGGTTTATCGCCCCAGTAGCCTGGAGTATATCACCTGGTTTATTTTTGTCGTGCTTAAATTTTGGTCAGTTTCAGTTGCTGATAATCAGGCTAGGTCTTAGAGTAGGCTTCTCACCCTGACGTTTGAGATCTGTCTTGACTCTAAATTTTTGGTTTCTAGTCCTCCGGGATAGCATCATTTGATTTACAAAATCACTTTGGAATAATTGTCAAGTTAGAAAGCCATTCTTGGTGCCAAGGTTCATCTTTAAAATTGTTAGCTATATTCTGAGAAAATTTTAGTACTTTTATTGTCCAAATCGCTTTCATTTTCATCTCAATTTCAATTATCTTTTGGCCTAGTCCAACCTCCTGATTCAAAAGTGCAAGGGTAGTCACCCTTTGATTTGAAGCACCTCTTTGACAGTGTTGGTAAAGCCCTTTTTTTTCTTTTCATTTCTCTTTGGACAATAGAGGACTTTGATTATCCTAGTTTGGCGTTAACACTTTGAAAGGTCACCTTATCATTGAGAGTATCTTTCTTTCATGTCAGTTAAGACAAGGTACCAAGTTAATCAAGGGAAGCGACCCCCTGTTGCCTTTAGCCAGTTACCACCTGTCAAGACTCGTCGACAACCTAAGGGAAAAGGACCCCTTTTTGACCAATCTCCTAAGAGTGAATCTGAGGTTTATTTTAATCCGGGAGCTAATCCTAGTGAAGTGAGCACCTCTTTTGTACCACTTTCATCAAGTATGGACATGAGTTACACTTTCACCCGACAACAAAGAGAAGCTATGAATCAAACTCTTGAGGATATCTTCCAATGACATAGAAGAGAGTATGGTGGTTCTTCTCATGCTAGTCCACCCGGATCACCTCCCAACAACGCGAGGTATTTTGATGCTCATCAACGAGCTGAAAGACATCATAAGCAAGCTCAATCAGATTTAGGGTCACAACATGAAGACTAGAACAACGAATCTAGTGATCACCACATCAACGCAGCTAATGCAATGAGGCATTTGAGACAAACCTCCCCACTTAAAGACACCTCTCGATATGCAAATATCAGATTGAGAAGCATTGAGAGAGAGAAACAAGCCTACTTGGATGAACAGGCTGCTAAAAAAAAAAATTCAGACAACTAGAGGAGGAGGAACGTGCATTGTTGGATATACAGAAAAGAGTCACCCAAGAAGAAGAAGATAGACTCTATGCACAACAACTCCAAAGCCGATTTAACGAGAGAGGAGCCAATAGTGGGACCAACTCACCCCCATCTACCCCTTCCCCTAGCCCTAGAAGAAGATCAAGGACACCTTCACGATCCCCGAGTCCTAGAGGAAGAAGGGCTTCAAGATATGACCATCATAGGAGACAGTCGTCTCATAGACATTCAAAGCAACCCTCCCAACGAGCACATCATGGCTCACAACATGGAAGAAGTTATGCTAAATTTGATCATATGGATTTCATGACTATGCAACAAGAACCATCCTTTCAAGCATATGTGGAGCAATATGTGGAACAAAACAAAGACCAATTCTTGGAAAGTCTTATCAACAAAGGCGCTAAAGTTCCACATAATTTTGATGTTCACCAAAAAATCAAGAAACAGAATCCTTCAACTGATGAGGTGATTTTACAAATGCAAAAGGATATAGACAGGATGAAGGCTCCCAAGAGCACATTTCATTTGGACTCCATATGTCCTAACCCCATCGAAAAAAGTGTGGTGATGGTAGAATTCCCTAAGAAAGTTGAGTTCCCAACATACGACAAATATGATGGCACTGGTGACCCTCACGACCATGTTTGACAGTTCTACATAATGAGCTTTTCCTTTCACCATGAAGACTCCTACTTGATGAGATTATTCCCAAGGAGTTTAAAAGGTCAAGCCATGGAGTGGTTCACCAACCTTTCCCCTCCAGTAAAGACATTTAAAGAACTTTTCCAATGATTTGTTCAGCATTATGCTTACAACTTATCGAGGTCGGTCACAATGCTTGATTTGTGTAAACTTAAGCAAAATCAAGGGGAATCTTTTGTCACATTTTTACAACGATGGAGGCGATTGTGTTTGAAATACCCAAGGACAATCCCTGAAGAGGAGAGAATTGATATCATTGTGAGCAATCTAATACCAGAACTCAGATAGGAAGTCAAGAAAATCCCATTTAATTCCTTTGATACTATGGTAGAGGTGGCATGTCGCATTGAGGATGTCCTAAAAGAACAAGGAATTTTGGCTAAACCAACAAATAATAATAATAGCCAAAATAACAATACTAATGGTAACAAGGAAAAAAAGAAATCCTATTGGAACAAAAACAAGCAAGTGATCAACGACGGAGTTGTTGACTCATCTCAGGTCAAAAATGAAGGAGTTCTTAACCTCTCTCATGCAGTTCAAGCTATGAAGTTGCAAACGTCTTCGACACAACAAGACAAACCTAAGTATCAAAAGAGATCTAAAATGCAGAAAAGACAATTTACCAAATTGGGAGAATCTTACGCAGATGTTTTTAAGACATTAGTTGCTCATAATTTGGCACACCCATAGGATCCTACAAAACATCGCATACTGGATCCTTTACCTCATTGGTGGGATGCTAAGGCTTTTTGCATTTTCCATAATGGGATTGGACACGACATAGAAAATTGTTTTAAACTCAAGCATCTTGTCCAAGACCTTATTGAGAAAGGACAATTACAAGTGGATGGGTTAACCACTAATGCGGATCATAAAGCCTTTAAAGAGCCCTTGCCTAAATATGAGAAAGGAGAGAATTCTAACAATAAGAATGGCAAGGCGGCTATCAACTACACCTACACAAATGTAGAGAACGTCATTAACATGCTTGAAGTTGTGGATGATAGTGTCAACATGATGAGAGGGAAAGATTCCTATGGACATAATGTGGACTCAACTCCTATGACTAATGAAAGACCCGCTGTGGTGATAAGAGGTCCTCACTCACAAAGAATGCCCCAGTCCCTCAATGTTGTCACTAGGGGCCAAGCCCAAATGCCCATTATCATTAGAGGTCCTAGCACTAGCAAGTCTAAACAGCCCGTGTCCAAAGGTGCTCCTCCCAAATCTACCATCGGTCCTGATTCCAATTATAATCTTATTGACCAGCTACAACATACACCCGCGCAGATATCCATTTTTGAGCTTTTAGAATTATCTCCTAAGCACAAGCACGTCCTTGAGGATGCTTTGCGAACAGCCAATGTCCCTAACAACTTAGATATTGACCAATTCCAAAACATGGTCAACCATTTGGCTAGCCCTCATTACCTCACCTTCTCCGAAGAAGATGACAAATCCATTAGTCACCCACATAACTTGGCCTTACACATCGAAGTCATGATTCATAAAACCTGTGTTAGGCGTGTACTGATAGATGGGGGTGCGGGGCTCAATATTTGTACCCTGAGTTTGTTGCTAGCTCTAGGATATTCTGAGAATGTCATTGACACAAAGAAAAGGATCACAATCAAAGCATATGACAAAGCAGAAAGAAGTTCTAAGGGATTGGCCGTTTTACCTATTTGCATTGGTCCCGTAGAAAAGGATATATTATTTCAAATTGTTGATGTTGGACCTCTAGCCTACAACATTTTGCTAGGTATACCATGGATTCATGAAATGCAAGCAGTCCCATCAACATATCACCAGTGTGTTAAGTTTCCCCATAACGGTGTAGAAATTTGCATCCCTGGAGATAGTGCTTTATCAGTTAATAACATTTCTGCGGGATCACATGTACCTTTGAATAGGGAAGCTGACAGTCCTAGTAGTTCACTTGAACAATGCAAGCAGAAGTTCAAGACCATGGATCTTGGGATGGGAGATTATAAGATTGATTCTTTTACAAAAATGCCAATCTCCCCTAGGTCTTATGGGAGACCATCACCAAGTACAAAACCTTCGTCATCGGCAATGACATTATTTGGGAAATTCATTGAGTCTTCGGTCCCCATTCAAGAAGAGAAAGAGGAAGTTGTTGTAAGGGACTGGATATATCACAAGGAGAAATACAAACATAACGAGAATTTTGCTCCTTCACCTGAAACTTATGGGAAAGGGTATACACTGGTTAAAAATATGGGATATCTGGGATATGGTCCCCTTAGTCATAGGTTGGACGCTAAAGCTGAGCCTCTTGATCATGCTCTCTTTGGATGAAAGAACAAGTCCACGATTGGCTTAGGTTTTGAGAATAAGAAGAAGAAAGGTGTCCCTGTCCCAGCTGTGACGGATAGTGCTAGTGATGCAGATTATACGCCTGATCTTTCCAATCAACAAGATGTGTCTAATGATTGGGTGCCCTCAATGAATCTCCTTTGGGGAGATTCCATAGATTTGATGCTTGATAGTCCTACTATCCCAGCTATGACGGATAGTGACTGTGTGACTGCTAGATCGACAAAGGAAAGTGTTACTATCCTAGCTACGACGGATAGTACCAATACTAGCACTAGAGAGGGGGAAACCCTTCCTAACCTTCAGGCTTCCACATCACGAGGCCTAAATAATGACTCAGAGACAGACTCCCATGAATATGAATGGGACTCGCTTTCAGATACAACAATTGATTTGGACGTGGATATTATCCATGCTTATAGTACCCATCCCGATGCGACTAACGATCCTAGTGTCAGACTAGAGGATTGCACTCCTCAAATTGCCTTAGTGGACGACGCTTCATTTGATAGGATGAGTCCTAATTCGGGTATCTTAGGAGAAGACTTGATGAACTCCGATTATATGGTCACCAGAGATGACACCTTTCGCATAAACAACATCGAACCCACCATTGACTTACCCCTTGTTCACTTTGACCTAATTGACTGGTCTCAGCACCATCAAGAGCCCACATTCCTCACTTTCCACAATGATTATGAAATTGCTTGCTATCTGAATGCTCTTGAACCCGTGGCTTCTTCCACCAGTGAACCAACAACCAGCATGATAGAGCCTGATATTAAGTACCTCAGTCTCAAAATAAAAGAAAAAAAGAAAAATAGGTCTGATGGCGAAAACCACTTTGTGGCGGTGTCAGAACCAAAAATAGTAAAAAGAAATGACGCATCCGAAGGTGAAAACCTCTTTGAGGCACCTAAGGATGGGGTACTTAATAACTTGCCGAGTTATTTCTAGGATAGATCATCAATATTGATTGAACCAACAAAGCCAGTCAATTTAAACACAGAAGAAAATCTTCAGATAATCCATCTTGCTTAGTCTTTGTCAGAAGAAGAGACCAAGGCATATGTACAGTTTTTACAGAAAAAGAAAATTAATTTTGCATGGACCTACTCAGACATGCCAGGGCTTGACATGAATCTCATAATGCATCACTTATCCATAGCTCCAGGAGTCAAGCCAGTAAAACAGAGATTAAGAAAAATGCATCCACATGTAGCTCTACTTGTCAAAGGGGAATTAGAAAAACTTTTGAGAGCTGGATTTATTAGAGCCATCGACTATGCAGAATGGATCTCAAACATAGTACCTATCTCCAAACATGATGGGTCCATTCGTGTCTGCACAGATTTTAGAGATTTAAACAAAGCATGCCCAAAGGATGATTTTCCACTTCCAAACATTGACATGATAGTGGACATGACGGCGGGCTATGACATATACTCTCTAATGGATGGTTTCTCAGGGTATAATCAAATCAAAATAGCTCCTGAAGACCAAGAAAAAATAGCATTCACATGTGCATGGGGAACCTATTGCTGGAACGTCATGCCATTCGGGTTAAAGAATGCAGGAGCAACCTACCAAAGAGCTATGATGACTATCTTTCATGATATGATGCACAAAAATATGGAAGATTATGTGGATGATACCCTGGCAAAATCAAGAACAAGGGACACACACCTCAATGATCTGGAAGTAATTCTAGATCCTATGGAACAATTTCAACTCAGATTGAATCCAAAGAAGTGCGCATTTGGCATCACCTCAGGCAAACTTTTAGGATTCATAATATCAGCAAAAGGTATCGAGGTTGACCCCAAAAAGGTCCAAGCAATATTAGATATGCCACCTCCTCAAAATATCAGCCAAATGAGAAGTCTTCAGGGACATCTTCAATCAATTAGGAGGTTTATTTCTCAGCTTGCAGATAGAGCGCAACCCTTCAACAAGACATTGCATAAGGGTGCTTCTTGTGTTTGGAATGAGGATTGTCAAAAGAGCCTAGATCAGATCAAACAATACTTGGCCAATCCTCCGATCCTAATGCCTCCTATTCCAGGGAAACCATTGATCCTATATATTTCAGCTACAGACACTTCCCTGGGGGCATTATTGGCTCAAACAGATGATACTGGGAAAGAACGGGCCATCTACTATATCAGCCGTACTCTAGTCTCCTATGAGATCAATTACAATAATATTGAGAAGTCTTATCTTGCAGTGGTGTTTGCTTCTCAAAAGTTGCGCCACTACATGCTTGCTCACACCATACATTTGGTTGCCAAAATTGATCCCCTTAAATACTTGCTTAGCAAGGCTGCCCTGACGGGTAGACTTGCTAAATGGATGATGGTCCTCACTGAATTTGACATAGAGTACGTTGAAAGGAATGCAATAAAAGGACAAGCTATTGCCGACCAATTAGCTGATTTTCCAATCCATGATAGTATGCCAGTCCAAGTGGAATTCCCAGACGAACACATCTTGTATACAACTACTCGCACTTGGACAATGTTCTTTGATGGTTCCCGCATGCAAAATGGATCAGGTGCTGGAGTGTTATTTGTTTCTCCACATGGGTACAACATTCCGAAGTCTTACAAACTATTATTCCCATGTACCAATAATATTGCAGAATATGAAGCTTTAACTAATGGCTTAAGAATGGCTATAGAATGGAACATCATAGAATTACATGTCTTTGGGGATTCCCAGTTAATCATCAACCAAGTCAATGAAGAGTATCAAACCAAGGATGACAAATTGATACCCTATAAAAAGATGGTTGATTCTTTGAGATGCTATTTCACCTTTGTGACGTTTCAACAAATCCCTAGGACAGAGAACAAAGCTGTAGATACCATGGCCACATTAGCTTCACTTCTTCAGTTGGAGACGCATGAATCCAGATTTGAATTCCTGGTGGAAGAGCTACACCATCCCATCTTTGACTCGTCTAAAAGCCATGTCATTTGTGCCATTATCACACACGAGTCTTCTCGATATGGTGCTATCTATTCATATCTTCGTGATGGCATCATCCCTGACACATTCACCTGCTCTAAATGCTGAAACCTCATTCGTAATGCCTCTCACCACACCCTCATCTCTGGTGATTTATATAGGAGGGGTTTAGATGGGACGCTCCTTAGGTGCTTGGAAAAGGAGGAATCCAACCAAGCGTTAGCTGAGATCCACGAAGGCATTTGTGGTGGACATTCTAATGGTCTTGCCATGGCCCGAAGGTTGCTTAGGGTGGGATATTATTGGCCCACAATGCAGATAGATGCAGTCACCTTTGCTAAGTCATGTGAAAAATGTCAGAAACATGGCAACCTAATTCATGCTCCAGGTAGGGAGCTGATCCCTTCTGTTTCTCATTGGCCATTTTAGCGCTGGGCCTTTGATCTGGTTGGGCAGATTCATCCCAACTCATCAGGTGGACACAAGTTCATTATTACTGCCACTGACTACTTCACAAAATGGGTGGAAGTTGTACCACTTTCTGTTGCTTCAGGAAGGACCATTTCTTTGTTCATCTTGAATCATATCATTTGCCGATTTGGAGTGCCTTCTGAGATCATTACTGACAATGGAGGTCAATTTAAGAATAAGGACCTAAAGCACCTATGCAAAAAGTTTAAAATCAAGCAACATTGGTCCTCCATCTATTTTCCACAGGGAAACGGACAGGTAGAAGCTTCTAACAAAACCATTCTTAAGATTCTTCATAGAACAGTACACAAGAATGGTAGGGATTAGCACTTACAAATCAATCCAGCACTATGGGCTTACAGAACAAGCATTCACACACCTATAGGAGCCACTCCTTTCTCTCTCACCTATGGCGCTGAAGCAATATTGCCTTTAGAAGTCGAGATACCATCACCCAGAGTCTCACTCAAAGGTTTAATTACAGATGAGGATTACCGCGCCATGAGGCTACAGGAACTAGAACTTCTAGATGAGAAGCGTAAGGCTTCCTTTGATCATATGAGAGTGTATCAGAAGCGTATGTCCAAGGCATTCAACAAGAAGGTTCACCCTAGAGAATTTCAAATAGGTGATCTTGTTTTGCGAGAGAACCCTAAGAACCAACAAAACAAAGAGCAAAAGGGCAAGTTTGAACCTAACTGGCTTGGACCATATGTTATCACAGTTGCTTTTGGTACTGGTGCGTATTTACTGTCAGACCCTAATGGAGAACAGCTCCCTGATCCCATCAACATTGTGCACCTCAAGAAGTTCTATCCTTGATGCCCGTTCTGTCTAGGGGCATCTTTTGTACATATCTTATTGATCCTGAAAAAATCCCAAAAAAATTGATATATGATGCTGAAAAAATCCTAAAAAACATATAAAGTCTTGAAAAAATACAAAAAAATCAAAATATTCAAAAAATAAAAAAAATAAAAAAGTGCCTTGGTGAAAACCTAGCAATAGGCGCCTTGGTAGCAAAAATACAAAAAAAGGAAAAAATGGAAAAAAGAATCCAAGTGGTGAAAACCTGGAAACAGGCACTACTTGAGGCCTTTGCACTCCTATTTGTTAGCATACGTCCTTGACACTTAGCCACTTCCCATCAGGCCTTGACCTTATTTGGCTTAGTCTGGAATTGGTCTTTCTCTTTGTCTAGGGGGCATAACTATTAGCATTGGTCTTTTAGGTGCGTTTGTCTCTTGGGGCATTTCACAACAGGTGTTTTTCAACACCACCCCAAACAGTGTTTTTCAACACTACCCTTGCGTCGAGTGTTTCTTAACACTTATCAGGTGTCTTATCCAACAGTCTTGTATGATGCGATATTTCTCACTAAGCAGATATGATACTCAGAATTTGACTCTATGACCAACACACACGCACTTAAACACACAACTCGCTGACGATATGATGACTTTATTTTTCTTTGTGTGCTATCTATGAGGATTTCTTTGATGAGTGATCTCTCCCTGAGAAGTTTTTGATGATGCATAGCTAGAAGACTGTGGGAATGAGAACATGTTTTCTTTCTTTATCTGCTTGTGGGTATATTTTGTTGATCCTAACTGTCATGAGCATTTATGCTGGTCTTACTTGACCCTATGGATTGACAAGGTATTATCCTTGACTATTTTGTGAGTGCATGCTTCTAGTTATCTTGACTTTCATGTGTCTTGATACAAGCATAATCTCGTCATATCAAAACTTAGGTAATCTCACTGCATTAGTCATCTTGACCTCCATGTCTTTGATGCCTAGGTGAGATTTCCACATTTCTATCTGATAAAAATCATATTCATATCCACATAGTTATGCTAGTGTGCATTGTATGATCTGATGAGGCTACCAATAATGCTCGATGATGATAATTAGATGTCTATAAGCATTGTGACCTTGCAAGTCAACCACTTTCATAGTAGCTTGCATTTCTAGGTTCATGTTAGTTTAGTTTCTGCATCTTGCATATGGAGAGAGCTCTTCTTTTTATCATCTACGGACTAGTTAGTCAACTGTGCTCTTTTTCTGATTCTTCTTGATCATATCTTTCATTTTTGGTCTTTCATATCACATCATTTGCTATCCATTTTCAAACTCGAAATCCAAATCCAAGTCGTGTTTCCAAATTTTCCCTTTCTTCTGAGCAATTGACTGACTTTTTGAGGCATAATTTGATTTTCGGTGGAATTTCTTCCTTTTCATGTCTCTCAATTTTCTAGTCTTTCATTCGCCCTATCTCTTTTCTTCTAGCTCATCGCTGGGGCATGTTTCATTGCCTAATGGTTAACCTATTTGACCCTTACATTCAATTGTGATTTCATTCTGATTTGATCAAATCTTTATCAATTTTTTGTCTCTCCTCTACCTGATTTCGATATCGATTCCGAGGGGGCAATACCTATGGGATTCTCATCCCTAATTCTCTTGATCCTCTTAATTCAGACATCTTTTGTGAGCTTTTGCTCAAATTTGAGATTCTTATCTCTTACTTTGAATGTGATCCCGAATCGACCTCATGTTCAAAGGCCTTTGTTTATGCTTTGTCCGGATATGATCCCGAATCGACCTCATATCTGAGTTATTTTGTGATCCCAAATCGATCTCACATTGCAACTTCATTCTTTGACTACATGTGTTCCCAAATTGATCACACATTAGTCAAAGAGGGGAAAATGTATGCACCCTAAAATGGTCGCCTAGACTTTGGGCCCCATTTATTCAATTTATCAATCCTGAATCAATTTTATCAATAATCAATATTTTTCAACATTATCAATTTCTTGATCAAATCCTAATTTCGATCATATATTGGATTTTTATCCTATGGGCTAACCATTTATCCTAAGTTTTTATTTACCTAAAAGGAATATTTCCTCCCCTTTTAATAAATAAAAAGCCCACCTTTCCCTCTTATCCTAAGTTGCACAAATAAAACATTATTCCTATTTTATAAAAAGGGAAAAAGCACTTTTTGTCTCACATGAGGCTCAAAAGTCAACACTTCACTCTCATTGGAGGATACTTGTGCACATGGATTGCTCCTCTTTCAAGCTCCACCACTGATTAAGACTTTTTGCCTCTTAATCTCAATGGTCCATTTCACCTCATTTCTTATAAAAGGAGAGCTCTCTCCTCCATTTGCATATCTCATGTTTTTATGCTAATGTTATGCTGCAGGTTTTAGGTGCATTTGGAGTTTGAAGACATTGAAGACTTGTTGCATTTCATTATAGTTCATATTTGCTTTCATAGTTGCATAATAATGGCATTCTTAGTGTAGATTTCTTTTTATGCAATAGATTAAGCTCACATAGTCTAAATAGGAGGCATTGTAATCCATTGCTATTTCCTTTCATAGATTAGTTGCATTGTACTTTCATTTCCATAGCTTAGATTGCATTGTCATTGTAGTTCCATTGCATTGCATTTTCATAGTGATTCTTGAGGATATTGGAACTCTTGCCCTTGTCCTCACTTGAATCTCTCATTGTGTGGTTGACTAGCAAGGTCACAAGCTTGTAGCTCTAGCTGAGAGCAAATACACCATAGTCCCTTGCAACTCCATGCATAGAGAGCTATGAGCCACTTTGTGAGGCCTCGTTCTTGAGAAACCTTGCATGTAATGGTTCATAGAAGTGTACCTTTTAGTGTGTACAATACTAGTTTTGATCTTGGTGCTGAGGTTAGACGTCGTAAGGCGCAGAGAGCAGAGACCACTGAGCAGCTAGCGATAGATACTGATATGCCTGCGGCAGATGTAGATCTTGGTGTACCATAGACTACCCAAGAGATCATTAGATGGCTCAAATTACAGGTCTGAGACCTGAAGGTACAGAGTGCTCGGTGGGAGGAGTGATTCACTAAGGTTGATTGACAGAGATCATTGCTCCGAGAGGAGAATAGGTGTTTACAGAGAGAGGTGACACATCAGACCTTGAGAGCGGCTTATTATGTTTCTTCATACTACACTATTGTACCTGCTATGTAGAGAGTACCCACATACTCTCAGTATATGATAGCTTCAGAGGGAGCCAGGGCACCTAGAGCTGAGGCAGTGCCTGATGCACCACCACCACTTCCACCAGATGCAGAGGATTAGGCAAACAGCTGATCTGTCTAGAGATATTCTAATATATTTTGCTCTTTTGTTCATGTATACTGTGCTAACTTCTGATAGCTCACATGAGCTCATTCTTTTGTACTTTGTGCCAGTAGTGCACCCTTGACTAGTTCAAGTTATATGATATGAGATCAAGATTTTGGTTGTGACTTCATGTGTACTTGTCATGTTTTTTATTTATGATGATATCATGTGATGTAAATACTATGGATAGTATAAAATGTATGTATGGATTTATGCAATGAAATGGTTTCTTTCATATGTATGGATGTTATGCAAATGTAATTGATTATGCAAAAATGTATGAAAATATATGGAATGTATGAAAATGTATGGAATGTAGATGCAATAGATGAAATGATCATGAATATGTAATGTAAATGCAATGATACACATGATATGTTTTGTAGGTATTGATGAAGACAAGTACTTAGTCTTATGTCAAAAAGGATGTTTAACCCAGGATGGTGACGGCTTGCGGTTCTATGAGGAAACCTTCATGTGAGATTCAGCTCTTCGTTATCAAGTTCAAGTTTAGTTTAGAAGAATTGTTGAAGTGTTCAAGCAATTTGTGAGATCATGCCACCATGCAAAGTGCAAAATGAAATGCAATCCTAAGACCTAGGACCTAGTCACTGATCATGTGTCAATTTGTTGTCATCATTGAAATTTTTAGGTAACCGGATAAATCAATACAACATCCACTAGTTATGAAACTATAGACATATGAATATTGATTTATATGCACTAGAATCAATACAACGCCCACTGGTTAGACAACCATAGACATATGAATATTGATTTTATTTTTGGAATGTCGGATTAAATATAAGCACTAAGGCACAAATGCCAGGATGACCTGAATATCATGTCCATTTTGATATATAAATTTGTATAAGCATCAAAACATAAATTTCATGATGACTAGAATACACCTTGCATTACAAACACATCAAGCAATCAAGAGATCATTCTAAATCCAGTGTGAATTACCCATAGTGACCCTTTATCGTCCACATCCTTAGGTAAGATCATGTTTCATAGTAGGAGAAATAACTCACTCAAAAAGACAATAGTTAGATCAAACTCCCTTGAATTTTTTGGATATCAATGGTTGAGGTACTCATGGCCATCCAATTCGAGATAAAGGCTCTTATAGACGGACACCATTTCAATCCAAAATTTCCAAAGTTGTTAGATTTTCACATATATTCAGAAAATAAAGAAAAGATTATGCCCACATTCATCACTCTCTAAATCCTATAAAGGACATCATCAAAGAGCTTGAAGGGACATAATATGCAAAAATCTAAATGTGAATCAGTAAGAATACAAGGAGATAAAAGCATGTAAAAGCATAGATTGTTTTCAGTTTGTGTTTGATTGTGTTGTTGTAGATGTCAAATCCTTTCTGGAGAGGAGACTGACTAACTGACTCAGATGTAGCTTCAAAGGACTCTGACTGGATATGACACATCTAAGAGACATTGGAGGCCATAGGATATGACATTGATTGCCCCCTAGTTTAAAACATTGATAGGATACAGACGCTTGAGCTGATTGGTGTACAGACTGACTTATTGAAAATAGGAATGCAAAGACAAACTGGGAGATATGTACAAACTAAAGCAAGATAGAAAGCTAGGGAAAGACCAAGATTGTGCTGATAGATGGAGCATTTTGAAACAAGTGGTGCCCGTTTACCGGTTTTCACCATCTTGGCAGAGATTCTATTTTTGCTACCAAGGCGCTTGTTTCCAAGTTTTCACCAAGGCACTTTTTCTTTTTCTCATTTTTTTGTATTTTTCATTTTTTTTAAATTTTTTTGTACTTTTGATATTTTTTAATTTGTTTGTGAATCATCAAGGCACCTATTTGCTAGGCTTTCACCAGGATGTTCATTTTTTTAGGACTTTTTCTGATTTTTATGATTTTTTCAAGACATTTTTGAATACTAAATGCCTTAGGCGTAGAATTTCTTCAGATGGAGAATGTTGATTGGTTCTCAGAGCTATTCTCCTTCAGTCATTGAGAGTTGATAGGCACCAAAGCCCAAAGTAGCAGTGATTACAAAGGGACCTAGCCAGTTGGGTTCAAACTTCCCCTTGCATTCTCTATGTGATTGATTTTTAGGATTCTCTCTCAAGACTAGATCACCAACCTGAAATTCTCTATGTTTGATTTTCTTGTTGTAGCCTCTAGACATTCTTTTTTGATATACTTTGAGATGATCATACGCTACTTGTCTGCGTTCATCTAGTAGTTCAAGTTCTTGCAACCTAGACACTCTGTAGTCATCATCAGTTACTAGACCATGCATTCTAATTCTTAGTGATGGGATTTCAACCTCAATAGGCAGTACTACTTCAGACCCATAAACTAAAGCTAATGGTGTAGCCCCAATAGGCATTCTGATACTTTTTCTATAGGCCCAGAGAGCTGGATTGATCATGAGATGCCAGTCTCTTCCTATTTTATTAACTATTCGGTGCAAGATTTTCAATAGATTCTTGTTTGAAGCCTCTGCTTGTCCATTCCCTTGAGGATAGTATATAGATGACCAATGTTGTGTAATCTTGAATTTTGCACATAGATCATCTAGATCTTTGTTCTTAAACTATCCACCATTATTTGTGACTATAGAATGTGGAATACCATACCGACATATGATGTAGTTCAAGATGAACATTGAAATTTGTTTTCCAGTTGCTTGAGTCAAAGGAACTGCTTCTACCCATTTTATAAAATAATTGTAGCTGTGATTATATGGGTATGTCCATTAGAAGAATGAGGATGTATGGATCCTATAAGATCAAATGCCCATTGGTGAAAAGGCCATTGTGTAGTGAAGGGAATTAGATCTCTCCCTGGTGCATGAATTAGGTTGCCATGTACTTGGCACTTTTGACAGTTTAGCAAACTTGATAGCCTCCTTCTCCATTTCTGGCCAATAGTACCTAGCCCTAATAAGTTTTCGAGCTAGTGTTAAACTATTTGAGTGTGACCCACAAATGCCTTCATAGACTTCCTCTAATGCATGTTGAGACTCTTCTTGTTCTAAACATCTAAGTAGCATACCATCTATACCTCATTTGTACGGATCATGACCAATGATGACATACCGGGATGCATTTCGGATAAGGTATCTCTTTTCATGGTGGTTAAAGGTATTGGGAATGATTTGGTCTTTGAGATAGGAGAAAAGGTTTTTGTATCAGGATGAATCATGACCTACAACAATGCAAATCATGTAGGTTTTGGGGGAATCATATGCAAGATAAGATAGTACTTCCACCAGAAACTCATAGCGTAGCTCATGTTCGGGCTACTATAGTAAAGTAGATAGTGTTTCCATTACATCGGCAGTCATGTTCTATGTTCTAGGTATTTGCTCAAAGGTGATAGATATGAAGTATTTTTTGAGATCATCTACCATTCTCTTGTATGGAATGATATTTTCATCTTTCATTTGATACACATCATTGACTTGGTGTATTACAAGTTGTGAGTCTCCATGAATCTGTAATTTTGTTACTCTCCACTCAATTGCTATTTTCATACCATTAAGAAGGGCTTCATATTCAACAATATTTTTTGTGCAAGGAAACTTGATTCTGAATGCTTTAGGGATTGAGTATCCTTGAGGAGTGATAAACAATATGCTTGCTCCAGATCCATTTTGTATATAGGAGCCATCAAAGAATAATTTCCATTCTCTAGAAGAAATATTCATGATAGAAGAATCTGGGAATTCCATTTGCATTAGAGTATCATCAAACAAAGGTGCATCGGCTAGTTGATCATCAATAACCTATCCTTTGATAGCTTTTCTTTCAACATATTTAATGTCAAATTCACTTAAGAGCATGACCCATTTGGCTAATCTACCTGTGAGGGCAGCTTTGCTTAGTAGGTACTTTAGTGGATCAATCTTAGCTACCAAATGCATGGTATGAGCCAACATATAATGTCTTAGTTTCTGTGATGCAAAGATCACAACTAGACAATCCTTTTCAATCATAGAATAGTTCTTTTTTGTATGCTACCGATGTTCTATTGATATAGTATATAGCTCTTTCTTTCTTGTTCTCATCATGTTGTGCGAGTAATGCCCCCAGTGATGTATCTATAGCGGAGACATACAAGATCAATGGCTTCCCTTGAATAGGAGGCATCAAGATAGGAGGATTTGATAGATATTTCTTGATATGATTAAAATTATTTTCACATTCCTCATTCCATGCAAAGGTCACACCTTTATGTAATGTCTTTGTGAAAGGTTGTGATATGTCTTCTAGCTGAGATATGAAGCGTCTAATAGATTGTACTCTCCCTTGTAATGTTCTCATTTGACTGATATTCTTGGGAGGTTGCATCTCCATGATATCTTTAACTTTAGCTGGATCAACTTCAATGCCCTTCTTTGAAACAATGTAGCCTAAGAGCTTTCCAGAAGTGACACCAAAAGCACACTTCTTAGGGTTCAGTCTGAGACTAAAATTTTCCATTCTGTCTAGTATTTTGCTCCAATCATTTAGATGTTGAGATCTTATCATAGATTTTTCTAAAGTATCATCAACATAATCTTCCATAGTACAATGCATCATATCATGAAAAATAGATGTCATAGCTCTCTGATATGTAGCACCAGCATTCTTAAGCCCATATGGCATGACATTCCAATAGAAGGTACCCCATGCACATGTGAAAGTAGTTTTCTCTTGATCCTCTGGGGAAATTTTTATTTGATTATATCCAAAAAAACCATCCATCAAAGAATACATCTTGAAGCCCGCAGTCATGTCCACTATCATATCAATATTAGGTAGTGGAAAATCATCCTTAGGGCATGCTTTGTTCACATCTCTGAAATCTGTGCACACTGTTATAGATTTGTTTGGTTTTGAAATAGGTACAATATTAGAGATCCATTCAGCATAATCAATAACATGGATGAATTTAGCTTTTAGTAGCTTCTCTAATTTAGCTTTGACCAAGAGTGCAACATTTGGATGCATCTTTCTTAATTTTTTCTTAATAGGTTTAAAAGTTGGAGCTATAGATAAATGGTGCATTATAAGATTAGGATCCAACCCTAGCATATCTAAATATTTCCATGCAAATTTGATCTTCTTTTCTGTTAAGAATGTTGTAAATTTTTGCTTTTCTTCTTCTGATAAGGATTGTGCTACATGGATCAACTGTGGTTCCTATGTTGTTCCCAAGTTGATGGATTGAGTGGGCTCAATTAGAACTGGAAATATGTCCTGTAAATGACTCGGAAGGACATCAAATATCTCATCCTTAGGTGCCTCAGAGAGGTTTTCACCTTTGGATATGTCTTTTATTTTTACTTTTGTAGGTTCTGAGACTGCCACAAAGTGGTTTTCACCCTTAGCACTCCTTGTCTTTTTATTTTTATTCTTATTTTTTTGACTAAGATACTTGATGTCCAACTCCATCATGCTAACACTCAGTTCACTAATGGAAGTCTTCGTAGGTTCAACTGCATTGAGGTAGAAAGCAAGGGCATAGTCATTTGGAAAGGTATAAATACCTTAGCTTAGATTCATAGAGGTTTGGTCAAGAAGTTCAGGATGTTGGATAGTCAAAGTGGTGAAAGATTGGGAAAGAGTGTTTATGGATATGGATCTGTCATCATTGATCCTAACCTGATGCACGAGTTCAAAGGTGATATTACAACTTAAGACATTCAATTCATGAATAGGCTCAATGTCATTGTAGGAGTCCACTTTAGCCATCAATGGATCAGACTCATTAAGTTCATCATTTCTCTCTAGACTTACATTGGGTTTAGGTGCATATTGGTGAATAACATCAACATGTTTCTCTATGATAAGCTCATCTTCCTCTAGAATGGCTCCCCATTCATAATCATTAGATTCGTCATCTATGCCTCTAGGATATTTAAGAACATGAGTAAAGTCATGATGAATACCCCAAGAAGGGTTACCCTCAAATTCTAATTTGAATTCATACTCATGGGAATCTGTCTCAGAATAACTACCACCTTCCTCTTTGTCTATTTGATTGCCTTCGAGATTAGCTGGTTCTTGTGGTGCAACTATCTCTTGCTCTATAGTAGGTTCTTGTGTTTCTACTACATTGATCCTTTTTACTAGATCATCTTCGGCTTCAAGGAGGTCTTTTATTTCTTTAGGCAAATGCTCATAAGGAATGAGCTCTTCAGTGGTGTCTGAATCATCACTATTAGATTGTTCTATCGTTTCACCCTTTAGTTGATTTATTGTGGAGGGCTTAATCTATTCTAAGACATGTGGGGAGTTCTTGCTAAGATAGAAAGGTTTCTTCTTATATCCCAAACCCGTTGTATTCTTGTTTTCTCAGCCACGATGGCAAGAGGTGACAGAAGACCTTTACCCTGTAGTCTTAGAGGTCCTTTTCCTTTATATCTCATTTTTGTGATCAATTTGTCCCCTGGGCCATATGACTTAGAAGGGATCTTTGGTGTTTTAGAGTCACATGTTTGAACAATTTGAGATTCAGTTTCATCTTTGTATAGCCATGCAAGGACAACTTCATCCTCTTCAAACTCTTATTTGGACACTTGTTCTGCAACAAAATTTCCTTTATATGCCTCAAGAGGTTCTTTAGACTCCTTTTTAGATAGTTTTAGAGTTTGTCCATAGGACTTAGGTGAGATGGGGAGAGATGTCAAAGATAAGACTGGCTCTATAGTATATTCTTCCGTACCATTTTCTTTGATTTTAACCTTTTTAGCAATGTCTTCCATCTTGGATGTTGAAGCAATGTCTAGCTGCTTAGTGGAAGATTATCTATTATTAGGAACAAGTTTATCAGGACTTTCCTTCAATGCATTGCAAGTTGTGTATAGGTCTGCTGGAATCATCACCTCTACTCCATAAGGAAATTTCAAACACTGATGGTATGTAGAAGGAATAGCTTTCATTTCATGTATCCAGGGTCTCCCTAGAAGGATGTTGTAAGCCAAAGGTAGATCAAGAACTTGACATATAGTATCTCTGATGACTGGACCTGCTCTGATGGGTAAGACAATTGTTCCTTTAGAAGACCTTTCTTGCTCATCATATGCTTTGATAGTTATCTTCTTTCTAGGATCAATGGCCATTTCTGAAAATCCCAATTGTGTAATCAATCTAAAAGAACAAATGTTAAGACCAGCACCCCCATCTATCAACACATGTTTGACACGATGGTTTTGGATCAAGACTTCAATATGCAAGGGCTGGTTATGTGGATGACTCAAGGAGTTATCATCTTCCTCTAAAAAGGAAATATACTATGCAGACGTAAGATGACCAACCATAGTCTGGAATCTGTCTAAATTAAGGTTATCAGGAACATCGGATTCGAGCAAAGCTTTGTCTAGAATGGCTCTATGAGTTGGAGATATCCGAAGCAACTCAAACATGGAGATTTTTGCATTTGTATGTTGGAGTTGTTGGACAATACTGTATGATGTAGGCCTTGTGTCTTTAGCATTTGAAGATTTAGATGTAGCCTTCTGTTTAGAAGTAGATGAAAGATTGAAAGGCACCTTAGGGACATTGGATGAATATGGTATTTGTCCTTGCAGATGCACCTGAGCTTGTGATCGAGTAACTAAATTAGTTGATTGGTTTTCTCTATCTTTTCTTACAATTGTGATGACATTGCAATGCTTAGATAGACCTGGTTCAACCATATTGATAATAGCATTGTTTCCAAAGTAGGCATAATTGACTTTAGCACCCATATTAGGCTGAGAAGAAGAATCTTCTTTACCATGTTTTAGAAATGGTTCTGTGAATGTTGTATGATCATTATTGCTCTTATGATTATCAATCATGATTTCTCCATTATCAATTTTATCTTGTATGATGTGCTTTAAGCAAACACAGTTATTAGTCTTATGACCCTTATTGCGATGGAAGTCACAAAAATCATTCTCTCTCCACCATTTCGGTTTAGGTTTAGGATCAAAGACTTGTATCTTAGGTAAGTAGATGATTTTGTTAGCCAATAGAGTTTTCATGGTAGATTCCAAGGATTCTCCAAGAGGAATGAATTTGCAGTTAGGATTTGTAGCCCAAGGTTTATAATCAGATGACTTCTTGTTGGGCTATGTTGTTTTAGCTTCGAAAGATTTGATGGCTTGGGTGCCAATAGTGAGATTGAAAGTGGGTGCCTTAGATGGGGCACAGATAGTATCAACAACACCGTCAGTGACAATGCCTTTATTCTTATTCTAGTTTTTGTTCTTGTCCTTAGAACTAGATCCAGATTCATACTTGTCCTTTTGAAGTGTGATGTCTCTTTTTTTCACAAGTACTTTCTCAATTTTGATCGCATTATCTACCATCTTATCAAAGGATGTATGATTTTGCATTTGTAAAGGGTAGTTGATTTCTAGAACAAGATTATTCATGAAGATTTCCAGTTTCTCAATTTCTAGAATGGGTCTAGCATATAGAGAAAATTTCTTCCTCCATCTCTTGAGAAATGTTAGGAATGGTTCTCCTAGATATTGTTTCAGATTGCAGATGTCGATCATGGTGACCAGATGCTGAATATTATAAGAGTATTGTTGATAGAATAGTTTGATTAACTCCTCAAAAGTTTTGATAGTTGGAGGCATTCTAGAGAACCAATGAATGGCTTCTCCTAGAGATCGAGGGAAGAGATGCATTAAGTAGGTTGGTTCGTGCATAAACTCCATATATTGAGTACAAAATTCTTTGACATGATCTTGAGGATCAGATTTTCCATCATACTTATCGTATTTAGGCATTTCCATTCTTTTAGGGAATGGTGGAATGTACAAGTCTTTATTGAATGGAAAAGGGCATAGAGCCTCCATGGAAAACTCTTTAGGTTCCTTTTCTTTTTCAAGTTTTTTAAGTTTGACTTGCATGGCATGCATCTGTTTCATCATAGCCATGTTAGGGGTTTCATCCTCATGTGTGATGATATTTTCAACATTAAAGTTTGGAGGAAGTTTAGCTCCTTGATGAGCTAACTCTAGAAAGTATGCCTCTTTATCTTCTTTCAATAAATGCCTCATCATTTTCTTGAAGTCATCATCATTTTGATATAGAGCAATTTCAGAAGGCGTAGGTTCTTGATCTCTACCATGTTGAGAGTGAGGTCCTTGAGAACCATGGTTTGTCCCTCCATGAGACATGTTAGGATTTTTAGGACTCCCTAGGATAGATTGAGGTGGAGTTTTTTTATTACCTCTGTGAGTTGATGGAGGGGGTATGTAACCAATTTTTAATTGAAAATTGCCAAGACCGTCATCTTGATAAAGACTTGAATTATAGAGTTGCTCAAGAGTTGGACCTACGTGAGTAGACAAAGGCAAAGTATGAGATTTCTTGTGTGATGAAGCTCTATTTTCCACCATTAACCTTGGGTGAAGCAAAAGAGTAAGATGAAGACAACTGAAGAACAAATTGATTCAAGAAGATCGAATGACGCAACCTTGTCAAGATTGAATTGATTAAAGATTAGATCAAATGTAAATAAAGGATATTGTGCCACAGTAGTATGGGTAGACACCCAATAGATGGTGGGCACAAGCTCACAACACTTAGCCGTTTTAGTAAGAAGAATGAATTTGAAGATAATTTTGACAAGGTTTTGACACAAGATGAAAAAGACTCAAATTGATAAACTAGAAGGCTAAATCAGACTCAAGAGGACCACTTTAGGAAAATGATCAAATTCATTCTAGTTTTTGCTCTGCTCCTAACACAATGAATATTTTGACAAAATCTGGAAATGGGCTGTAAAAACTGGATTTTTGACAAATTTGACCAATCTTTGACAACTTTTTGAAAGTTCTCAAATGAGTTTCTAAAGGCTCATACGACTCTGGGTATGCTCTCAAATGACAATTGCAAGACTTGTACGAGAGTTGCTTCCAGGGATAATGTTCTTTTGATTTTTGGTGACAACACTCGTACGACATAGTACTGGATACCATACGACAATGCAAGGGTTATGAAATGACTTTTCCTCAAAACTCGTACGACAATCTGACCTTGTGAGATGACTTTTGACTCCAGAAAGGTATTTGGCTTTAGATTTTGCAATTTTTGGGTTTTTAGTTTCAGATTGTTTGCAAAAAAAATTTGTCCAAGTTTGAAGATTATTTTGGGATCGTTCATTTCCAATAACCAAATAGATAAACAAGCACGTAGAACAGCAAGCAAGGGAAGCCGACAATCATCTAAAAATAATGAACCAGGGCAAAACCAACCTTGCATATGAACAAGCAATAGTGACTTATTGTGCTAATCCCTAGAAGTGCTAATTGTGTATGTTCCAAAAAAAATTTCAATAACACACATATTCCTAGAAAAATGAAAATTTGGCCTCACTAGGGTTTGTAGTAATGATCTGACTCTGCAACTTTTGTGATCTCAAGAGGATGAACTCCAATCTAGGTGCACCGAGGTTTTGACACAGTCCAAGAATTTAATCAATCAAGAGCTGCTAGGGAGATCTGACGGCCCAACAAGAGACCATACTTGTGAATATTTCCTCCACAAGGACATTTATATAGTGGTTGCTGCTACCACAGCAAAAATGTGTGTGAATTTTGTACCTAGCTATAGACACAACACTTTAGTAAAACATTATAGGTTAGCAAAGACCGAAATCTATCCTTAGATCATCAAGAGCACAAGCCCAAGTATCAAGATAAACCTAAGTCAGGAAAGAGGCAATTAACTAAGCTTGGAGACTCTTATGTAGATATTTTTAAGACCTTGATTGCTCATAATTTGGCACAACCTCAAGATCCTACAAATTTTCACTTACCGGATCCCAAACCTTATTGGTGGAATGAGAAAGCTTACTGTGTATACCACAATGGGATTGGACATGACATTGAAAATTGTTTTAAACTTAAACATCTTGTTCAAGACCTTATTGAGACTAGGAAATTACAAGTTGATGGGTTGACCACAAATGCAGACCATAAGGCCTTTAAGGAGCCCTTGCCTAAGTATGAGAAGGGGGAGACTTCTAAAAACAAGAATGGCAAGGCCGCGGTCAATTATACCTATACAACTATAGAATATGTCATCAATATGCTTGAAGTTGTGGACAATGATGTCAACATGATGAGGAGGAAAGATCCCTATGGTTATGATGTAAACTCACCTCCCATATTTGATGAAGAACCTGTTGTTGTGCTTAGGGGTCCTCAATCTCAAAGTTCATCTCAACCTCTCAATGCTATTACTAGGAGTCAGTCCCAAGGTCCTATTATCATTAGAGGTCCTAATTCTAGAGAATCCAAGCAACCAGTGTCCAAAAGTGTTCCTCCCAAGTCTGCAGTTGGTCCTAATATGAGTTACAACCTTGGTTATCAGTTACAGCGAACGCCAGCGTAGATTTCCATTTTTGAGCTCTTAGAATTGTCTCCTAGACATAGGAGTGTCCTTGAGGATGCCTTGTAAGCCACTAATGTTCCTAATGACATAGATGTCGATCAATTCCATAACATGGTCAATCACCTTGCTAGCCCTCATTACCTCACATTTTTAGAAGAAGACAATAAAGCATTAAGTCATCCACACAATTTGGCCCTTGATATCAAGGTCATGATCAACAAAACCCATGTTAGGTGCATGTTAATAGATGGGGGTGTTGGGCTTAATATTTTCTCTTTGAGTCTATTGAAAGCTTTGGGATATTTTGAGCAAATAATTGACACTAGGAAGAAGATCACAATTAAAGCCTATGATGAAGCAGAGCGAAGCTCTAAGGGATTGGTTGTTCTTCCTGTTAGGATCGGTCCTGTGGAAAAGGAAATTTTGTTCCAGATTGTTGATGCCAGACCTTTGGCATATAATATCTTGTTGGGTAGGCTATGGATTCATGACATGCAAGTGGTGCCGTCTACCTACCACCAATGTGTTAAGTTCCCTTACAATGGAGTTGAAGTATGCATATCAGGGGATAGCACATTATCTGTTAATGCGATTTCAGCTAGCTCTCATGTCCCTTTGAATAGAGAGGCTGATAATTTTGATGTTGCTCTTGAGTAGTTTAAGAGTAAGTTTAAGTCCATAGACCTTGGCATGGGAGACTACCAAATGAATTCCTTCACAAAAATGTTAATCTCGCCTAGGTCTTATGGAAAACCTTCACCTGAGAGGAAACCTTCATCCTTAGCTATGACCTTGTTTGGAAAGTTTGTAGAGTCCTTAGTACCTATTCATGAGGAGAAAGAGAAGGTAGCCATTAGAGATTGGATTTATAGAGAAGAAAAGTATCAACATAATGAGAATTTTGCGCCATCTCCTAAAACCTACAGGAGAGGGTATACTTTGGTTAAAAACATGGGCTACCCAGGTCATGGCCCTCTCAATCATAGGTTAGATGCCAAGGCTGAACCACTCAACCATGCTCTTTTTGGTCATAGGACTAAGTCAACAGTTGGCCTAGGCTTTGATCATGAAAAGAAGACAAGTAACCCTATCCTAGCTACGACGGATAGTGACAATGACTCAAATTATACACCCAATCTTCAAAACCAGCAAGACATGATTGATGATTGGGTGCCTTCCACCAATCTCCTTTGGGGAGATTCAGATGATTCAGCAGCTGAAAATATAGACACCAGAGAAGGTGATACCCTTCACAATCTAGAAGCTTCTACATTACGGCACCCCAAGCCTTCTTGGTGTAAACATCCCAGCAGAGATTAAGAAATAGATTCGCATGAGTTCGAGTGGGACTCTCTTTCAAATGAAACAGTTGATTTGGACATGGATGTTGTCCATACCTATATTACTCAACCCAATGTGACCAACGAGCCTAGTGTAGGAATAGAAGATTGGACTCCTCGAATTGCCTTAGTGGACGACGCTTCGTTTGGTAGGATGAGTCCTAATTTGGGTATCTTAGAAGGAGACTTGACAGATCCTAACTGTGCAATCACTAGAGATAATGCCTTTCATATCAATAATGTTGAACCAATTGTTGACCTACCCCTTGTAAACTGTCATTTGATTGATTGGTCATAACTTTTTCAAGAGCCTCAGATCCTCACTTTTCACAATGACTACGAGATAGCCTGCTACTTGAATGCTCTTGAACCCATAGTCTCTTCCACCAGTGAACCTACTACAAGTATGACGGAGCCAGATATTAAGTACCTCAGTCAAAAAATAAAAGAAACGAAACAAAAGAAAAATGGTTCTGATGGAAAAAACCACTTTGTGGCAGTGTCAGAACCCAAAATAGTAAAATTAAAAGATGTATCTGAAGGTGAAAACCTCTTTGAGGCACCTAAGGATGGGGTACTTAATAACCTGTCGAGTTATCTCCAGGATAGGTCATCAGTTCTTATTAAGCCTACACAAGCAATAAATTTAAATACGAAAGAGGCTCCACAAGTGATACATCTAGCTCAGTCTTTGTCAGTGCAAGAAAAAGAGGCATACACAAAGTTCTTACAAAAGAAGAAAATCAATTTTGCTTGGACATATTCAGACATGCCAGGGCTTGACACTAATCTCATTATGCATCACTTATCTATAGCTCTAGGAATTAAACCAGTAAAACAGAAGTTGAGGAAAATGCATCCTCATATAGCTCTCCTTGTTAAGGTTGAATTAGAAAAGCTCTTAGGAGCGGGATTTATTAGAGCTATCGACTATGCCGAGTGGATCTCAAATATTGTTCCAGTTTCAAAACATGATGGGTCTATTTGCGTATGCACAGACTTCAGAGATCTTAACAAAGCTTGCCCAAAGGATGACTTTCCACTCCCTAACATAGACATGATAGTGGATATGACTGCGAGCTATGAGATATACTCTTTAATGGATGGTTTTTCCAGTTATAACCAAATAAAAATAGCTCTTGAGGATCAAGAAAAGACACCCTTCACATGTGCATGGGGAACCTATTGTTGGAATGTCATGCCATTTGGATTAAAAAATGTAGGAGCCACATACCAAAGATCTATGACCACAATATTTCATGATATGATTCATAAAAACATGGAGGATTATGTGGATGATACCTTGGCCAAGTCTAAGAAAAGGGATACACACCTAGAAGATTTGGAAGTAATTCTAGATCGAATGGAGGAGTTTCAGTTAAGATTGAATCCGAAAAAGTGTGCATTTGGGGTTACCTCAGGTAAACTTCTAGGATTCATAATTTTAGCCAAAGGAATAGAGGTGGATCCCGAAAAGGTTCAAGCTATATTAGATATGCTGCCTCCTAAGAACATTAGTCAGATGAGAAGTCTTCAAGGATGACTCCAATCCATACAGAGGTTTATTTCACAGCTTGCAGATAGAGCACAACCATTCAATAAGACATTGCATAAGGGAGCCACATGTGCTTGGAATGAGGATTGCCAAAAGAGCCTAAATCAAATAAAGCAATACTTGGCTAATCCTCCAATTTTAATGCCTCCTATCCTAGGAAAACCATTAATTTTGTACATCTCAGCGATAGAATCTTCCTTGGGGGCATTGTTGGCTCAACTTGATGATACTAGGAAGGAAAGAGCCATCTACTACATTAGTCATACTCTAGTATCTTATGAGATCAATTATAATAGTATTGAAAAGTCTTGTCTTGCGGTAGTGTTTGCTTCCCAAAAGTTGCGACACTACATGCTTGCCCATACTATACATCTTGTTGCAAAAATTGATCCTCTTAAGTATTTGCTTAGTAAGGCTGCTCTCACGGGTAGACTTGCTAAGTGGATGATGGTTTTGTCAGAATTTGATATAGAGTACATTGAGTGTAAGGCTATAAAAGGGCAAGCTATTGCAGATCAACTTGCTGATTTCCCAGTCAAGGATAGCATGCCTATTCAAATGGAATTCCCAGATGAGCATATCATGTACATGACCACACATACTTGGAAAATGTTCTTTGATGGTTCAAATATGCAAAATGGATCAAGAGCTGGAGTATTGTTTATTTCTCCTCATGGGTACAACATACCTAAGTCTTACAAACTTTTGTTTCTATGCACAAATAATATTGTAGAATATGAGGCTCTAACCAATGGACTTAAGATGGCTATAGAGTGGAATATAATAGAGTTACATGTCTTTGGGGATTCGCAATTAATTATCAACCAAGTAAATGAAGAGTACCAAACTAAGGATGATAAGCTAATACCTTACAAAAAGATGGTTGATTCATTATGATGTTACTTCACATTTGTGACATTTCAATAGATCCCTAGAGCAGAAAACAAGGCTACAGATGCTATGGCTACACTAGCTTCACTCCTTCAATTGGAACAACATGAATCAAGATTTGAATTCCTGGTGGAAGAGCTACACCATCCCATCTTTGACTCCTCTAAAAGCCACGTCATTTGTACCTTGGTCACTCATGAGTCTTCCCATTATGGTGCTATCTATTCATACCTTCGTGATGGCATCATCCCTGAAACATTCAATTGTTCTGAATGTAGAAATCTAATCTGCAATGCCTCTCGCCACACCCTTATCTCTGGTGATCTATATAGGAGGGGTTTAGACGAGACACTTCTTAGGTTCTTGGAAAAGGAGGAATCTGACCAAGCGTTAGCAGACATCCATGAGAGTATTTGTGGAGGACATTCTAATGGTCTTGCCATGGCCCGAAGGTTTCTTAGGGAAGGGTATTATTGGCCCACAAGGCAGATGAATGCTATAGCTTTTGCCAAATCATGTGAAAAGTGTCAAAAACATGGAAACTTGATTCATGCTCTAGGTAGGGAGCTTATTCCTTCTATTTCTCATTGGCCATTTCAGTGATGGGCCTTTGACCTTGTTGGGAAAATTCATCCCAACTCATCAGGTGGACATAAATTCATTATTACTGCTACTGACTACTTTACCAAATGGGTAGAAGTCGTTCCACTATCTGTTGCTTCAAGGAAGACAATTTCTTTATTCATCTTGAATCACATCATTTTTCGGTTTGGGATACCTTCTGAGATAATCACTAACAATGGAGGTCAGTTCAAAAACAAGGACCTTACACACCTCTGCAAGAAATTTAAGATAAAACAACATTGGTCCTCCATTTACTTCCCACAAGGAAATGGACAAGCAGAGGCTTCTAATAAGACCATTCTCAAGATTCTCCACATAACAGTTCACAAGAATGGTCGAGACTAGCACTTACAGATCAATCCAACCTTATGGGCTTATAGAATGAGTATATGTACTCCCACAGGGGCTACTCCTTTTGCCCTCACTTATGGCATTGAAGTAGTATTACCTTTAGAAGTAGAGATCCCTTCACTTAGAGTCTCTCTCAAAGGTTTGATAACAGATGACGATTATCATGCCATGAGGTTACAAGACTTAGAACTTATAGATGAGAAGTGCAAGGCCTCATTTAATCATATGAGAGTGTATCAGAAGCATATGTCAAAGGCATTCAACAAGAAGGTTCACCCTAGAGAGTTTCAAGTAGGTGATCTTGTTTTGCGAGAGAATCCTAAGAACCAACAAAATAGAGAGAAAAAGGGTAAGTTTGAACCTAATTGGCTTGGGCCATATGTCATCACAGCTACTTTTGGGACAGATGCTTACTTGTTATCTGATGAGGATGGAGAACAGCTCCCTGATCCCATCAATGTTTTGCACCTCAAGAAGTTCTATCGATGATGCCTATTCAGTTTGGGGGCATCCTTTGTACATATTTATTGATCCTGAAAAAATTCCAAAAAAATTCATATATGATGCTGAAATTTTTTTAAAAAGCATAAAAAGTCTTGAAAAAAATTTAAAATTTTTTTTAAAAAATAGAAAAAGTGCCTTGGTGAAAACTTGGAAACAGGGGCCTTGGTAGCAAAAATACAAAAAAATAAATTGAAAAATCAAAAAAATCTCCAAGTAGTGAAAACCTGGAAACAGGCGCTGCTTGAGGCCTTTGCACCCTTGTCTTTTAGCATGCATCCTCGACACTTAGCCATTTTCCATCATGCCTTGACCTTATTTGACTTGGTCTAGAATTGGTCTTTATTTTTGTCTAGGGGGCATACCTGTTAGCATAGATCCTTTAGGTGTGTTTGTCTCTTGGGGCATTTCACAAATAGGTGTTTTCCAACACCACCCCAAACTGTGTTTTTTAACACTACCCTAGCGTCGAGTGTTTCTCAACACTTATCAGATGTCTTACCTACCAATCTAAGTATGATGTGATATCGCTCATTAGCAAATTTGATACTCAAAATTTGACTCTATGACCAAACACACACGCATTTAAACAATCAACTCAATTGAGATATGTTGACTTTATTTTTCTCTATGTGCTGTCTATGAGGATTTCTTTGATGAGTGACCTCTCCCTAAGAATTTTTTGATGATGCATAACTAGAAGACTAAGGGTATGAGAACATGTTTTATTTCTTTATCTGCTTGTGGGTATCTTTCGTTGATCCTAATTGTCATGAGCATTTATGCTAGTCTTACTTGACACTAGGGATTGACAAGGTATTATCCTTGACTATTTTTTATGCGAGTGCATGCTATAGCTACCTTGACTTTTATGTGTCTTGATACAAGCATAATCTCACCATAACAAACCTAGGTGCATACTTCTAGCCATCTTGACTTTCCTTGTGTCTTGATGCGAGTATAATCTTGCTATACTAAACTTAGGTAATCTCACTACACTAGTCATCTTGACCTATATGTCTTTGGTGCGTAGGTGGGGTTCTCACATTTTATCTAATATAGATCATATTCATATACCCATAGTCATACTAGTGTGTATTGTATGATCTTGCGACGCTACCAATAAAGCTCGATGATGATTATTAGATGTCTATTTGCGTTGTGACCTTGCAAGTCAACCACTTTTCATAGTAGCTTGCATTTCTAGGTTCATGTTAGATTATTTTTTGCATTTTGCATGTGGAGAGAGCTCTCCTTTTATCTTTCATGGACTAGTCAGTTGACTGCGCTCACCTTTTCCTTTCTCGATCATGTCTTTCACTCCTTATCTTTCACTTCTTGTCTATAGCATTTTAACTTTTTGACCTAATTTTCAAAACACCTCAGAATTGTGCAAAAATTGCACCCCTAGCTAATTTCGATGTCCTAGATCCATTTTCAAACTTGAAATTGAAATCTGAGGTCATCTTGATAGTTAAAATCTCATTTAAAAATTTCTCTTTCTTCTATGTAGTTGACTAACCTTTTGAGGCATAATTCTTCGACCTTTGATGGAATTTCTTCCTTTTCATGTCTTTCACACTTCTAGTCTTCCATTCACCTCATTTCTTTTCTTCTCATTCATCACTGGGGCATGTTCTCAGTGCCTAATGGTTATCCTGTTATCCTTTATCTTCGATTATGATTTCATTATAATTTGATCATCTTTTATCAATCTGTTGTTCTCCTCTACCTGATTTCAATTTCGATTCTGAGGGGGCAGTACCTATTGGATTTAATCCCTGATTTTCTTGATTCAGCTATCTTTTTATGCGCTTTCGCTCAGCTTGAGATTTTTATCTCTTATTTTGGATGTGATCTCAAAATGAACTCATGTCCAGAATCTTTTGTTTATTTTTGTTCAGGCATGTTCCCAAAATGAACACACGTTTGAGTTGTTTTGTGATCCCAAAATGAACTCACATTTCAATTCTTCTTTGACCACATGTGTTCCCGAAATGATCACACATTAGTCAAAGAGGGGCAAATGTATGCACCCTAAAATGGTTGCCTAGACTTTGGGCCCCCATTCAACAATTTATCAAATCCCTGAATCAATATTTTCAAAAATCAACATTTTTCAATAATATCAATTTCCTTGATCAAATCTTATTTCATCATTTTCGATTATTTGCCTTGGGCTAACCATTTTATCCTAAATTCTTTATTTATTTAAAAGGAATTTCCTCCCCTTTTATTAAATAAAGAGCCCCCACCTTTTCCTCTAATCCTAAGTTGCACAAATAAAGCATTATTCTTATTTTATAAAAAGGGAAAAAGCACTTTTTGTCTCGTATGGACACAAAATTCAACTCTTATTTTCTCATTGGAGAATACTTGTGCACATGGATTGCTCCTCTTTGATGCTCCACCATTGATTAAGTCTTTTGCCTCTTAATCTCCATGGTCCATTTCTCCTCATTTCCTATAAAAGAAGAGCTCTCTTCCTCATTCTAGGTCATTCACTTTTATGCTAACTTTATGTTGTAGGAATTCTTGAAGACTTTGAAGCTTTTTGGAGATTATTGTTGCATCACATCTTGGCTTTCTTCATTGCTTCATAGTTTAGTTTTCATTCTTGCATAGTAGCTTCATATTTCATGCTTTCATAGTTTAGATTTCCTTTCATGCTTTAGAATAACTCATCTAGTTTAATAGGAAGGATTGTAACACTTGCTATTTCCATTTTATAGTTTAGCTTGTACTTTCCTTTCATAGCCTAGTTTGCACTTTCATTTTCATAGACTAGCTTGCATCCTCATTCTTAGCTTACTTGCATTGCATTTCATTTGATTCTTTGGGGATATTGGCACTCTTGCCCTTGTCTTCAATTTTGGAATCTCTCATTGTGTGGTTGACTAGCAAGGTCATAAGTTTATTAGCTTTAGCTGAGAGCAATTTTACAATCTTGCAACTCCATACATAGAGAGCTCTAGGTCGCTATTGAAGGTTTCCCTTTCATAGATTTCCTTTGATCTAATGACTTAGAGAAGTGCACTATTTTGTGTGTACAATGCTAACCAAGCGATTTACTGCCTTCTAGTAGGTGCGAGTATGATGTTCTCAGATTGAAATCAAGATTAGTGACAATGCAACACCTAAATGAAGGATTTGAATGCAAAGGAATGAAAGACTATATGAATGCAGATTATTCTATATTTTTGTATTTTATGTACAATAATATGAGAACTGTATGAATCTAAGCTATATGAATAAAATTGAATGATATGCATATTTAATCTAAGAATGCTATGAATGATATGAAATCTATGATATGAAACTATGCAAGACTATGATCAACTATGAAAGATCTCACAAATCGCCTATCGCAAGTGCTTAATCCTTCAATCGCCAATTCGCCAAAGTAATTGTGCAAATTCGAGTGTTGATGAGATATGAAGAGCTGAGCTTTGATTTTATAGAAATCCAGGGCTTTGAGGATGCAGGAGAAAATCCATAAATCACTCTTGATAAACTCAGGTTGATTTTTGACTTATCAAGAAATCAGAATTAATTAACTCACAAAAATCATGCAAAAGCAGTGTTTAACTCAAAATAGAGTTTTAGATCAAATTTCAACTCATCATCAGATGTTGAGTTTCAATTTAAAATTGATTGTTAATTTCTAGTTGCCTACTTTTCTGATTGTGCATGATTTATTTTGAATTAATTTAATAAATAAAGTTATTTATTCTCAACTTAACTGATTTTTGAATTAAAACAATTGATTTATGGGTTAATCAATTATTAAATCAAACTTTATTCTAAAACTATATTATTAAAAATTGACAATTGACATTAATTAATTAAATAAGAATTTAATCAATTAGTCATGAGATTTTAGATTTATTGTCAAAATTAAATAATATAATTTAGGAATAAATAGAATTAAATTTAATTAAATTATTAAGTGGCAGTATTAAATCTAATAATTAAATATTCAAAATATTCAATTAATCAAACTTTAGGATAAATAGGATTTATCGCCAAATAATTATTAAATTGAGAATAATTAGGATAAAGGGAATATTCAAAGAATATTCTCTGATGCAGAATTTAGGATAATCAATTAGGATTCGATAATGTGCAGATGTGCCTTAGGTTAGGGCTTTGATGTCGATTTTGTTCGAATTGAAGATGTAGGAGATTAATGAACTTATAGCCCATTTTTGGGGTATTACAGGTTGTTGTTATTGCTATGATGGGTGGTAAGTGAGATGTATGCATGTTTGACTTGCATAGTTTGTGTATGTTGTAGCACCACCAAAGGATGGGTAATATCCCTAGGTTTTTATAGCTCTTAAAGGATGTGTAAGATAATTCACATAGGCAAATGCATGATTTTCTTATTGTGGAGGTGGCACAATTTGAGCAGTAGTGCATGAAGGCATAGCCAAGTAATTGACGTATGCAGGAGCTGATGTAGTTTGTTGGTGAGGTTGAGAATGTTGAGCAGTGAACTAGATGGAAGATTGAGAGGTAAACGTATTTGTGAGGTGTGATTGTGTCTGAACACCTAGAGCCTGTAGTTGTGCTTGAGATAGATGCAAAGAGGATGGTGAAGCTTCATGTGTGGCTTGAGGACCTTGTGTAATGAAGAGGGTTTGTTGGGAAAAAGATATTTGAATAGCAGACACAAGTTGTTACAATCAGTGGAGTTTGTTGTGGGTGTATAACCTAATAAGGTTGTGTGGGTGGTTGAGTCACAAACAACACTGGGGGTTGAGAAGTAGGAGGATGTGATTGTGCCTAGATCCCTTAGGCATGCATTTGTGCCTAACTGAGGCCCCAAAAGGATGATGATGGTGCCTACAAGAATTGTGTTGTGAAAGTGGGCCTTAGAGAGATTTGTGATGTGGAAGCACCTAGAAATGTGGGAAATGACATAATAACTATAGGAGCTTGTGGGATGAGTAGATGATTCATGGATCTTGTAGGAGGCATTCCCATAGTGAATTGAAATTGTTGTTGTTGCATTGGAGTAATAACAGGGGGTAGCGACGCTTACATGACAGCTTGGGTGGAAGCTTGCTGAGATGTTTGGGATGTGGGTGCTTGCGAGATGAGAGGTGGTTGTGACACTTGGGTGACAATTGACTATTGTTGTTGTGTGGTAACTTACTATTATGGTAGTGATACAGATTCTTGTGATGGGTTAATAGGCATAGCCCCAACAAGTGAACAGGGAGTCATTGTGTTACGGTGTGGACTACGAATAGTGTGCTAGCAGGTTGGGTGGATTGTAGTATGGATACAGGTAGTTGGGTGGACATTATACTAGGATATGGAAGTTTTTGTACCACATAACTCCATGCCTTAGTTGGGACATGAAAAAGATGCATTGGAGTACATGGTGCAAGTTCTTGTGGAATATGTGTGCCTTGTGGTGTAAAATTAGCAATAATGGCATTGAAATTCTAGCTTACGATGGAACGTTACCATGGATGTGTAACCTAGTTGATTCATGAAGGATTCCATGGTGTCCATAGTAGGGATCTCAAGTTGGTCAACAAAGACCTCCTTGATTTGAACTTGGTTAAGAGGATCAAAGGGAACCATAGCATTATTAGGATCAGGGCAACACCTAGATGGGGGACTAGTGGGAAGATTGAGATCCATTCCCTTTCTCTTCTTTGAATGAGTTTGTGGTGGCATGTAACGTACAACCTACAATGTATGGGAGATAATGAATGCTATAGGATACAAATGTTATAAGAATGACTACAACTAGATGGTGTGAATTTACAAATGCAAGATGTTGGATATGATACACTAAGGATTATTGGGTGCTCAAGTGTGAGTTGAAAACCATAGTGTTGATTTTGATGGATGGGATAGTTAGAAAGACTGATGTACCTAGGCAATATGATAGTCAAAGTAAATTGCACCTCTAGATCAAGGTGTTATGGTAGTGATGACAGATAAGCTACTTTAGGCAAGATTAATTTGAAAGAAAGTTGTAGGATAATGATAGAAAAAGATGTAGATGTGGCAACTTAAGGATATGATACCAAGCATAGATAGGGATTTGATTTGGTTGATGATAACTTTGTATTTGATTGAGATAGTATGATGAGACTCAAATATATTGTGACTATGCAATATGAATGATATCGAGGATGTGAAACTAAATGCAAATCCTATGAAAGCAGGCAAGACTCATTCACAAAGAGAATATTCATAGATCAATAGTTGATGTTATTAAAGACATCTCTCAGATAGTGTAATTAAGGTAAATCCATAAAAGTGCAGACAAAATCTATTTAAAGACATGATGTATCTGCTAAAATAGCAAGTTGACCAAGATTAGGCGTATATGTGGAAACACAAAGCATATGTGGAATGACTTATATGGGGAATTTGAGAGCGTATATGAGGAACTAGAGAGCATATATGTAGTTTGGAAAATCTAGTGAAACACAAAGTGTATTTATGGATTTGTGAACTTTCAAACTTGTGAGACTTCTAGCTTAAGATTTTGACAAGACAACCGCATTTGGTGGATAACAAAGTGTATCTATGCAATAATTGTTTTAGGGAGTTAACGAGGATGCTTCTATGAATTGGAAATCTACAAGATTTTAATTATTATGAAATGTTTTTGAGAAGTGGATTGTATATGAGGGATAATAGAATGTATATGTGCAATGATGCTTTAGAAATTTAACAAGGATGCTTTTGCAAATTGACAAATATGTCAAATTATGATGATTATGACAAGACTTTGATAGAAAGGTTGTATCTGGTAGACAAGAAAACATTTCTGCAAGAGTATATAACACACTTCTTAGGAATGATAGAATGTATCTGTAGGATTCTCTTGTGCATCTAGTGAACCAATTGGCAAATCCATAAAATTTGTGAAAATGGGTTTTTGACTTGACTTTGTTTGGTTCATTAGGCATATTTGTAAGATGAAAAAACTAGTGTATTTGTTATTTTATAGAGTGTATCTATTGAATTAGATGGAAAATATGTTGAATGATTGATCAGTGACTACACTAAGTATTTTTAAATCTACCAATGAATGTTGCACATCCTCCCAACATCAATGTGTATTTGGGAAACTAGGCTTGCATTGACATAAAGTTGAACTGACTTATTTTTGGCAAAGGATGTGTGATACAAACACAACAAACACAAAAGGTACATCGATAACAAAGCATGCATACAACTTAGGATTTAGGACAATATTTTCTGAATTCCCACTTGGATAAATCCAACTGTGCTTACTTGAAGTGGACAACCTAGAAGCTTGGAGGCATGAGCTCCTTTGTGCACTCACTTCTTTGGCACCCCAAGCTTTGAATTCCAAGGGTCATCAATTCCCAAGGAACTGTTATCTCTACTAAGATCCACAAGAATGTGGTATGTCTTTGGGAACCCCTAGCATCAACAAATAGAAGGATTTTGGAAAACTACAACAAGGTGTTTAATCTGACTTCTCATTTAGGTGGTCATGTGTGCTCTCTCCTTATTACCAAGAGGATTCCTTCCTGTAGAACACAGGTACTAGAGAAGTTAGCACAAGTAGGAAATTAGCACCTATAGTATGGCTTTTTGGCCCCACTAATTTTATGTAGTGATTGAGAATAGCTTGGCCTTAAGCCTGTTATTGCTTGTATCGTCCCTTTCACTTGGCCTTATAGGCTGTCTAGAAGGTAGGTCCTCTAAAAAAGGTAGAATGAATTTCTCTTCACCTAAGGGATGAGAAGGTGAGGGGAGAGGATACATTCATTCTCTCCTTTTGGATTACAAAAATGTGTCTATTGCACCAAACACATCAAATAATGATTGTTCTTTTTAAGCACCAAATGAAGTATTCTTACACTAATCAAACACATAGGTCATTGATTAATCCAATTGGTTTCGAAATCAAATCCCCTTCTCTTTGGTGGTCCTACAAGTATACTTTTTAACATTTATGGGGTCTTTGACAAACGTAGGAAACCTTCTTTTGCGATGAGATTGCATCAGACAAGCAAAGTTGAAGATTAGTTAAAGATGTATCAAAAAGAAATCTGAAAATACATGAAATAGATTATCTATTGAATGTCATAACGTATTTGTTGTTCTACAGAGTGTATCTAGTGATTCGTAGAGCGTTTTCACTAGAACAGACAAATCTATTAGATCATGAAAACTTTTCAAACAAAAAAAGTTACCTTCATCGTATATGATGTTTTAGAAATGTGGATGTGCTTTGGCATATTTGGTGTTCTAGAAATGTAGATGTGTTTTTGTAGTATTTGTGAGGTTAAAGATAACAACAACAATTTCAGTCAAGGCACATCTGTTGATCTATGGTGTGTATCTGCTATTTTGTGAAAAAAACATTTTTTTTGAGGTTTTTGGTGATTCCACTTATGCGAGTAAATTTTTTGAGGTGTAGCTGGTGAAGCGTGTGTAAATAACTCTAAAACCTACAAGCTTCAAAAAGTGCTAAAAATATCAAAATCGTTAGTTTCAAACCTGTGAAGTGGGTCCCACTAGGCGTGCCAGAATGTGTGTAAGGAAATGTGTACCAAAGGAATGCAAATAACTAGTAAAAATAGTAAAAACACAAGTTCAAACAACATACATGAATAGATGGAAAGAGAATAAAAACAACAAGTATGCAAACCATATTAAAACCATGTTGTAGCCTCTTTGTTTCAATGATTTGTCCAGGATTATATGATTGGATGTGTGCTCACAATTTTGATAGCATAGCGGTAACATAATGCTCCATTATTTGCTCAAGATTCAAAGGATAATGGACGTGGCTTCAATATTTGCACAAGTGTGGAGGGTTCTCAAAACTGCCTAAATGAGCTCCCATATTGAAAAATGGGAAAATGATTCAATGTTGGAGAGT
The DNA here is from genome assembly GCA_027943335.1 of Chamaecyparis obtusa. NCBI lineage: Eukaryota > Viridiplantae > Streptophyta > Pinopsida > Cupressales > Cupressaceae > Chamaecyparis > Chamaecyparis obtusa. The sequence continues at coordinate 238,739 of BSBK01010429.1, forward strand.
GAATGAGTTGTGTGATTTTTTGCATAATGGATGTGGATTGAAAATGAGTGAGGAATTTTTTGCATAATGGATATGGATAATGAGTGAGAGAGTGGAATAAGAGATATTTTCTTCCTTATCTCTTTGGCATGTTATGGTTCCCAAAATTTGGGGGAAGTGGTTGGGGTTTGAGTCAATTAGCTTTCCATAAATGGCCTTTAACCCCAAGGTCAAATTCCTTTATGCTTGGAATTTTGAGGCAAAATGGAAAATTTAACTTTTCTTTCTTTTCCTAATCCTTATTTCTAGGAATGTGCACATGTATTTATGGGTTAGACTTAGTGACATGGGTTAATAATGAGATAAGTGGATAGGTTAGAGTTTGGTAAGTGGGAGGAAATTTGGTGAATTTTGAATTCATTTTAATTCAAAATAGAAGAAGATTTATATAATTAAATAGGTGGATCTATTTAATTAAATGGGATTGGACATTAGGTAAATTGGATCAATTTATTCACCTAGGATGGTTGGAAGATGAGAGGATTAATTAAATAGACTAGTTATTTAATTGATAGGACTATAGAAGAATGGGTTTTCTATCATTTTATTAAATGAATGACTAGGTTCATTTAACAAAAAAGGGTCAGGGACATTAGGTAAATTAAACGTGTTAACTTACCTAGGATATAGAAGACAAACATCTAATTAAATTAATTAATTGTGTTCAAATTTGGGTGTCTACTGTATGCACCCAAAAATGGTCACCTAGACTTTGGGCCCCATTTATTTGATTTATCAATCCTGAATCAGTTTTATCAATAATCAATATTTTCAACATTATCAATTTCTTGATCAAATCTTAGTTTTGATCATATATTGGATTTTTATCCTTGGATTAACCATTTTATCCTAAGCTTTTATTTACTTAAAAGGAATATTTCCTCCCCTTTTATTAAATAAAAAGCCCCCACTTTCCTCTTATCCTAAGTTGCACAAATAAAACATTATTCCTATTTTATAAAAAGGAGAAAAGCACTTTTTGTCTCATATGGACATAAAGTCAACTCCTATTTTCTCATTGGAGGATACTTGTGCACATGGATTGCTCCTCTTTCAAGCTCCACCGTTGATTGAGACTTTTGCCTCTTAATCTCCATGGTCCATTCTTTTGCATTTCTTATAAAATAAGAGCTCTCTCCTTCATTTGCATATCGATCTCTTTTATGCCATTGTTATGCTGCAGGTTTTCTAGGTGCATTTGGAGCTTTTGGAGATCATTGCTACATCAAGCTCTTCTTGGATTTCCTCATTGCTCCATAGTATAGACTTCATTTCTTGCATTATCTTAGCATCCATAGCTTCATTTCATAGCTTAGTTTCCTTTTATGCAATAGATTAGCTTCACATAGCTTAATTAGGAGGGATTGTAAAACTTGTACTTTCCCTTTCATAATTTAGTTGGCACTTTACTTTCATAGATTAGATTTCCTTTCAAGCATTGCATTGTTATCATTTAGCTTAGCTTGCATCTTCATCTTTAATCTAGTTTGCATTGCATTTTCATAGTGATTCTTGGGGATATTGGCACTCTTTCCCTTATCCTCATTCGAATCTCTTATTGTATGGTTGACTAGCTGCAAGGTCACAAGCTCAATAGCTCTAGCTGAGAGCAAATTCATAATTTTGTAACTTCATGCATAGAGAGCTATGGATCGATTTGTGAGGGCTCATTCTTGAGTTTCTTTGCATGTAAAGATCCATAGAAGTGCACTACTTTTATGTGTACATTTTTGGCGCCCACCGTGGGGCAAGCCATTAGCTTTGTCCCTTCATTTTTTGCATTTTCATCAATTTTTAGCATTATTTTTTTGTCTTTAGTTTTTTTGTCTCAGAGTGTCACGCGACATTTTTCTAGTGTCGTGTGATAGTTCTCTGTATAGCGGCATGACACTTTACCAATTAAAAGTGTCACCCCCTTTGACAAGAAGTGTCACACTATTTGAGAAGCTCTGTTGCCCGTGTATAGCGCGAACTATCACCCAGAAATAAAGTGTCACACCCGTATACAAAAAAGTGTCACGTGACATTTTTGGTGATTGTACTATCACCTGTACCCGACAGTGAGTTTTTTAAAGCCCCTTTTAGCTGAATTTAAATTGATTTGTTTAATTTGATGTGGCTAAATAGATTACATTTCCAGATTTTAGTTGGTTTACTTGCTTTCATAGGCACATCTCTTTTGGGTTAATAAAAGGACATAGATTTGCTGTTGATAGTTTGTAAATGCTCTTTGGTTTCCAATATCAAACATCTCATTTGAGTGATTGAGGGCATGGATTCATTCCTTGTTTACATAGGGAGTTAAATGCACCACTTTGTGGACTCACTCTATGTTTACTTGGAAAGTTAAATATTCTATTGTTCAACCCCTTTTTCATTTGTGAGTAGTATTGATTAGCAGTCTTAAATTGCTTGTGATTGATCTAGATTGCTATCTTGGGTTATTGGACTCGCTAATCTGTCGGCCCCTCGTTTCCACCCCGTGGTTGCAAGATCAGCACCACATTAAAGGGGAGGGGTCTACAGGAAAGAAGTGTTAATTGCTCCACTAGGCAACTCTTTTGTGCTTTTTGGAACTCACTTGTTTTCTAAAGTGTGGACTCACTTTGAGTTGATGTGAAGAGTTAAATGTTCCACTTTTGGGCTCACTTTGAGTTGATGTGAGGAGTTAAATGTTCCACCTTTGGACTCACTTTGAATTGATGTGAGGAGTTAAATGTTCCACCTTTGGACTCACTTTGAGTTGGTATGAAGAGTTAAATGTTCCACTTTTGGACTCACTTTGAGTTGGTGTGAAAAGTTAAATGTTCCACTTTTGGACTTACTTTGAGTTTGTGTGAAGGGTTAAGTGTTCCACTTTTTGGACTCACTTCACATTTTCTTGAAGGGTTAAATGTTCCACTTTTGGACTTGCTTCACATTCTCTTGAAGGGTTAAATGTTCCACTTTTGGACTTGCTTCACATTCTCTTGAAGGGTTAAATGTTCCACTTTTGGACTCACTTCATATTTTCTTGAAGGGTTAAGTGTTCCACTTTTTGGACTCACTTCACATTTTCTTGAAGGATTAAATGTTCCACTTTTGGACTCGCTTCACATTCTCTTGAAGGGTTAAATGTTCCACTTTTGGACTCACTTCATATTTTCTTGAAGGGTTAAATGTTCCACTTTTGGACTTGCTTCACATTATCTTAAAAGGTTAAATGTTCCACTCTTGGACTCGCTTCGCATTCACTTGAAGAGTTAAGTGTCCCACTTTTGGACTCACTTCACATTTACTTGAAGAGTTAAGTGTTCCACCTTTAGTGCTTTAAATACTTGTTAATAGTGGATTGCTTGGAGCTAATTAGATTTTAGGATTGTTCTAACCATTGTGGAGCTAACAAATTGTACTTGTAGGTGATCTCATTGCTTGAAAATTTGAAAAAAAAAAAAAAAATGCATGTCAAAGAGGGCTACTAATGATTTTTGTAAGGCTACCCTAAGCATAAAACTAAACCAAATACTTGTTTAATTGCTTTCTTTATTGAGTGCGGCATATACTACTTGTTTCATTTCATAGGCACTTAATACCTTGTTATAGGAATTTTGAGGTGGTAGGAGAGTATGCTCTTCACCCTTGTGGTGAAACAGAAATCTTGACCCATCTTGGGACTTTGAAAATAAGGGGGTAATTGAATCTTTGCTTGGTGTGTTTGGGAGAAATTCTTGAGATAGGGGAGTATGCTCTTCACCCTTGTGGTGAACCAAAAACCTTGGACCTCAAGAGTTAATCCACTTTTTGTTTGGTTTAAAATCCTTTAGCAGGCCTGCTCTTGAGCAATCAAGAGGAACGACCCAAGTGGGGACAACCTTGTCATCATTTTTCTTGGTGGCGAGTGATTCCAACTCACTATAATCTCAAGGCTATCGAGGACACAAAACCTTGGTAGACATAACACTTGTCTTCGCTTGATGTGAGTAACTCATGGGATTGTGACCATGGGGAAAGCATTGAGCAAGAATGCTTAAGGTACTCTTGAGGCCGCGAGGTCTTAGTCCTTTACGAGGAGCAAGAGGGGTATTATGAATGGAAGCCCATACTAAGAACCATAAGTTAGAAGCCACCTTTATTTAGCTGCTTATCTTCTTAATGCAAGGATTGATCCAAGTGGACTAACCCGGATCACCCCAAGATACTCACCATATGTGTCCCTTTGGTTGTGTTGTTTAACACTTCCAAGACAAAGCCAATATCTCTTGTGGGCAACCACTTGGTGTGAGGCAAGGGGGCATCAAGTTGTGGGCTAAGTTGATAAGTATTGAGTCTTGTCCTGTAGGTAGATATTGCTTGAAGTGTCCTTGATTATGTGATACCAGTGTAAACATTCTCAACATACAAACAATCGGTAGCGTGCATAGGGTACTTTTTCTATTTTGATATCATAATCGTTTGTCTTGGCAAGGTTGTTTTTGCCCTTGTTCCAAGTCCTTGGAGACACATTTGATCCCATACTGTTTGCAAACCTGTCCATTTGCTGCTGTCATTGTGATTACATTTAAAAAATTAACCCTTAGACTGAAAATATCGAACGAACAAGCTTTAAAATTGAGATTTTGACACTCACTGGTCATAGAGTCGTACGACACTGAACAAGTGGTGCGCCTTGTTGTGAGAATTACCGCGCGCCAGTTCACCCCTGAAAGACTGTCGCCCTGTTTGACGAGAAGTGGCACGCGGATAGCCTAGCAATTGTCACCCGCTTTAAGGCAAAGTGTCACCTAAACATAAACTGTCACCCTCCTTGCCTAGAAAGTGTCGCCTGGGCAGTTTCTGCTGGTTTTTTTAGTTTTAGTCAGTTTCAGTTGTTGCTAGTCAAATTGAGTCTTGGAGTGGGTTTCTTGCTCTGTCATTAGAGATTTGTTTTGACTTTAAATCTCTGGTTTTTGCCCTCTAGGAATAGCATCAATTGGTTTACGAGGTCACTTTAGGAACAATTATCGAGTTAGAAGGCCATTCTTGGTGACAAAGTTTATCTCTAGGATTGTTGGGTACATTCTTGGAAAATTTTAGTGCTCTTATTGTCCAAATCGCTTTCATTTAAATCTCAATTTCAATTATATTTTGGCCTAGTCCAACCTCCTGATTCAAAACTGCAAGGGTAGTCACCCTTTGATTTGAAGCACCTCTTTGATAGTGTTGGTAAAGCCCCTTTGATATTTCTATCTTTTCATTTCTCTTTGGACAATTGAGAACTTTGATTATCCTGGTTTGGTGCTGACATTTCGGGAGGTCATCCTATCATTAAGAATCCTTTTCTTTCATGTTAGTTACAACAAGGTACCAAGTCAATCAAGGGAAGCGACCCCCTATTGTCTTTAGCCAGTTACCACCAGTTAAGACTCGTCAACAGCACAAGGGAAAAGAACCCCTTTTTGACCAATCTCCTAAAAGTGAATCTGAGGTTTGTTTTGATCCAAAAGGTAATCCTAGTGAAGTGAGCACCTTCTTAGCACCACTTTCATCAAGTATGGACATGAGTTACACTTTCACTCGACAACAAAGAGAAGCCATGAATTAAACTCTTGAGGATATCTTCCAACGACATAGGAGAGAGTACGATGGTTCTTCTCATGCTAGTCCACTCGAGTCACCTCCCAACAACACAAGATATTTAGATGCTCACCAACGAGATGAGAGACATTATAAGAAAACTCACTCAGATTCAGGGTCACAACACGAGGACTAGAACAATGAATCTAGTGACCATCACATCAACGCAGCCAACGCAATAAGGCATTCAAGACAATCTTCTCCACTTAAAGATACCTCTCGATATGCAAATACAAGATTGAAAAGCATTGAAAGGGAGAAGCAAGCCTATCTAGATGAACAAGCCACCAAAAAGGAGAAATTCAGACAACTAGAAGAAGAAGAACGTGCATTATTGGACATAAGCAAAAGAGTCACCCAAGAAGAAGAAGATAGGCTCTATGCACAACAACTCCAAAATTGATTCAATGGGAGGGGTACCAATAGTGGGACCAACTCACCCCCATCTACCCCCTCACCAAGTCCTAGAAGAAGGTTAAGGATGCCCTCACAATCCCCAAGTCCTAGAGGAAGAAGGACTTCAAGATATGATCATCATAGGAGATGATCCCCTCATAGACATTCAAAGCAACCCTCCCAACAAGCACATCATGGCTCACAACATGGAGGAAGCTATACCAACTTTGATAAAATGGATTTTATGACTATGCAACAAGAACCATCCTTTCAAGCATATGTAGAAAGGTATGTGGAACAAAACAAGGATCAGTTCCTAGAAAGTCTCATCAACAAAGGTGCTAAGGTCCCATACAATTTTGATATGGACCGAAAGGTAAAGAAGCAAGACCCATCAACTAATGAGGTGATCAAACAACTTCAAAGGGATATAGAAAGGATGAGGGCACCTAAGAGCACCTTTAATTTGGATTCCATATGTCCCAACCCAATCAACAAGAGTGTGGTGTTGGTTGAGTTTCCTAAGAAAATTGAGTTTCCAACCTATGACAAATATGATGGCGTTGGTGATCCTCATGACCATGTTAGACAATTTTATATAATGAGTTTTTCTTTTCACCATGAAGACTCCTATTTAATGAGATTATTTCTAAGGAGCCTCAAAGGTCAAGCCATGGAGTGGTTTACTAACCTTACTCCTCCAATTAAGACATTTAAAGAGCTTGTGGAAAGGTTTGTCCAACATTTTGCTTACAACTTATCAAGGTCAGTCACCATGCTTGATTTGTGCAAACTCAAGCAGAACCAAGGGGAATCCTTTGTTACCTTTCTAAAAAGATGGAAACGTTTGTGCTTGAAATATCCAAGGACAATTCCGGAGGAGGAAAGAATAGACATCATTCTGAGAAAATTAATACCAGAGCTAAGGTATGAGGTCAGGAAGATCCCATTTAATTCTTTTGATACCATGGTGGAAGTGGCATGTCACATAGAGGATGTCCTAAAAGAACAAGGAATTTTGGCTAAACCAACTAATAACAACAATGGCCAAAATAACAACAATAATGGTAATAAGGACAAAAAGCATCCTTATTGGAACAAGAATAAACAAGTGGTCAATGACGGAGTTGTTGACTCATCTCAACCTAAGAATGAAGGAGTTCTTAATCTCTCCAATGCAGTCCAATCCATGAAGCTACAAACATGTTCAACACAACAAGAGAATAAACCCAAGTATCAAGCGAGACCTAAAACATAAAAGAGGCAATTTACCAAACTTGGGGACTCCTATGCAGACATTTTCAAGATGTTAATTGCTCATAATTTGGCACACCCCCAAGATCCTACAAAGCACTGCATACCAGATCCTAAGCCTCATTGGTGGGATGAGAAGGCCTTTTGTGTCTTTCACAATAGAATTGGACATAATATAGAAAATTGTTTTAAACTTAAACATCTTGTCCAAGATCTCATTGAAAGTGGATGATTACAAGTTGATGGTTTAACCACTAATGCAGATCATAAAGCTTTTAAAGAGCCCTTGCCCAAATCTGAGAAAGGAGAGAATTCTAACAACAAGAATGGCAAGGTTGTTATCAACTACACCTACACAAATGCTGAAAATGTTATTAATATGCTTGAAGTTGTTGGTGATAATGTCAACATGATGAGAGGGAAAGACCCTTATGGATATGATGTGGATTCAAATCCTATGCTTGATGAAGGACCCGTTGTGGTCCTAAGAGGTCCTCACTCATGAAGGATGTCTCAACACCTCAATGATGTCACTAGAAGCCAGTCTCAAGCTCCCATTGTTATTAGAGGTCCTAACTCTAGTAAGTCTAAGCAGCCAGTGTTAAAGGGTGTTCTTCCAAAATCTGTTGTTGGTCTTGAATTGAATTATAATCTTGTCGACCAATTACAATGTACACCAGCACAGATTTCAATCTTTGAGCTTTTGGAACCGTCCCCTAAGCGTAAGCGTGTCCTTGAGGATGCCTTGCGAGTGGCTAATGTCCCTAATGATATAGATGTAGATCAATTCCAGAATATGGTCAACCACTTGGCTAGCCCTCACTACCTTACATTCTCAAAAGAAGATGACAAGTCATTAAGCCACCCACACAATTTGGCCCTTCATATAGAGGTTATGATCCACAAGACCCATGTCAGGCGTGTGTTGATAGATGGGGGTGCTGGGCTTAATATTTGTTCTTTGAGCTTATTGAAGGCCTTAGGTTATTCAGAAGAAGTCATTGACACAAGGAAGAAAATAACTATCAAGGCTTATGATGAAGCAGAATGTAGTTCTAAAGGATTGGTCATTCTTCCTATCCGAATTGGTCCTGTAGAGAAAGATATTTTGTTCCAGATTGTTGATGCCGGTCCTTTGGCTTACAATATTTTGTTAGGTAGACCATGGATACATGAGATGCAAGCGGTCCATCTACCTATCATCAGTGTGTAAAATTCCCTTACAATGGAATAGAAGTTTGCATACTTGGAGACAGCACACTGTCAGTCAACACAATTTCAGCAGGGTCTCACATTCCTTTGAATAGGGAGGCTAACACTTTTGATATTGCATTTGAACAATGCAAGAATAAATTCAAGACCATAGATCTTGGTATGGGGGATTACAAATTGGATTCATTCACAAAATTGCCAATTTCCCCTAGGTCTTATGGCAAACCTTCTCAAGAAATGAAGCCCTCGTCTTCGGCCATGACATTGTTCGATAAGTTTGTGGAATCCTTAGTTCTGATTCAAGAAGAAAAAGAAGAGGTTGTCATTAGGGACTGGATTTACCGAGAAGAGAAATACCTACATAATGAGAATTTTGCACCTTCCCCTAGAACTTATGGGAGAGGATATACATTGGTCAAGAATATGGGTTATCCAGGACAAGGTCCCCTTAGTCATAGGCTGGATGCTAGGGCTGAACCTCTTAACCATGCCCTTTTTGGATGAAGGAATAAGTCAACAGCTGGCTTAGGTTTTGAAAATAAGAAACAAAAAAGTATCCTTGTCTCAGCTACGACGGACAATGACAATGACTCAGACTACACACCTAATCTCTCTAATCAACAAGACATGTCTGATGATTGGGTGCCTTCAAAAAATCTCCTTTGGGGAGATTCACAAGATTTGACAACTGACAGTATGAATGCTAGATTGACAATGGAAAGTGTTGCTATCCTAGCTGTGACAGATAGTAACAATGCTAGTATTAGAGAAGGGGAAACTCTTCCCAATCTTGAGGCTTCTACATCACAAGGCCCAAATAATGATTCAGAAACAGACTCACATGAGTTTGAATGGGACTCACTTTCAGATGCAACAGTTGATTTGGACATGGATGTTGTCCATACTTATAGTACTCAACCCGATGTGACCAACGAGCCTAGTGTAGGACTGGAGGATTGGACTCCTCGAATTGCCTTAGTGGACGATGCTTCATTTGATAGGACAAATCCTGACTCAGGTATCTGAGGAGGGGACCGGATGAATCTCGATTGTATGATCACCAGAGATAACACCTTCCACATACACAATGTTGAACTAGTTATTGACCTACCCCTTGTTCATTTCCACCTAATTGACTGGTCTCAGCGACATCAAGAGCCTAAACTTCCCACTTTTCAGAATGACTATGAAATTGTCTGTTATCTAAATGCTCTTGAACCTATAGTCTCTTCCACCAGTGAACTAACAACAAGTATGACGGAGCCTCATAGTAAGTACCTCAGTCTAAAAATAAAAGAAAAAGAAAAAAAGAAAGATGGTTCTGATGGCGAAAACCACTTTGTGGCAGTGTTCGAACCCAAAATAGTAAAAAGAAAAGACGTATCCGAAGGTGAAAACCTTTTTGAGGCACCTAAGGATGGGGTATTTAATAACTTTCCAAGTTACTTCCAAGACAGGTCATCAGTTCTCATTGAGCCCACACAACCAGTCAATTTGAATACGAAAGAGGCTCCCCAAATAGTGCACCTAGCTCAGTCTCTATCAGTTGGAGAAAAGGAGGCATATACAAAATTTTTGCAAAAGAAGAAAATCAACTTTGCTTGGACATATTCTGATATGCCAGGGCTTGACACTGATCTTATTATGCATCATCTATCTATAGCTCCAGGAATAAAACTGGTTAAATAAAAGTTGAGGAAAATGCATCCTCATATAGCTCTTCTTGTTAAAGCTGAATTAGAAAAGCTCTTACGTGCAGGATTCATTCAAGCTATCGACTATGTTGAGTGGATCTCCAATATTGTTCTAGTTTCAAAACATGATGGGTCCATTCGCATTTGCACCGACTTCAGAGACCTCAACAAAGCGTGCCCAAAGGATGAATTTTCACAACATAGACATGATAGTGGATATGACCGCAGGCTATGAGATATACTCTTTAATGGATGGTTTTTCTGGATATAACCAAATAAAAATAGCTCCCGAAGATCAAGAGAAAATAGCTTTCACATGTGCATGGGGAACCTATTGTTGGAACGTCATGCCATTTGGCCTAAAGAATGCAGGAGCAACATACTAGCGAGCCATGACCACAATTTTTCATGATATGATGCATAAGAACATGGAAGATTATGTGGATGATACCCTAGCTAAATCTAGAAAATGGGACACACACCTCGACGATTTGGAAGTGATTCTAGATCGCATGGAATAGTTTCAGCTTAGATTGAATCCAAAAAAGTGTGCATTTGGAGTTACCTCAGGTAAACTCCTAGGATTCATAATTTTAGCAAAAGGAATAGAGGTTGATCCTGAAAAGGTCCAAGCTATATTAGATATGCCACCTCCAAGAAATATCAGTCAAATGAGAAGTCTTCAGGGACGTCTTCAGTCGATCAGGAGGTTTATTTCTCAGCTTGCAAACAAAGCACAACCTTTTAATAAGACATTGCATAAGGGTGCTTCTTGCGTGTGGAATGAGGAATGCCAAAAGAGCCTAGATCAAATTAAGCAGTATTTGGCTAATCCTCTAATTTTGATGCCTCCTATTCCAGGGAAACCATTGATTTTGTACATTTCAGTGACAGAGTCTTCCTTGGGGGCATTGTTGGCTCAATTAGATGACATTGGGAAAGAAAGGGCCATATACTATATCAGTCACACTCTAGTATCTTATGAGATCAATTATAATAACATTGAAAAGTCTTGTCTTGTAGTAGTGTTTGCTTCCCAAAAGTTGTGACACTATATGCTTGCTCATACTATACATTTGGTTGCAAAAATTGATCCTCTTAAGTACTTGCTTAGTAAGGCTGCTCTCACAGGTAGACTTGCTAAGTGGATGATGGTTTTGACTGAATTTGATATAGAATACGTTGAGAGAAAGGCCATAAAAGGGCAAGCTATTGCTGACCAATTAGCTGATTTCTCAGTTAAGGATAGTATGCCTATTCAGGCAGAGTTCTCAGATGAACACATACTGTATATGACTACTCACACTTGGAAAATGTTCTTTGATGGTTCCCAGATGTAAAATGGATCAGGTGCTGGAGTATTATTTGTCTCTCCACATGGGTACAACATCCCAAAGTCTTACAAACTTTTATTCCCATGTACAAATAATATTGCCGAATATGAAGCTTTGACCAATGGATTGAAAATGGCTATAGAATGGAACATAACAAAATTACATGTCTTTGGGGATTCACTGCTAATTATCAACCAAGTCAATGAGGAGTATCAAACCAAGGATGATAAATTGGTACCTTAAAAAAAGATGGTTGAATCATTGAGACATTACTTTACATTTGTGACATTTCAACAGATCCCTAAGATAGAGAACAAAGTTGCAGATGCTATGGCCACATTAGCTTCACTCCTTCAGTTGGAACAACATGAATCAAGATTTGAATTCCTGGTGGAAGAGCTACACCATCCCATATTTGACTCATCTGAAAGCAATGTCATTTGTACCCTTGTCACACATGAGTCTTCCTGCTATGGTGCTCTCTATTCATATCTACGCGATGGCATCATCCCTGACACTTTCAACCATTCTGAATGTCAAAACCTCATCCATAACACCTCTCGCCACACCCTTATCTCTGGTGATTTATATAGGAGGGGTTTAGATGGGACACTTCTTAGGTGCTTGGAATAGGAGGAATCCAACCAAGCGTTAGCAGACATCCACGAGGGCATTTGTGGTGGACATTCTAATGGTCTTTCCATGGCCTGAAGGTTGCTTAGGGTGGGGTATTACTGGCCCACAATGCAGACAGATGTAGTAGCTTTCGCTAAGTCTTGTGAGAAATGTCAAAAACATGGAAACTTGATTCATGCACCAAGGAGGGAGCTAATTCCTTCTATTTCTCATTGGCCATTTCAACGCTAGGCCTTTGACCTTGTTGGGAAAATTCACCCCAACTCATCAGGTGGACATAAGTTTATCATCACAGCTACTGATTATTTCACAAAATGGGTAGAGGCAGTCCCTCTTTCTATTGCCTCGAGCAAAATAGTTTCACTCTTTATCCTGAATCATATTATTTGCCAATTTGGAGTACCTTCTGAGATTATTACTGATAATGGAGGTCAATTCAAGAACAAGGACCTAAAATATTTATGCAAAAAGTTTAAAATCAAACAACATTGGTCCTCTATCTATTTTCCACAGGGAAACGGACAGGCAGAAGCCTCTAATAAAACCATTCTTAAAATCCTTCACAGAACAGTACACAAGAATGGTAGAGATTGGCACTTACAAATCAATCTGGCACTATGGGCCTATAGAACTAGCATTCGTACACCTACCGGAGCTACTCCTTTTGCTCTTACCTATGGCGCTGAAGCGGTGTTGCCCTTAGAAGTAGAGATACCTTCACTTGGAGTCTCACTCAAAGGATTGATAACAGATGAGGATTACCGCACCATGAGGTTATAAGAACTTGAACTTCTAGATGAGAAGCGTAAGGCTTCATTTGATCATATGAGAGTGTATCACAAGCGTATGTCCAAAGCATTCAACAAGAAGGTTCGCCCTAGGGAATTTCAAATAGGTGATCTTATTTTGAGAGAGAACCCTAAGAATCAACATAATAGAGAACAAAAGGGAAAGTTTGAACCTAATTGGCTTGGACCATACATTATTACAACTGCTTTTGGTGCAGGTGCATATTTACTATCAGATCCCGATGGAGAACAGCTCCCTGATCCCATCAACATTTTGCACCTCAAGAAGTTTTATCTTTGATGCCTATTCTGTCTGGGGGCACCCTTTGTACATACTTTATGATCCTGAAAAAAATACCAAAAAAATTCATATATGATGCAAAAAAAAATTTTAAAAAGCATATACAGTCCTAAAAAAATACAAAAAAATCAAAAAATAGCAAAAAAATTTAAAAAAAAAAGAAAAAGTGCCTTGGTGAAAACCTAGAAACAGGCACCTTGGTAGCAAAAAAAATTTTAAAATGAAAAAAGAGAAAAATTGCAATAAAAATCCAAGTGGTGAAGACCTGGAAATAGGCGCTACTTGAGGCCTTTGCACCCCTATTTGTTAGCATGCATCCTCGACACTTAGCCACTTTCCATCATGCCTTGACCTTATTTGGCTTGGTCTGAAATTGGTCTTTATCTTTGTCTAGGGGGCATAACTATTCGCATAGGTCCTTTAGGTGCATTTGTCTCTTGAGGCATTTCACAATAGGTGTTTTTCAACACCACCCCAAACAGTGTTTTTCAACACTACCCTTGCGTCAAGTGTTTCTTAACACTTATCAGATGTCTTTCCCAATAGTCTAGTATGGTGTGATATTGCTCATTTACAGATGCGATACTCAAAGTTTGACTCTATGACCAACACACATGCACTTAAACAATCAACTCGCTTGAGATATGTTGACTTTATTTTTCTTTGTGTGTTGTCTATGAGGATTTCTTTGATGAGTGGTATCTCCCTAAGAAGTTTTCAATGATGCATAGCAAGAAGACTGAGGGTATGAGAACATGTTTTATTTCTTTATCTGCTTGTGGGTATATTTTGTTGATCCTAACTGTCATGAGCATTTATGCTGGTCTTACTTGACACTATGGATTAACAATGTATTATCCTTGACTGTTTTATGCGAGTGCATGCTTCTAGTTATCCTAACTTTCATGTGTCTTGATACAAGCATAATCTCACCATATCAAACTTAGGTAATCTCACAGCACTAGTCATCTTGACCTACATGTCTTTGATGCCTAGGTGAGATTTCCACATTTCTATCTGATAGAGATCATATTCATATCCACATAGTTATGCTAGTGTGCATTGTATGATCTTACGATGCTACCCATAATGCTCGATGATGATAATTAGATGTCTATAAGCATTGTGACCTTGCAAGTCAACCACTTTTCATAGTAGCTTGTATTTTTAGGGCCATGTTAGTCTAGTTTTGCATCCTACATATGGAGAGAGCTCTTCTTTTCATCTCACATGGACCTGTCAGTCGACTACGCTCGCTTTTCCTTTTTCCACTCATGTCTTTCGCTCCTTGTCTTTCATATCATAACCTGTTCCTATCATCACAAGGGGTTAATCATATCATTATATCATATAAAAGCTATCATTTTCAAGAAACATGAGTCTATATCATACATATGAGAATCAAACCTACATCTATGAGAAATAACATACATGCGCATATACATGAACATTTTGAGCAAAATGACAAGACAATACATAAACTAATACATCCATCACAAGTGAGACATAAACACATGATATATCAAACATCCAGTAATCTCATATATAAATCAATTTCATGATACAATATACAATACAATATGAGATCCCAAAATCTGGATCAAAAGTCTCATGATATGTCCAAAATATCTAAACCTAAGCCTAAACCTAAGACTCGCTGCCACCATCCTAAGGACTGGGTGGTGGAGGGGGTGGTGCCACATCCAATACCACATCCGATCTACCTACCACTGCTAAGTAGGAAGGAGCCCTCTAACTCACTGGCACTACCTGTATGTAGAGACCATGATAATATGCAGCTCACGTTGCCTCTCTCTGTCTCTCTGCAAGGGCAACCTATAAGGCTCTCTCTCACCGCTCTGTCTTTGCCCACTAATCAGTAAGTTGCTACTCTCTAACTGCTATAGTGATTCTCAGCTAATGTATCTCTGCCTCCAGAGCTTGTATCCGGGCTCTTAGATCCTCTCCTCCTGCAGGTGGGTCCCCCCTTTACCTGTCGGCAAGCTGGTCTCGCCTCATCCTCCGGAGTGTTTGATCTCTATCCCCGTGACCATTTTCGACCACCTGATCTGGATCCCTCCCCTCTCTCCATCCCCCTCACTCTCCCTCTCCCTCCATCTCCCCCGTTGTCCCCCTCATCCCCCTGTGCTGCTGGTGGCTGTACATCTAGGACTGTAAACCTAGGAAATGGAGTCCTACGCCTCTCTACCCTATACGTTGCATCTGCACCCGCATCTACCATATCTGGTAGGTAATCCCAAGGCTCCTGGTGTATAGCAGTTGTATCCTGTACTGCCTGCTAGTAGTCCAGCATCGGCAGCCAACCCTGTCCCTCCTCATCTCGGAACCAAGCATGTGTCGTGGTCTCTGTGGACACCCTCTGCTGGCGTCCAAACTGCCTGCAAACTCGCGTAATCATGAACCTCTCCATAATTTCTGGGTGATGGCCTACCAATGGCTGACTGCACATCATGTAATCCAGCTCCCACCTATCACTCCACTGCTCACATGACCTGTACGGTCTCCATGTGAATGAGGCAAGCTCATCCAGTATCCTGCGATAATAGGAAACATCCCTGCTATGTGTATGTGGGATGAACCCTGCATACCTATATATACAGGCATACCTGTGCTCCCTGAGCTGTACTCATGGATGCACTACTGCAATATGCTCCCACACCCATATTTGAGCAAGTATAGCCCTGCATGCCCAAGTCCTGCTGTCTCTATAGACGATCTCATGCAACTCATAGTACATATCAGCTAAGATAGCCGAGCCCCATGCCATCCGTCGTGGCTATGCCACCAAGTCTGCTAGTAATCTCCCCCATCCCAAGGGGAAGCCCTTCTAACTCCTGTCAGGGATAAGGGCCTGTCCAATGAGCGATGCCACAATACATGGCACCGGGAAGTCTGCCAAAGTCATCCATCAACCTGTCCTAGCTGACGTGCCGATTTAGAATCGTGACATCCTGGAACATCCCCTAGATAGTATGTCATCCTACCGTCACATCCTAATTATAGTATACTTGTGCCAACAAACAGTCATGTCAGTTTCTATCATATGGAAACTTTACAACTATGCTTATCTATATACATGATTTTACTTACAAGCTCTCCATGGCACGGAACCTGTAGAATCTGATAGACATCCTCTAAGGTGATTGATGCCTCTCCCATCGGTAGATGAAAGATGTTGTGTTCACTATGCCATCTCTCGACAAGAGCAATCAACAACCCATGATCCGCTCGGATATGCGGAAACTGCAGTAGGTAGTGGAATCCCATAGCTCTGATATTGGCCTTGCCCGGATCATCCAGATCTCAGACAAGCCGCAACCCTGTCACATGGGGGGCTCTGATCCGGAGCACAGGGAAGACCTCTTGTACGTCACAAAACCATACCAGATGTCAGAACATATCATGAAGGATGTATCAGTACAAAGCATCTTAAAATCAAACATTGTTAGGACTCATGTCATTTTGGTTCGAAAATGTTAAAAAATGTCAAAATTTTACTTAGGCGACACTATTTTTTGACTAAGTGTCACGCGACACTTTCTCTTAAGTAGTGCGACACACTTTGTTTGGGTGACACTTCGCGTCGTGTCGTGCGACATTTCACCCTGTGTCGTGCGACACTGGTTTCCATGTTCGCATGATAGTATTTTTACCTGCAAAGTGTCGCGCAACATTTTCCTTCAAAAGGTGCGACACATGTAAAGTGTCGCACGCCATGTCACCCTAGTCTAGAAATTTGACATATTTTAATCTATTACATGCAATAAATGACTCAAACAATGGCTAGTTTTTGAATACATACCGAGGCACCGTAATGTGGAGGCCGGTTGTGCAATCGAGCACGCTCAAATCGATGTCTATGGATGGGAACTCCTTCTAGTTGAGCCATCGCTATCTCTCAGAGCTCTCAAAATTCTCAAATCAATAAAAGACAAATGATTTTTGAAAATGACATTTTCACCCCTTTTATAGCATTTTGACTTTTTGACCAAATTCCAAAACACTTTGAAATTGCGCAAAAATTGCACCCCTAGCTAATTTCAACGTCCTAGATCCATTTTCAAATTTGAAATTGAAATATGAGGTCATCTTGCTAGTCAAAATCGCATTTCAAATCTTCTCCCTCTTTTGCGCAGTTGATTGACCTTTTGAGGCATAATTCTTCGATCTTTGGTGGAATTTCTTCCTTCCATGTCTCTCACATTTTCTAGTCTTTCATTCACTCTATTTCTAGTCTTCTATTTCTATTCTTCTACTTCATCATTGGGGCATAATTTATTGCCTAATGGTTATCCTGTTATCATTTACCTTCGATTATGATTTATTTTGATTTAATCAAATCTTTTATCAATCCACTGTTCTCCTCTATCTGCTTTCGATTTTGATTCTGAGGGGACAATATTTATGGGATTCTCATCCCTGATTCCTTGATTTTGCTGATTCAGACATCTTTTGTGAGCTTTCGCTCAAATTTGAGATTCTTATCTCTTACTTTGAATGTGATCCCGAATCGACCTCATCTTCAAAGGCCTTTGTTTATGTTGTCCGGGTGTGATCCTGAATCGACCTCATGTTCAAAAGCCTTTGTTTATATTTGTCCAGGTGTGATCCCGAATCGACCTCATGTCTGGGTTGTTTTGTGATCCCAGATCGATCTCACATTTCAACTTCATTCTTTGACTACATGTGTTCCCAAATCGATCACACATTAGTCAAAGAGGGGCAAATGTATGCACCCAAAAATGGTGGCCTAGATTTTGGGCCCCATTTATTTGATTTATCAATCCTGAATCAGTTTTATCAATAATCAATATTTTCAACATTATCAATTTCTTGATCAAATCTTAGTTTCGATCATATATTGGATTTTTATCCTTGGATTAACCATTTTATCCTAAGCTTTTATTTACTTAAAAGGAATATTTCCTCCCCTTTTATTAAATAAAAAGCCCCCACTTTCCTCTTATCCTAAGTTGCACAAATAAAATATTATTCCTATTTTATAAAAAGGAGAAAAGCACTTTTTGTCTCATATGGACATAAAGTCAACTCCTATTTTCTCATTGGAGGATACTTGTGCACATGGATTGCTCCTCTTTCAAGCTCCACCATTGATTGAGACTTTTGCCTCTTAATCTTCATGGTCCATTCGTTTGCATTTCTTATAAAAGGAGAGCTCTCTCCTTCATTTGCATATTGATCTCTTTCATGCCATTGTTATGCTGCAGGTTTTCTAGGTGCATTTGGAGCTTTTGGAGATCATTGCTACATCAAGCTCTTCTTGGATTTCCTCATTGCTCCATAGTTTAGACTTCATTTCTTGCATTATCTTAGCATCCATAGCTTCATTTCATAGCTTAGTTTCCTTTTATGCAATAGATTAGCTTCACATAGCTTAATTAAGAGGGATTGTAAAACTTGTACTTTCCCTTTCATAGTTTAGTTGGCACTTTACTTTCATAGATTAGATTTCCTTTCAAGCATTGCATTGTTATCATTTAGCTTAGCTTGCATCTTCATCTTTAATCTAGTTTGCATTGCATTTTCATAGCGATTCTTGGGGACATTGGCACTCTTGCCCTTATCCTCATTCGAATCTCTCATTGTATGGTTGACTAGCAAGGTCACAAGCTCAATAGCTCTAGCTGAGAGCAAATTCATAATCTTGCAACTCCATGCATAAAGAGCTATGGATCGATTTGTGAGGGCTCATTCTTGAGTTTCCTTGCATGTAAGGATCCATAGAAGTGCACTACTTTTGTGTGTACATCTACAATTTGAATTACTCAATAGAGGTAATAAGCAATTCATAACCATTGAAGAAGGTGGGGTTAATATTTCTAACAAGGCCAAGGCCCCATGTAGAGAAGGGCTATAGATCAAGTGGTGATGGGTTGTAGTGCTTGAAATGATATGGATCCATGGTCAATCGAGTAAGAAGCTGTATGGAATATTTAGATCTAAGACATGACATAGAGTGTGTTGTAATGAGAGTCTTACCTCAACAAGAACATCAATAATACTTGTCAATTCTCTCTTTGCAAATTGAAAATATGAATACAATATTTTTTTGCTCAATAATAATAGTTTTTATTTTATTAATAATTTAAAAAATCCATCCACTTATACAATCTATGATAATTTTTTCTACTGCACGTTCACCAAAAAGATACCCAGTTTAAGCTCTTCCCAACACCTAATCCTTACCACCATTGCCAGTACCATTGCATGAGCACAATGAACAACCCAAAATCTACCCACTAACATCATTTACATTTACATTACAGAGGAATAAGACCATCTAATTGTTCACAAAAATTCCTCTCTACAAAATGAAATTAGTTCTAACTAATACCATAACCACTACTGCTAATTCATTTACAAAATCATAGAGAGTAGCCAAAAAACTTTATCACCTGGGTCCTGAGAAATTTTTAAAATTGCACTGATGTTGTCCTTAGCTCCGCCACCATGCCTTACACAAAATTTATGCTCCTCTCGCCCTTTCATTCCTGCACCTCATCCTTATTGAGCATCACCTTCTTTAAACTTGGACTTCCACAATCCTTGCATGTCTCTTCATCTCTTCCAACTCCACTTCAACTTGCATTAAATTGACAATCAATTTTAAAGCTTTCCACTCCTTCTTAGCTTCCTTAACTCGCTACTCCCAAATTCATTCATCTATCCTCCATATAAAAGGGATGAACTTTTCATTCCCTAACACCTCTGTTGAAGATTGACGAAGGCCACCGTACGATGGAGGACCATAAGGCAAGACCACTGTACGGTGGAGATAATATCACTGTGCAATGAAGAGGGAGGAGACATGTACGGTATAAATGGACCGTACAGAAGGTGAACCATACGACAAAGACACTGTCCGGTGAGGAGAAGGTCCTACGCGACCGCCAGAGGATGTGTCTCATGGTACGAACAGACCACCGTACGATGGAGGCGATCTCACCGTATAGTGAAGGAGGAGTTGGTGTAATGGTCATCTACATCGAATTCTATAACAAATTACAGTGTGTATAAATGTCTGTGAGATTCATTAGGAATGAGAAGGTTGATTGCAAGGCAATCTGAGCCTGTGTAAAAATTTGAAGTGCATTGTATGTAAATTTGTATACTGTAATACAAAGTTGCTCGAGGGGTTTTTTGGGTGGTGGGTTTTTCTCCCGAAAGGGTTTCCCATGTTAAATCTGTGTCTCATGTGTTTTATCTTGTGTGTGTCTTTATTTTATCTGTTCTTATTTTTCCTATGCATCTCAGTAGATTTGATTAATTTCCCCTGTAAACTGACATTTGGAAGGCATTTCCGCGAGTAGCTTTCCTAACAAGTGGTATCAGAGCTAGACCCATTACCTTATTCTATTGGATAGGGTTGGTTGTTTGGGTAGGGTGTGTCAATTTGTTTCTGTGAGTAGCTTTCCTAACAAGGAGTGTTGCATGTTGCTGATGTGTTCACTGCCAGATTTGTGGGATCACTTGGTAATGGCCATCGGAAGTACAGCTACCAAGCTTAAAATGGATGAGGTAGTTGCTGCACTCTTGTCAAAGGAGATGCAGAGGAAGACTTTTGAAGTGACCAAAGAGGTTCTCTTTGTTGGAGAAAGATCAATGGATGGAGACAAATGAGAGGACAAGAAAACTAGATACAAGTCTTCTGGAAATAAGTCCAAAGTGAAGTGCTGGAATTGTGGGCAGACTGGTCATATCTGAAAGGATTGCAAAGAGAAGAAGAAGAAGAAGAAAGTGGAAAGTTCTTTTGATTTTGAGTCTTCTTATAGTGACAGTGAAGATGCTAGCAGTGTTGCTTTGGCTAATCGATCATCTAATGATGACTGATTTGATTAATTTGGTCTTCATGTGGAAGATAGTAGTCATGATGCCATGTGTGACTCGACACTACAGTACAATAGGAGTTGATGGTAGTGACGTAGGTGCCATGAGTGACTCGTCACCATAGATCGGTGGTAGTTTTGGCCGTGATGTAGATTCATTGTTTGATGATGGATGCAATGTTATGTCATGGTAAACTCTTGAATGCATTTAGAGTTTTTGGCATGATATTGTTATGTTCATATGGAGCATGTTATCTCTTTGGATGAGATGTTATAGATCATGATTGTCATGCTTGTGTTCCTGATTCTGCAGTTGGAACTTTGACATTGGTCTTGGTTTAGTTTTTTATGTTTTGAGTACATTGATCATTTTCTTGGTACTTCATGATATTGTGGATTTGCATTTGGAGTTTGGCATGGGTTGATCAGTTATAGGTGCTCATGGATACATGGAAACAAAAATGGTGTGCATACTTGGTGGTGGTTTCTGTTAGCCGTGCTGAGTAACTTTGTACTTCATCAAGTGGGAGATTATTGAAGATTGATGAAGGCCACTGTACGATGGAGGACCGTATGGCAAGACCACTGTACGGTGGAGATAATATCACCGTGCAGTGAAGAGGGAGGAGACATGTACGGTATAAATGGACCATATAGAAGGTGAACCGTATGACAGAGACATCGTGCGGTGAGGAGAAGGTGCCTATGCAACCGCCAGAGGATGTGTCTCATGGTATGGATAGACCACCGTACGATGGAGGCGATCTCACTGTACAGTGAAGGAGGAGTTGGTGTAACGATCATCTGCACCAAATTCTATAACAAATTACGGTGTGTATAAATGTCTGTGAGATTCATTAGGAATGAGAAGGTTGATTGCAAGGCAATCTGAGCCTATGTAAAAATCCGGAGTGCATTGTATGTAAATTTGTTTACTGTAATACAAAGTTGCTCGAGGGGTTTTTTGGGTGGTGGGTTTTTCTTCCGAAAGGGTTTCCCATGTTAAATATGTGTCTCATGTGTTTTATCTTGTGTGTGTCTTTATTTTCTCTATTCTTATTTTTCCTATGCATCTCAATAGATTTGATTAATTTCCCCTGTAAACTGACATTTGGAAGGCATTTCCGCAAGTAGCTTTCCTAACAACCTCCTCATTTTACACTACTTCACTGTAGTCTATGCCTTTATCTGAGACTGCCAACTCGAGAATGGATTCTAAACTAACGAAGAATTCCACATGAACAATGGCTTCCAGAATTCACCTCACCTTTTTGGTCGGTTCCCCAAACTATAGTCCCCACTCCATGACCATGGAGTAAACATCAATATTAGTTTGGTTCATGTTCTTTATCTAATAAAAAACCAACCCCAAGATGAGTTGCACACACCTCATCAACCTTGCATCTTTATACAGGAACATTCCTTCCAAGCATTTTTTGGTCACTGGACCAGAGAAAGGATTCTGTTGTTTGGAGTTTCTAGCCGTAAATGATGTCACCATTTTTCCTTCTGGCAGGGTGCTTTGCAAAAACCACCTAAACCACTACTTCTAGGTGTATGCACCCAAAAATGGTTGCCTAGACTTTGGCCCCCCTTTATTTGAATTATTTTTCCTGAATCAGTTTTATTAATAATCAATATTTTCAACATTATCAATTTCCTTGATCAAATCCTAATTTTATCATTTATTCAATTACTTGCCTTGGGCTAACCATTTTATCCTAAGTTTTTATTTACTTAAAAGGAATATTTCCTCCCCTTTTAATAAATAAAAAATTCTCCTTTCCTCTTATCCTAAGTTGCACAAATAAAGCACTATTCTTATTTTATAAAAAAGGAAAAAAAGCACCTTTTGTCTCATATGGACATAAAGTCAACTCCTATTTTCCTATTGGAGGATACTTGTGCACACGGATTGCTCCTCTTTCAAGCTCCACCGTTGATTGAGACTTTTGCCTCTTAATCTCCATGGCCCATTCCTTTGCATTTCTTATAAAAGGAGAGCTCTCTCCTTCATTTGCATATCCATCTCTTTCATGCTAATGTTATGCTGCAGGTTTTCTAGGTCATTTGGAGCTTTCTTTGAAGACACTTTTGCATCCAAGCTTTGAAGATCTTTGTTGCATTTCATCTAGTTCATATTTGCTTTCATAGTTGCATGATAATGGCATTTTTAGTGTAGATTTCCTTTTATGCAATAGATTAATCTCACATAGTCTAAATAGGAAGGATTTGTAACACTTGTTCTTTCCTTTTCATAGAATACTTTGCATATTTGCATCCTCATTTTAGTTGCATTACATTGCATTTCATATTGATTTCATTGGAGATATTGGCATTCTTGCCCTTGTCTTCACTTGAATCTCTCATTGTGTGGTTGACTAGCAAGGTCACAAGCTCAATAGCTCTAGCTGAGAGCAAATTCATAATCTTGCAACTCCATGCATAGAGAGCTATGGATCGATTTGTGAGGGCTCATTTTTTAGTTTTCTTGCATGTAAGGATCCATAGAAGTGCACTACTTTTGTGTGTACATTTTTTGCGCCCACTGTGGGGCAGAGTAGATTAGCTTTGTCCCTTTAATTCTACATTTTCCATCAAAATTTTTGTCAATTTTCAACTTCATTTTTGTTCTCTGGTTTTCTATCTCAGAATATCATGCGATACTTCTCAAGTATATCACGCGATATACCTCATAATACCAGTGCAACACTTCGCGTCACAGAAGAATCACACAGCTGTATTGAAGTCTATCGTTTGGTGTCGTGCGAAGTATCGTGCGCATATCATGCAGTATATCACTCGGACTGAGGTATATCACGCGGATATAGGAAACTATATCGCGCGATACTGGTGAAGTCTGAGGTGTATCACCTGACACAGAAGAGAGCTAGATTTTGAGTTTTATCAGCCGGATTTGATCACATTTAGTTTGTTGGCTTACTTTGCTGCATTTAAATAGGGTTAATTTACATTTCTTAGTCTAAATTGATCAGGTTTTTGCATTGTTTTCACTTAGATTTTGGTTTTCCTAACCCTAGTTGTTTAACAAGTTGTGATTGTAGGAGCTTTGTTTGAAAGGAAATCACTATAAATCGCATGTCAAAGAGGGCTACTAAAATTTTTGTAGGGCTGCCCAAAGCATAAACAAAAATAAAAAGAAATTTTTTTAAAGTGTTTGTGATTTATTTCCTTTCAAGTGTGGCATTTACTAATTGTATTAGGAACCTTAATACCTTGTTGTAGGAATTTTGAGGTGGTAGGAGAGTATGCTCTTCACCCTTGTGGTGAAACAGAAATCTTGACCCATCTTGGGATTTTGAAAGCAAGGGGGTAATTAAATTTGCTTGGTGTGTTTGGGAGAAGTTTTTGAGATAGGGGAGTATGCTCTTCACCCTTGTGGTGAACCAAAAACCTTGAACCTCAAAAATCATCTATTTTTTTGTTTAGTTTAGGATCCTTTAGCGGGCCTGCTCTTGAGCAATCAAGAAGAACGACCCAAGTGGGGACAACCTTTTCATCATTTTCCTTGGTGGCGAGTGATTCCAACTCACTATAATCTCAAGGCTATCGAGGACACAAAACCTTGGTAGACATAATGCTTGTCTTCGCTTGATGTGAGTAGCTCATGGGATTGCGACCATGGGGAAAACATTGAGAAAGAATGCTTAAGGTACTCTTGAGGCCGCGAGGTCCGACTCCTCTATGAGGAGCAAGAGGGGTGTTATGAACGGAAGCCCTTATTAAGAACCTTTAGATAGAAGCCACCTTATTTAGCCGCTTATCTTCTTAGTGCAAGGATTGATCCAAGTGGACTAACCTGGATCACCCCAAGATACTCACCATATGTGCCCCTTTGGTTGTGTTGTTTGACACTTCCATGACAAAGCCAATATTTCTTGTGGGCAACCACTTGGTGTGAGGTAAGGGGGCATCAAGTTGTGGGCTAAGTTGGTAAGTATTGAGCCTTGTCTTGTAGGTAGATATTTCTTGAAGTGTCTTCAATTGTGTGATACCAGTGTAAACGTTCTCAACATACAAGTAATCGGTAGCATTCATAGGGTGCAATTTTATTTTTGATATCATAAGTATTTGTCTTGGCAAGGTTGCTTTTGCCCTTGTTTCAAGTGTTTGAAGACATGTTTGATCCTCTACTATTTGCAAACCTGTCCAAATGCTATTAAATTTGTGATTGACATTAGACATTTTCACCCTAACATTCAGAAAATCCAAAATCAGACCTTAAAACTTGAAATTTTGCACAAATTGGTCAAAATCAACATCATTATCACTTGCACTTAAGAGAAATATCGTACGACAGTTCGCACTAGACTATATTGCCTGGTCTACCTAGAGTTTGTCACCTAGAAGTTTTCAGCAATATCTCTAGTTTCAATCATTAAGTTGATGTTAGTGAGATTCGGTCTTTGAGTAGGTTGTTTGACCCTACCGTCAGAGACTTGTTTTGGTTGCAAATTACTAGTTTTTGCTTTCTAGGGGCAATTTCAATTGGTTCACAAGGTTGTCTTAGAAGTAATTTGCCAAGTTAGAAAGCTATTCTTAGTGGAAAGTTTATCTTTAAGATTGTTGATTACACCCTTGGAGAATTTTTGTCCTCTTATTATCCAAATCATTTTTCAAATATCTCAATTTCAATTTCAATTTTGGCTAAGTCCAACCTCCTGATTTAAAAGTGCAAGGGTATTCACCCTTTGATTTGAAGCACCTCTTTGACAATGTTGGTAAAGCCCTTTTATTTTCTATCTCTTTGTTTTCTCTTTGGACAATAGAGAATCTCAATTATCCTAGGTTGGAATTAACACTTTGAGAGATTGGCCTATCACTTAGAGTTTCTTTTTTTCATGTTAGTTACAACAAGATACCAAGTTAATCAAGGGAAATGACCTCCAATTGTCAGATCCTAGGTGTTGTCATGTTGCTCAACATTTCAATGAACGTTATGGTATCAATTGCATAAGATGACTCTTAGTCTTCTTCTTTCTTCTCCATTTTCCATGTTCTTCTAAAGTCTTCTATTCCCATGAGAAATTCTTCTTCTTCTTCTTGATTCTTTTCCTCTTATTATCTAGTCTACTTTCTTCTATTCATCTATTCATTTCTTCTACGCTTGATTCCTCCTCTTCTAGAACCATGAATTTCAACTATCTTGTTAAGGAACCTCTCTTGAGAATAGATGATCTTGAACTCATTGCTCAATTTGAAGAGTATCTTTATTCCTGCAATAGTCCTTCCAAATATCTCATGGGTGATAAACTTATGGAAAAAATAAAGAAAAATATGATTAAATCAGATGCCTTTGCTAGGATCATAGACATGATCATATCACAACCTCCTTCTTCTAAACATTCTTCATCATCTAATTTTTTTCATTCTTCCTCATCTTCCAAATCTTACCATGACTCTTCTAAACATTATTCGCATTCTTCATTACCCAAGTCTTCTTCTTCCACTAAGTCTTTAATTTCCTCTTCTTCACGATCTCATTCTTCTTCTACTTTTCCCAAGAGTCTTACTTCTCTTCAGAAGACATACCATAAAGAACAATGTGATAGTCCTTATGATGTCTCTTCCACAAAGAGTGATACACCCACCTATGATGACTATGATGACTATGATGACTATGATGATGGACAATGTAGTGATGCCCATGAAACTTCTATTCCTAAGCATCATCCTTATGGTACACTTATGATTTCTAAGGGGGAGTCGTATTGGGTAGACTGTGATGGTGATCCATATGACTCTAAATTTGAAGAATTCTTTGATGATTTTTGTGAACAATACCTTGATTATGATCCATCTACTACTGCTGAGGACTATAAAATGCACCGTGCTAATTTGAAATGTAAATATTATAAGAATCCTTCCTCTAAGAACATTCATGCTGAAAATAAAGATGACACTCTCAAGCAAGATCATATTAATGTTGAATCTTTGTTTTGTGATGGTTTCCTTCCATCCTCTACTTCCTCCAATGCCCACACACTTCCTAAAGCTTTTGAGTCTTCCAAATCTTTCACAAATCCTTCATCCAACAAAGATTCTAAGACTTTTCATGCGGTTCCCTATAGTTATCCTCGAGGGCTACCTCTTAAAGAAACTCAAGCTAACCTTCACTTGGCTGCAAATACTTTCAATAATGCTAAACCTAAAGAGCCTAAGACTTCATGCGCTATAATTCCTACTTCAACTAGTCTTTTAGCATCTCCTCCAAAGTCTTCCATACAATTCCAACATGCTTCCTTGTCCGTAGAAGTGGCTCTATGTCAAGAGGACCCTAAAAATGATAAAGAAAAGAATATAAATAAAGATCAAGATCAAGAACCCTCCATATCATCCAATTCTTTTCATGATGTATATCCTCCATTTCATGGTTCTTTCGATCATTTACGCCCTTCCTCATTCATTCCACCATGTCTTAATTCTTCCTCTAAGCAAGATCAATCTACTACTTACATCGTTGAGCTTATCGAAAATAAAAATAACCTTACTACACTTACGCCTTCTGAAGATGATACTTCCATTAAGGTTATTGAAAATAGTGTTGCTACTTCTAATGTTGAGCCTATTGAAAATTTAGAAAAAAATGATGCCCTTATGCTATCCAAAGATCCTTGTCAAGATCAAAGTCTTCCATCTTCTTGTTCTACCACTCCATGTTCACCTTCACTTTCTACTCTTCCTAAATCTTTACAAGCTTCGAACAATCTTATTAAAGAAAGTGCTCCTATTCAAGACATTCACAATTCTATTGAAAATTCCAATGCTCGCTCCAAAGATGCTAATATCCTTGGTTGTCATATAGACGCTGATGAACTTATTGATTATCCTTTTGCATCTTCCACTTCCATCCTTGGACCTCCTCCACCACTGCTAAGAGCTTCACATCTTCCTTCCATATTAGGTCCTTACGTCCCTTCACTTTCCCCTCCTAATTATCCTAATTCATCATCCATCTTGGGTCCTTACGTCCCTCCATCTCCTATCTTTCCTCAAGATCAACATAGATGCATACCCTTGAATCCTTTTCATTCACCCACCCATCTAAACCAGTCATATTTTCCTTCTTCCTCCATAAGTCTCAAGTCTTTTGGAAGTAACTTGAATGTTCAATACAAGAAAAAGAAGCAATACAAGAATCCATCAAAAAAAGAAGATCACCATGTCTCCTCTAATCGACATGGAGGCATAAAGTCAAAAGAGATATCTAAGAAGAAAACTACAAGACAAGTATGGGTTCCAAAATCCATCATTCAAGATATTCTCTCTAAATCATCAAAAGGAAATGAAAAGACTACGACTATATGGATTCCAAAGTCTCTCTTGAAAGAGTCTAATGTTGAATAAAAAGTGAAATTGACATTCAAGCTTCCAAAGGCTTCCACTTCATCTTCTTCCAAAAACATTCTTCCATTCCATGTGCCTGAACCGCAACTTCTGCTAAACATTTATCATATTCCTTCACGTATTCCTTCATTCAAGTTTCCTCCATCCTCTCGCCACCCTTCAAGGTGTGTGTTGATGTTGATCTTTCCTTCCTTTCCATCTACCCTTTCACAATCCTTCCATTCATTATCCTTCTACCTTCTATCATTTTTTCTCATTTGCCTATTCCTCCTATCTTCCAACCTCACTGGCTTTACATAAAACCTTATCCTCCATTTTTCTATTCCATCTCCCTTTCCCTATTAGCATCTTTGAGCATATCATTTTGAATCCTTGGCATATCATGGTTTATCCTTTCAAGGAGCATTATCTAAAAAGCTTTCCTTCTTCCAAATAAAAATTATAAAATTCAAAAAAATGAAAAAAATGAAAAAATAAAAATAAAAAAAAAATGAAAAAAATGAAAAAATGAAAATGTGCCTTGGTGAAAACCTGGAAATAGGCACCTTGGTAGCAAAAGTAAAGAGAAATAAATTCATCTTATGGTGAAAACCACTCCCTTGTAGTGCCTTGGATAAGTACCGTGATGAAAACCTGGCAATCAGACATCATGCGTAGTTCTTCTACATATTTCATCCATTTCATCCATTCCATCTTTGATCTTGGCAATGTTGACCTATACACGAACATTTGGTTATCTTGTGAGCTATCTTACGATGATCTTGCTTTCATTTGATTCATGTTTAGCCTTCATATTTATTTTCCTCCATTCATTCTAACCTTTCGCTATCATTTTCCCCTTTGGTCTTGATCTAATATAAAAAAGAGTAAAACACGATGCTACGAAGCCTCTTGACATGTCTACTCCTTTGGACTATATCCTTCCTTCTTTTGCATTACACTTTTGTGACTTATCCTATGCTTGCCTTTCATTGCTTATCCAAATGTGCTTTGCATGATAATTTTTCCCTAGCTTGGGTACTCTTGAGGAGTTTGACCTTGAGGATTTCTTTCCTCCGTCTGCCTTCATTCTCCTTTCCTCCATTTCATTCACCAGCTTGCTAATCCCTCTTGTTCCCCACCTTGCCACATTTTGGAACTACATGATGTGATCTTGCTTGGAAGTTTGATGCACATTCTGTCTGGGGGCATCTTTTGTACATATCTTATTGGTCTTGAAAAAATACCAAAAAAATTCATATATGATGCTGAAAAAATCCTAAAAAGCATATACAGTCCTGAAAAAAATCAAAAAATCAAAAAAATTAAAAAAATTATAAAAAAAAAAGAAAAAATGCCTTGGTGAAAACCTGGAAATAGGTGCCTTGGTAGCAAAAAAATTTTTTTAAAAAAAGAAGAGAAAAATTGCAATAAATCCAAATGGTGAAAACTTGGAAACGGGCGCTACTTGAGGCCTTTGCACCCCTATTTGTTAGCATGCGTCCTTGACACTGAACTTTTCTCCATCATGTCTTGACCTTATTTGACTTGGTCTGGAATTGGTCTTTATTTTTGTCTAGGGGCATAACTATTCGCATAGGTCCTTTAGGTGCGTTCGTCTCTTGGGGCATTTCCCAATAGGTATTTTTCAACACCACCCCAAACAATGTTTTTCAACACTACCTTTGCATCAAGTGTTTCTTAACACTTATTAGATGTCTTTCCCAACAGTCTAGTATGGTGCGACGTTGCTCATTTGCAGATGTGATACTCAAAGTTTGATTCTATGACCAACACACATGCACTTAAACAATCAACTCGTTGAGATATGTTGACTTTATTTTTCTTTGTGTGCTGTTTATGAGGATTTCTTTGATGAGTGGTCTCTCCCTAAGAAGTTTTCGATGATGCATAGCTAGGAGACTGAGGGTATCTATGGGCAGTATCTATGGGATTCTCATCCCCGATTCTTTGATTTTCTTGATTTAGCTATTTTTCTGTCAGCTTTTGCTCAAATTTGAGATTCTTATCTCTTACTTTGAATGTGATCCCGAATCGACCTCATATTCAAAGGCCTGTGTTTATGTTTTATTTGGGTGTGATCCTGAATCGACCTCACATCTGAGTTGTTTTGTGATCCCAGATCGATCTCACATTTCAACTTCATTCTTTGACTACATGTGTTCCCAAATTGATCACACATTAGTCAAAGAGGGGCAAATGTATGCACCCAAAAATGGTCACCTAGACTTTGGGCCCCCTTTATTTGAATTATTTTTCCTGAATCAGTTTTATCAATAATCAATATTTTCAACATTATCAATTTCCTTGATCAAATCCTAATTTTATCATTTATTTGATTACTTGCCTTGGGCTAACCATTTTATCCTAAGTTTTTATTTACTTAAATGAAATATTTCCTCCCCTTTTAATAAATAAAAAAGTCCCCTTTCCTCTTATCCTAAGTTGCACAAATAAAGCACTATTCTTATTTTATAAAAAAAGAAGAAAAAAAACACTTTTTGTCTCATATGGACATAAAGTCAACTCCTATTTTCCTATTGGAGGATACTTGTGCACATGGATTGCTCCTCTTTCAAGCTCCACCATTGATTGAGACTTTTTCTTCTTAATCTCCATGGTCCATTCCTTTGCATTTCTTATAAAAGGAGAGCTCTCTCCTTCATTTGCATATCCATCTCTTTCATGTTATTGTTATGTTGTAGGTTTTCTAGGTGCATTTGGAGCTTTTGGAGATAATTGCTACATCAAGCTTTTCTTGGATTTCCTCATGGCTTCATAGTTTAGACTTCATTTCTTGCATTATCATAGCATCCATAGCTTCATTTCATAGCTTAGTTTCTTTATGCAATAGATAGCTTCACATAGCTTAATTAGGAAGGTTGTAATCCTTTGTATTTCCTTTCAATAGCTTACTTTGTACTTTCATTTCCATAGAATAGTTTGCATTCTCATTGAGCTTAGCTTGCATCTTTAATCTAGCTTGCATTGCATTTCCATTTGATTCTTTGGAGATATTGGCACTCTTGCCCTTGTCTTCATTCGAATCTCTCATTGTATGGTTGACTAGCAAGGTCACAAGCTCAATAGCTCTAGCTGAGAGCAAATCCATAATCTTGCAACTTCATGCATAGAGAGCTATGGATCGATTTGTGAGGGCTCATTCTTGAGTTTCCTTGCATGTAAGGATTCATAGAAGTGCACTACTTTTATGTGTACACTAGGATCTTCACTTATGAAAATAATGACATTTATAGAGAAGATTATAGAAATTTTTGGAGCACTCACCCAATAAATGTAGTATCCTTCCTTTTTAATCACCATCTTTTTGGCTAGTTGAAGCTCATTAATTTCATCATCTCGTACATCATCAATCATCCTTCCATCAGCTTATTGAATGTTTTAATTTAAAACGGCTGAATCTTTTAAATCTTCACTTGATAAATTTAAAAAATATTCAATTCTTATTTCTTCTTTCCTGTCAAAAGATAAGGCTCAATTCGACAATCGATTTGCCTCCTTATTACTTTCTCTTCTTACATGTGTAATCTTATAATCACTTAAAGATGTTAACTCATCTACTATTAAATCAATAAACTTTTGAAGATGCCAAGCTTCAGTCACACCCTTAATAATTGCCTAAACTATAATGAGAGAACCTCTTTCAATGTGCAACTTAGTGGTACCTAACATCTTACCACCACCACTGCCAAGTGTATTGTTGATGATTCTACAACATTGTTGGTTTCATCCTCTAATTTTAGACCCCCCATTGCAATGGTGTTTCCAAGACAATCCCAATTTATAAATCCTACTCCTAATGGACTGGGGCTCCCTTTTGAAGCCCCATCAAAATTTACTTTCCACGACCTTTCACATGGTCTTGACCATTCAACTACTTTAGCATCTTCTAAAATTAGATTAACCTAGCAACAACCATTAACAGGGAATACAACATAATATTTTAATATTCTACTAGTTAACAAGATATGATTAAAAAGAGATCCATATCCTTATACAAATATTGCAAAATGAAGCCACCCAAACAAATAAACATCATGCAACTCAATCAAAGCTAAAAAGTTATTCTAAAAAACCAAAATGAAAACACTTGCCACTAAGGCAGGTTTATTACAATTATAAGCCTTATCTTTTAATAATCTAATATTGTTCTAAAATCCCTTAAGGTTCACTTCATTGAAAAAAAAATATCAGAGACAAAAGCATTGTGAACCATTAATATGTCACTCGTTAGAAGATTTTCCTTGAAAAAAAATACACTAGATAGAAATCCATTGATATATCTTGAACCTTCATAAAGGTGTAGCTCTCAAGTTGAATTCCCAAATTCTTGGATTACCACCTCTTTGGACTTTTGAATTATAGATCTCATTAACCATTGAACAAAAATCCATGTTGAGCTACACTCACTAAGCTCCATTAAGTTGTCCCATAACACTCATAAGGGTATGATTCTTACAATCACAAACTCCCAAGCTAACAAGGAAACCATTCATTTTAACTTGTTTATGCTGGTTTTCTACAAGTCTTCAAAGAATTATACTTCTTTAACATGCATAAAAAGTAAATTCTACATTATCTCCTTTGAGGTTTCTTTTGAGAACATCATTTTCTTTAAATCTACAGTTCCAAGTTTTGTGGTCCTTTTTCTTGGAATAGTAACATTTTGTTCCTCTTTTGTCCAAGTATTAGATCTTCTACTATTTAAGTATAATGCTACCTCAAGTTGACAATCATTTATAGTATCTTGTGCTATAGTTCTCTTCTCTTCAACTAGGAGAGATGAAATCTTGTCCTCCATAGTTTTAGAAGAAAGTTGCCTAAGAATAAAGACAACATTGCTAGATTTAGAAGTTTTTTTTAGTAAAATACTAGTAGCATCTTCATCGTCCACTACAACATGGACCTCTACTAGTTGTAAAAGAAGAGATGTCAAAATTTTCATGTGGCTTGACATATAGTGGCTTTGTCAACTATATTGAACTTGACCAATTGAAGTTTTAAAGATAATTTTGCATTCACCATTGTTTCTCCAAATGGCGCATTCAAATTCTCCAAAATTTCCTTGGATGAAGGGTCACGATTTTTGGTGAAGAAATCCAATATGATTTATTAAAGAAAATTAAATGATTACTTTGATAAAAAACCATAAATTTTCCCAATAAGAAAACCAAACATTGTTTTACACAAAACCAACACTATCTTTATAGGAAATATGTCTACTATTTTCCAAACCCTACACCTTGTCCTTGCACAAATCTCCTTCATGTGATTCCATTATTTAATACCATATTGCAAAACTTAATAAAACACAATAGTTTAATATTCTATTAGTTAACATGATACAATTACAAAGAGGTTCATCTCCTTATATATGTGATGCAGTACCGAAGGGGAGTACCCCAAGATGAGTTATCCAACCTCGCAGCTAAACACATAGAGAATAAAATAACACAAATAGAGAGAGAGAGAGAGAGGATCATTCATTTATTCAAATAGATACATCATACATGCCAGGTTGTAAGTCCTTTCCAGTTTAGGCCATATACAATATGAAATTAATCTTAAAGCTTAGTATTTCATGATCATCTAAACTACTTCTCCAAGAGTTTTGCCTCTAGAATTACATCAACACTCAACATATACCCAATTGCACAACTGGGGTCAGCCAAGAATTTCATATCTACAAACAAATAAGAGTCGGCCCCAAAATAGATCAAACAATCTCCAAGAAGAACAAGAGAAGATGCGAACCCAGATTTAGGTCCACAAATGATCCAATAATCAAGCACCATAATTATACACATTGATAATCAATGAGCAACGATCGCACACACAATCTCCAAGGTTGGCCCAAGCAAAAAGGAACATGCTACCTGAAGCAACCAAAAGATTCCCAACATGAAGGTCTTCGATCCAAACATGATGCAATCACAAGAAATGATTCCCAGATAGGTCTACATAAAGAATGCATGACAATAACTAAAGAAACACATGAACACGTGACCACGAACAAGATCACCACGAACAAGAAACCAAAGAAATAGAACATGAGACAAGAAAAATTGAACAGAACTGAACCAAATGAGGTGTGATCTAAAAGATAAACACTATAGAGATTCCTTAACAAGATTCCAATACCACAACCAAAATATCTCAAATATGAATAATTGGTGAACAAAATTGTCAATCGGGGAACATGAACATAAAACAACAAACTATTTTTGGTTGATGCAAGATTGCAAAGAACCCAAGATTCTCTTGCATCAGACACCTGAGGTTATTAAAATTGATTCTCCTAAATCAGAAATGTTGTGCAACCCAAGTTGAATCAAAACGATCCAAATCAAATTGAGAAATCCATGTAGAATCCTGAACTGGTCTGTCATTTCACTTTGCCAAATATTATATGTATTCTTTGCCTATGGTACTTCTTACATACCTTCTATCTAAAATATTCTCATTCTATTGTGTTTTCTTCTTTGAATATTCTTTTTGAACATTTGTCTCTTCATCTAACTCATAGTACTCATACAAATATGAAATGTTAAAGATGGGAGATATATCCATATCAATCGGTAACTCAACTTCATATGCATTATCGTTGTCAAATCTCTTCAAAATCTTACAAGGTCCAAACTTCTTCATCCTTAACTTACTGTATGTTCTAAAAGGAAATTTTCCTTTCTTCGAATGAACCATTACTTCATCACCCAAATGTTCTATGTCTTCTAGACCTATCTATTGTATCCTTGTATTTTTTATTGTTCTTCTCCAAGTTATATTTCACTTCCTCATGTAAAATCTTCATGAAATATTCATATTCTTCACCTTCACAACTTATTTTCTCTTCTAAACCAAATATTCTCAAATCTGATATACCTTAAGGATGCATGCCAATAACAATCTAAAAAGGCATTTTACCTATGCTTCTGAATTATTGTATGCAAACTCTGCTTGTGCTAATACCAAATCCCAATTTCCAGGTTTGTCTCCAACTAAATAGATTTCGACAAGTTTCCCAAGCTTCTATTTACAACCTTTGTTTGTCCATCTATCTCTGGGTGAAAGGTAGAACTAAATTTCAAATTAGTTCCCAACTTCTTCGAAAGAATTCTCCAAAACTAACTGACATAATTTCTATCCTGATCAAAGATAATACTATTAGGTAACCCATACAATCTCACAATTTCCTTAAAGAAAAAGTTTGCTACATGAACCATATCCGATGTCTTCTTATAGGGGATAAAATGTGACATTTTTAAAAATCTATCTACCACAACAAATATAGAATCATTGTACCTCTTTGGATCTTAGGTAAGCCAAGAACAAAATCCATGTTGATGTCTTCCCAAGGTCTATTAGGAACATGTAATGGTGTATACAATCCATTATTCTGACTTACTCCTTTGGAAACTTGAGAAATTCTACAACTTACAAATTTTTTAACATTCTTATGCAATTGAGGCCAAAAGTATTTCTCCTAAAGCAAAATCAATGTCTTATCAATACCAAAGTGTCATGCTAATCCACTCTTATGTTTCTCTTTTATCATATTGTCCGTCATTGAACATCTAGGTATACAATTGAATTCCTTTGAATAACATACCTTCTTGAATGAAATAGTCATCCCACTTTCTTTGTTGATCAATGATAGGTGTCTTACATTCTCTCCAAGCCTCTGCAAAATCAGGGTCAACTTAATTCAAATTCTTCAAATCATCAAAACCAAGAACCTCAACTCTCATCTCAGCCAATAAATATCTTCTTCTGCTCAATGCATCTACAACTGTGTTTGACAATCCACTTCTATGTTTCAGCACAAATGTAAATTTATGTATGTACTCAACCCACTTCATATGTATCTAGTTCAATTTTCTTTGAATTCCCAAATACTGCAATGCTTTATGATCCGTGTACAACACAAATTCCTTAGGTATCAAATAATGTCTCCACTTCTTCAAAGCTAGCACAATAGCATAGAATTATTGATCATAAACATAATATTTCCTCTTAGCATCATTCAACTTTTCAATAAAGAAATAAACTAGTTTACCTTCTTGACTCAACACATCTCCTATTGCACTACCACTTGCATCACAATCAACTTGGAATACCTTACAAAAATTAGGCAATGCTAGAATAGGTAACTCTACTACTTTTTGTTTCAATGTCTCAAAAAATTTATTAGCTCCAAATGCTCACTTGAAATCCTTTTTGTCTCCTCTCATTGTCTCAATCATCACATTACAAACATAATTGAAATTCCTTATGAACTTTCGGTAAAAACTAGCCAAACCATGAAAAGATCTTACCTCTCTAACAGTCTTAGGTGTAAGACATTCCAAAATTTCTTCAACCTTCTCTGGATCCATCTTCAAACCATCAGCTAAAATCACAAATCCCAAATATACTCTCTCCTTTCATAAAAGAACACTTTCAAGTTAATCAGTAGTTTTTCCTCTTTCAATCTTTGCAGTACCTGTCTTATATGTAACAAATAATCTTCCTTATTCTTACTAAATATCAAAATGTCATCCAAATATACAATTACAAATTTTCCCAAGAATTTCTTCAAAACACTATTCATTAGCCTCATAAAAGTACTAGGTGCATTAGTTAAACCAAAGGGCATAACCAACCACTCATAAAAACCTTCTTTTGTCTTAAAAGAAGTCTTCCATTCATCTCCTTGTCTGATTCTAATATGGTGATAACCACTCTTCAAATCAATCTTAGTAAAGTATTTTGCTCCACTCAAAAAATCCATAATGTCATCTATCCTAAGAAATGGAAAATGGTATTTCACTATGATCTTGTTTATAGCTCTAGAATCAGTACACATTCTCCATTCACCACTTTTATTAGGTGCTAACACAGTTGGAACTGCACATGGACTCAATATTTCTCTAATCAAACCTTCCTGTAATAATTCTTGAGCTTATTTATTCAATTCCTCATTCTCTATGGGTGTTAACCAGTGAGGTGCTTTGTTAGGAAAAATAGCTCCAAGGATTAGATCCATACAATGACTAATACTTCTAACTAGTGGTAAACCATTTGGTACATTATCAGAAATAATTTCTTGATATTCTATCAACAACTTCTTGACTTCAATAGGTGTTTCATTCTCTGATTTTTGAACAGGGTTATTAGGAACTAAATCATAATAAACATCATTCTTCAAATCTCTTATGAATTGTCTTCTTTTAATCAAACTCTAAAAGAAGTACAATTTTCACTCTTAGATGTTTCAATCAAAGGTAACAACATCTTCTTCATTCTATTAACCACAATAATATATCTTTTCAACCTTCCATCATGTAAAGATTGTTTATCATATTGCCAAGGTCTACCCAACAAGATGTGACAATAATCCATAAGCATCAAATTACAAAGAACTTCATCATGGTAATTCCCAATTTTAAGTTTCAAAAAATATTGCTCACTTACCAAAAGTTTGTGCTCATCCTTGATCCATGAGATCTGATAGAGTTTGGGGTGCTTTGTCCTTTGCAACTGCAACTTTGTAACCAACTCCTCTAATACCAAATTCTCTGAACTTCCACTGTCAATGATCACTTTGTAACATTTTCCTGTAGCACCTTACATCTAGTTTTGCATAAGCCTTTCCTCAAAGGATCTTCATCAGTGCCTTCATTCTACAATGCTCTTTTGATCATCATATTTTTCCCATCCTCAGGTTTGTTTGTCGAATCAAGTGAATCTTCCTTCACTAGTGCATTTATACTACTATTATCGGTCTTCTTGTTTCCATTGGTGCATTCAAATGCCCTATGTCCTTCTTTTCCACACTTGAAACAAGCGTCTTTGAACCAATTTTTGTCTCCTTTCCTCTGATAATTACCTCTAGGGTAACTAACTCTTGAACAACATCCTCTACACCTGTGTGAATTTTCTCCTTTCCATTATGATTTTCCTTTATCCTGATTTGTCTTATCTTGATTTGATCTATTATTTTCTCCATAGGATTTGCCTCTTCCTCTAGGGAATCTTCCACATCTGCCTCTCTGCCTTTGTTCATATCTTTTGTTCACTTTCTCTTCTACTTTTAATGAGAATTGATAAGCTTCTTCAATAGTATTCAATTTGACCAAATTGATTTCATATTGAATAGAAGTCCTCAAACCATTAAGGTATCTATCAATCCTTTTAATCTCATCATCTATATCTCCAGATCTAATATCTAACTTATAGAATTCCTCAGTGTATTCCTTCATAGAACTATCTTTTGTTTCAAATTTGAATTCTCCTCAACAAATTAACTTGATAATCACCGGGCATAAACTTACACTTCAATTTTTTAATCATCTTTTCCCATACCTTGATCTTATCTTTACCTCTTCTTTTTCGATTAGTCTCCAAATGTTCCCACTATACAAGGATGCATTTCCTTTCAACTTAGTGCTTGCAATTTTCACCTTCTTATCTGTTGGAATGTTTTCATAATCAAAATACTTCTCCATCTCAGAGATCTAATCCATCAATTCATTAGAAACCAATCTGCACCTATACTTAGGAGGATTGAAGTGAGGTTTGTAATTAATTCTTGTCAAAGCTCTCAAGAGTCTTTCTTCAACTTGTTCCAGAAAAGGTGCTTGTCCTACTTGTTCTCCTTCTTCCAATTCTTTTGCCTCATCTTCACTATCATCCTCAATAGGTATTCCTCTTCTTTGGGTTGTCTCAACAACTTCAAGTCTTGCAGAAATTTGCCTCAACATATCCATTACAACATGATCTGCATCTCTCTTTCCATGAACCATATTCACAACCCTCTGCAATTGTAGGTAAGATTGCAACCTGCCACCCCACAACCAAATCAACTAAGGCTTGCAAAAGAAACATGCTCTGATAGTACCTGACGCAGTACCAAAGTGGAATACCCCAAGATGGGGTGTCCAACCTCGCAGCTAAATACACGCGGAAGCAAATAGCATAAGAGAGAGAGAGAGAGCATGATCATTCATTTATTCAAATAGATACATCATACATGTCAGATTGTAAGGCCTTCCCAATTTAGGCCATATATAATATGAATTTAATCTGAAAGCTTAGTATTTCATGATCATCCAAACTACTTCTCTAAGAGTTCTACCTACAAAATTACATCAACATGAGTACATATACCCAACCACACAACTGGGGTCAGCCAAGAATTTCATATCTACAAATAAATAACAGTCAGCCCCAAAACAGATCAAATGATCTCCAAGAAGAACAAGAGAAGATGCGAACCTAGATTTAGGTCCACAAATTATCCAACAATCATGCACCATGATTGCACATGTTGACAATCAATGAGAAACAATCACACACAATACCCTAGGCAGAGTACCCCAAGATGGGATGTCCAACCTCGCAGATAAACACACATTGAAGCAAATAACACAGAATAGGGGGAGAGAGAGAGAGAGAGAGAGAGAGATCATTCATTTATTCAAATAGATACATCATACATGTCAGGCTATAAGGCCTTCCTGATATAGGCTATATATAATATGAATCTATAATTTTAAAGCTCAATGCTTCATGATCATCCAGCTACTTCTCTAAGAGTTCTACCTACAAAATTACATCAACATGAGTACATATACCCAACCACACAACTGGGGTCGACCAAGAATTTCATATCTACAAACAAATAAGAGTTGGCCCCAAAATAGATCAAACTATACCATCTTAAAATGGGTGCACTCCTCATTTAAGACCTTTTAGCTCCCATCATTTATCAAATTTTTGGACCATGGATGGATTCATGCTCAGTTTCCCTTTTTCTCCTGTTCAACCATGTTTCTCTCTTTTTCATCTATGTAGTCTTCGAGACCTTAGGTATGGCTCCCTATGGGCCAACCTTGACCTGTTCCCCAGGGGTTGTGAGCCTCAGGCCTGGTGTTGTCTTGGGGATTTAATTCTCAAAATGTGGTGGCTCTATCAGCTCGCTTTATTTTCTTGCGCAAAAACTAGTATAAAAGGAAGCCTAGGAACCTCATTTTGCAAGAACAAAAGAAAGAAGAAGCAAGGAGGAGGACAATTCATGATAGAAATCTCATGTTCAAGCATTCAAGCATTCAAGCATTCAAGGCTTCAAAAGATTCAAGGATCCTTTGTGGACATCTTTCCTCTTCAAGATTTAGCATATTGTTGGCCATCAAGGGAGGAGATTTACATTGAGGCATTCATCATCTTATTCATTTGATGCACACTTAAATCCATGGCTCTATGAAGTGATTTTGGTAGATCCATAACATTTGTGGATATTTCCTATATTGCAAGTTCAATATCAACATACAAACACAACAAAATCCTTATTAACAAGGGTTTCTTTTCAAGCAAGGTGAATATTTACATTTGTCTTGTTTCATTTATACATTTACATTTCAATTCAAGGTTGATTCCTCAATCTAAGGCTTGAC
Organism: Chamaecyparis obtusa; assembly: GCA_027943335.1. Classification (NCBI taxonomy): domain Eukaryota; kingdom Viridiplantae; phylum Streptophyta; class Pinopsida; order Cupressales; family Cupressaceae; genus Chamaecyparis; species Chamaecyparis obtusa. The sequence continues at coordinate 279,676 of BSBK01010429.1, forward strand.
CAAGGCAAGCCCTTATCCACCCCAACCCTAAAACTTAGTTTTTTTGTGTGCAAGAGAAGGATCTCATAATTGTAGGTATAAATCTGGAAGTTGTAGACAGAGATTTACCAGAAAAATATGGGTCAAATTCAATAAAGTGCCTTGAGAACATGGTGGCTTGGTCAACCTGTTCCAAAACATAATGATATAGTCGACCTATTCTTGGCAGCTTGATATTTTCAATATTTTTGGGGTTTTTAGTTGTGATCATAGATCTGTAGTTGAAAATTCAACTATAGGTCCAAAACAACAGTTTTCAGAGCAGAAAAATATATTCCTCTTCATATTTCAAGGTGAGTACCTCATTATCTATTTCATATCTTAGCCTGGATCTATTTTCACATCTAAATTGGGTTGATTCCTTACATTTAGCACCTAGATATCTATTTCTTATCTTGTTAATTAATTAGTTCAATTTTACAAGTACATCTACACAACCTTAATTGAATCTTACATTGCATGAAAGAGGACTTTCTTGTGTACTTCCTTAGTATAATTTGGGTTTAGCATTATAATCCCCTCATCTTCTTGGGTTTTGCTAATCTAACTTAGGTTATATTGAGAGTTACCCCTGGAAGCCCCTCTTTCTCTTGTATTTCTAAAGCTAGTGTGGAAATGGTTAATTAATGAACACATCTCACATATTTTACATTACTAAATTTATGAACACCCATTTTCCCCCTAAACACAAACAATCTCCAAGAAGAACAAGAGAAGATGCGAACCCAAATTTAGGTCCACAAATGATCCAACAATCACGCACCACGATCTTCTCTTGCATCAATAGGCATTGGAGAATGAAACAATGCAAATAGATAAACATTATGGTTCACTTAAACCTAAAAAGTATATTAACACAAATGGAAAGAAAGAACTTGCCACTAGGTTGATTATCATCAAAGGATATTGTGAGTGAAAAGAAAATCATCTTAGCTTTGACTTTAATAGATTCTCCTAGGGTATGAATTATCTCCTTTTTTGAGCTTAGGTTTTGTGGGTGTGGATGGAATGGTGATGGCATTGTTGGATGTTTTGGAAATATTTTGATTTGGTGAGCCAATCTCCAACTAAATTCTTTTTTTTTCTTAATAATTTGGATATGTCATTAATACATCTCAATTTATTGTTTTACTTTTGATCATATTAATAAAGTTTCACAATTCCTTTACCAGTGAGGGCCTTTTTAGTTCATGTTCCTCTTTCACTAAGCTTATCATAATAATTGTAAATGAAAATCCAATTATAGATTGAGATTTGTGAAAAGGATGTATATGAGTTTTTTTTAGTATTTTTCATAGAAACTTTCTAACAAAATCTCTCCACCATTAAAGAATTAATGAAAATATTTCCACTGATTTTTATTTGGTATTTACATCGGTTCATCATGATTTTTTTCATGTGCAATGTTATAGGGAAAGTGTTTGACAATTTTCCTACTAGGTCTCCAAAGGATGTGATGGACCCCTTAGGTTGGCACAAGAAATATTCAAGTGATTGGCCACATTGGGTATGATGGAATAAGCATATAAGGCATACATCTTCATGTGCCATCTCTTGGTTGTCATGAATAATTATTGTACATGTTCCCTACGAACACCCTTCTCCTTATATTTGTCATAATTAGAAATTTTAGCAGAGACAAGGAATGAGATTTGTGATATGGACCAACTAAAATGATATGGACATAAAGCCTCAAAGGCATATGTTTTTATGAGTTACTTGTATTAAAGGGCGTATTTTATGGCTCACTATTATTTATAGTAAGATAAGCTAGGTAGTGATGGAGGTGGATAGGTGTATTAATGATATTACATGTAGTTCCTAGGAGTAGTGGAATTTTGGTGTTGGTTGATGGTAAGGAGTTGAGGTTGAGATTAGGTGGAGGTTCAAGATTTGGAATGGTCACAGTGGAAGTGTGGACATGAGAGCTACTTTGACGAATGATGGAAATGGAAATGGACTCCATATCAAATATGTAGTGTTTTTAGTACCAAGTTGGTGTCTATTCTTCTCATGAGTTGACTAGTAGATGAAAGATTTTGAAATATATTATGAAAAAATATGGGCATCTTAGTGTATCATCCTTAATTGTAAGCACCTAATTAGTGTACAATTTCTAAATTTTTTTAGCGCCCACCTTAGTGTATTTTTTATAATAGGACCTCATATGGCACTTATAGACATATAAATTCAAATATAGGCCCTCTTTCATTTCAATCTTGTTTAAAATTGAGGTAAGCCCTTATTTCTAAGTGGACTTCTCTATTTTTCCTCCAATCCAATAATTTATTTCATCACCTAGGACCTATATCATTATTTGTAGTCTTTGAGTTCTATCCTAGCCTCAAAATTGGTTGTACCTGATAAACCCACATCTACCCTATCATCCTAATACCCTATCCAAATTTTGGCCCTTTTTCCTAGGTACATAATATTTTAGATGCTATGTTCCTACTTAAAGTGGCCCAAAATTAAATCAGAGTTTTGTGTCATAGTTTTGGTGGGAGATTAGGTCCCATGGTCGACTTGCTTGAGTTTTAATCCCCAAAAGGTTGTGAGAGGTATATAAACACCCTATATCTCCTCATTTTGGTATCCATGATCCATTATCCATGATCTATTATCAATTACAAGAAAGATTAAGGAACCAAGATCAAGCATTTGCATTCATGTGTTCATAATCAAGCTATCAAGTGCAAGAAAGAAAATCAAGTTCAAGCAATCAAGTCTTCTTCTCATGAATTCAAGGTGTTCTTCTCCATGACTAGCTTCTTTCCCTCATTAAAGGCGTAATCAAAGGAGTGTTTTTATCAAGGGAGGAGATACACCAACCTCTTCAAGTCTTCTTCCTCTCCCAATCAATCATTATGGTGAATTAAAACATCCATTTCGTAAGGTTTTGTCTTTCATGATTTAATTTTGGGTTTTTGTGTTAAGTCAAAGTTATTGTATCAACATATTTGATCACATTCAAAGAAGCATTTGCATTTCCAAAGGTATGATATACTTAATTTCTTAGAACTAGCCTCTACTACGTGACAACATGCTTTCATTTGTTCCATTTCATTTCAAGGTTTATTCCTAAATAGGGGTTTGTATGAGGCAAACTCCTTTATCCAACCTTCTTCCCTATTTTGCTATGTATAGGAACAAGTAACATAGCTACTAGAACTTTTGCAAGCAAATCAAGAATTATTGAAGAGACCCCGCAAATTTCAGTCAAAAGTACTAGGTATAGAATGTTTGAAACATTCTGTACCCAGGTACATAATGTCTAAAATGTTTTGTACCCTGCAACTTCAACCTAAATTGAAATCACATGTTAGTACAATAGTCTGGGCCTTGATTTAGCTCATTTATGGTTCCTAGCAGTTAGTTATCCATTTGTAATTTCCAAATATGTCTATATTTTCATATTTAGCTTTCTACATTGCATTATCATTTTCATTTTTCGTCTTTCCATTTCACAATTTACATATTTAGTGAAGTATCAATCACCCACTCAGTGCTTGGGACATCTTCCTTCCGAATGAGCAAATTTGAAGAGGAGTAATCTACCTCTTTGCATTGCTTCCCTTTTCCTATTGTATATTTTGGTGAACCCGACTCATAACATTTCCATTCTAATTTTGGTGTTAGATCCCCTTTGTGTGCTTGTTAAATCTCATTAGCATTCATGAAGTTTACTAAGTTAGATTGGCATGTGATAACCTATGTTGTTACATTTCTCCTTACTTCTCTTTATCAATCACGAGAGTGAATCATACTTTCTTGCATTTCATGATGTTTGTGTTCCTTTGTGGTGTTCTTGCATATGCCATTATGAAACTTTAAAAAATATTTATTCATTATAATTTATATTTCAAGACTTTTATCAATATTTCATGTGGTTTTCTCATTGAATTTTTAATAAAGTACACGGAATATGTTGATTACATAAGAGTCTTTGTGGATGAATCTAAAGATAACAATAGTATAAACCTTCCTATAGTGCCTATTGATCATGATGACAGAGATCTAGCTCCTAATTATCCCATCCTAGTGAGACCTAGATCCTCTCCTTCTCAACCCACCTTAATGGATAGTCTTAAGGAAGCTAATTTGTGCACTTCTTTAAATGACCTCAAACAATGTTACTTTTATCAAAGCATTATTCATAATCTTGATGTTAAGCATTTTCTTGACGATTTGTCTCCAAGGATAACATTAAGTAGACATGAAGATCTTTATAAGCCATCATCTTCTTCTCCATCTAAAGACGATAGGAATAGTGATAGGAATCTTAATCTCCCTAAAGATGATATTTCTCCTCTTGTTCCTCTTTATACCACATATATTTATGCAAAGGAAAATAGCCCACCCTTAACATAATATTCGAGGTATATTAGATTTTGTGTTTACAAACCATATAAATGTTGGAAGAATCGAGTAATATAATTTAATTGATTAATTAAAATATATAACCTAAAAAAGAATGCAAATAAATTTGTGCCAAGTTGAAATAAGAATGCATTAAGGTCTACATACCTTGAAATGAACTTTACATGATAAATGTCATAATATAGAATATTGATGATTGGTTTTGGTACCTAAATTACAAATCTAAAAGGTTGGGATGACTATACCATGAGTAGATAAGTATCTAGGGCCAAATCATACTAGTATTAAATTGAATTTTTTATTCCACTGTACATCTAAAATTTATGATCTTATCATGCAAAATTTTAATATGATTCAAAGTAGAAATGGGTGTTAGGGACCTACAAAGCACGTCTTGTAGTGGAGTCTCAAGTAAATAAAATAAAGGTAGTGGTAAATAAAAACACAAAGATTTCTACTTATGAATTATAATTCTAGGATTTGTTATGTATTAGTCATGTCTTCTAATTAAATTGATGGGAAAAGTAAAGTAGAGATAATAGGGTGATAATACCTACTTTTTGAGTGATCATGGATAGTTGACCATCATTTCTAATACAAGGCATTTCTCGACATTGTATCTCAATCGATAGGTTGTGAAGTGAGATTTTAGTGAGATTTTAAGTGTTTGCAAATGAAAGGTAGATTCCAATATACATACCTAATGCAGCTACACAATTGTTAAACATATGTATGTAAATATATTATCCTTTTTAAGTATTGGAACATTATTTGTTTTTACATTTATTTCACTACTATATTATTTTATATATATCCAGTTAGAATAAGCTCACTTAGTTGTTTTAATCAATTACATGTCCAAATGTCATACTTTTAGTTGCCAATCTAGTTTTAATTGAGTTATACTCTTTCTACCACTAGTTCACTACCATATATTAGAAATAAGTAGCTTTAGTTAACTCTATCTATTATAGGTGTTAAGATACTTCCATTTATACATTATCTTGTATTATATAAACATAAACCTAACATGACTCACCTCCTTTCATTGGTTTAATATGTATATGATTGTACTTTCCTTTAACATTATTGTTCTTGTTTAATATTCTTATACGTAACTCTAAAATGTCTCATTGTTTTTCTTAAACATCCTTCTTAACAAGTAAGAATCAAATCTCTAAAATTCTAGGCTCTCCTTAAAAAAAAAATTAATTTGAGAAGTCTGTAAAGAACGTTGCACCATCGACCTAAAAATCAAACAAGAGACACAATGCGTCATAGTTCCCGCCAACACTGTAATGCTTATTACAGTTAAGATCAAGTGTAATAGTAAAAAGTTGCATAAATAAAATAGAGGTAAGATACTTAAAGAATAGAATTTTGTTAAGGTAATAAACATGTTGTTTATGAAGAACTATGCAATGTTGGGAAAATACAATCCTGAAAAGCAATAATAGCTATATAAGAATTGTTTTGTGTTTTATTGCCTATAAACTTGATTACTTGCAAAATTGTTTACCCTATGGCATGTTTACACTTTTGCAGTTGAACCAAGCTCAAAATAATTAATAATCCAAACGCAATAAGATTGTCTAATAACAACTTTTACTTGCACATCGAGACTAAATTGGGATTGCAAAACATGACACTGAATTTATGGAAGACTTCACTAATTGCTGAGGGAGGAATTAACAATGTGGATTGAATAGTTAGGAGAGGGAATTGTGGAGTGAAGAGTTGTGATTGAAAAGCTAACTCAAAGTGAGTGTGAGTTAGGATTTAGGAGGATAATTATGATTTAAATAAATAAAATATTATTTATTTGCACATGTGGAGATATTTTATAAATAAATAATTACTTATTTATTTATGAGAGGGATTGTTAGTTTGTAATTAAATAAATATAATTTATTTAATCATGAGAGGGGAATACTTATTTTAATTAAATAAATATCATTTATTTAATAATGAGATATAATTTGATTTAATTATTACATAAATACAATAATTAGGAGGGGGAGCATTAATTAAAGTTGGTTATTTAATTAATAATTATAAGATAGGGTATAATTAAATAAGGTTATTTATTTAATTATATTATAGATGAATAGATGATGAATTAATTATTTTGAAGATCAATAATTAAAGTAATTAATTAAAATCATTTAACTATGAAATTAGGGAGAAATGATGATTTTGATCTTAGAATATGGTAGAATGGCATGATTAATTAAATAATAAAGATCATTTAACCATTTAGGAGGAATATTATTAATGTCATTGTGTTAGAGCAATAGGCCATTTTTAAGTGTCTACACTACATTGGAGAGGAAGATCTAGAAATTGGACAAATTCTAGAATGACATGTCTACACTGTCACAAGGTCGGTCATTGAAGTAAAGATTGTAGAGACTGAGCACTAGAACTTAATGTAGATATTAATGAGAATACTATTGATGGAATCATAAGGTAGATTAGTCAAATGTGGAGAAGATTGACATAAGACAATGGATGAGCTAGCACAATAGTCAGTGACACCTCATCCTTTGGATTAGGTGATTTCATCACTTCTACTTAAGAAAATCAAGTATGGTAACTAAATTTTAATCAGTTATATCGTACAATAGTTCCTTATATCTATTGCATGAATACCATATCAACATGAATTAAGATGCACTAGGTTGTTATATGTTATGAACTTGAAATGAGCATAGTTGATAAAGCTAAACTGAGTAAGAAATTGTTAGTCGATAAAAGTGGTAAAGATAATCGAGTTGCATAGTCAATTGAGCATTGGTAGTGTTAAGTGAGCTGAAGTATCTAATGGAGGTAATTGAGTGTATGATCGTTAATTGAGTAGTGGTTGGTGAAGCATTTAATGCAACATATTTATGTCGAAAAGGGTTTTTGGGTATAAATACACAATGATCCAACTCATTATTTACATTGCATTCGGAGAGTGAACCAGAGAGAAAAAGAGTGAGATTTGAGAAACCAAAATTTGAGCTATTATAGTGGTTTGTGTGTTCTACGGAGTGATTGAAAGTTATTTAGGAACGTTTAAAGCATAACCGAGCAACTAGAACAAATGTTTATCAAGCCCTAATTTATTATCAGTAATAGCTTCTACTTTGAAATCCATTCAATCTAAGGCTGATAAGGGAAAGAAATTAACATTAATTAAGAGCTCAACATATGAAGAACCAATCTACAAGTTACATCTAGAGATCGCTGCACAGATCGATGAAAAAGGTGCATTTTCATCTAACCGCCTAGGGTTTTATTGGTGAAGGATATTAGGTCATATATACATTGCAAGATTAATGAGATAGGTGATTTCGAGCTCCAATCCACCTATTAGGAGTTGTGCACTGATGGAAAACTGAAAGATGGGCATAAGCATTTGGAAGTAAAAGGTTTGACAAATGCACTTCATTTCGTGAAGGAATTCAAGACCGAGTGGATTAGGATTGTACTTAGCAAAGTTCATCATGGAACAATGTGGTTAGATGAACTGGTAAATATCACCAAGGATATAATTCATATGGTCACCAGATATCCCATATATGACAAGGCAAAATCCCTAAGGCACCCACCAAAGAATGAAATTGGAAAATTGACTGGAGCCGAGTGGGACGATAGAGGAATGAGGATTAACACCATTGATGACCCATAGACCAGATTTGGAGCGCATGTGATTGCATACAAAGTATTTCAATCCAGTAGACCGAACAATATTCCATGCGACACTGTTGACACTAACTACAAGATCGTGAAGAAGGGTCTACAACTTGACCTAGTTGAATTAATGTTGAGGCAACTGGAGGAGAACATAAGAACTATCCGAGTTGCAAAATCTAACACCTGCAAGTTTGGATCTCTATTGGTATGTATATTTTTTTACTTGCACAACTCAAATCCCTCAATCGGTAATGTAGAGTGGGATGTGAGAAAGCCTATCATTATTTAAATCAGTGAACTTATAAATAGTTTGGATAAGAATTTTGAGCCAATAATGGATGATTGATTTAGTAAATTCAAGGACATAATGCACAAAAGAAACAGAATTCTTGCACAATTAGTTGAGAAATACAAAGATGATATTTGTTTCTTGGTGGACATCGACACAACATTGATAAAGGCAGTTGAATTGAGAACCACATGGCTTCCACCAATGGACTATGAACTAAACATTGACTGAGCCACTAGGTCAATAAAGGCATTACTAACAGAGCCTAAGGACAAAGGTGCAACAAGGTTTGGCACTTATGAAGAAGCAAAAATAAGAATAAAAATGGATTTAGTTGGAGTAAAGATAGGAAGGAAAACAAAGAAAATGATCGGCACATTAGAAAAATAATTTGGAGATGCTGAGGAAGAAGCAAAGAGGTCGGTTGAAGAGGCAATCAAGGAGCAGAAATCGGTCGGTGAAGGAGAAGATGAAGAGGAAACTGAGTCAGATAGGGAAGTGCAGGCAAAGCCACCAAAGGAAATAAAGGGTAAGAGAAAACAAGTTGAAACACCAACACGTGCAAGGAAAAGGTCTACTAAAGGCAATACCTCACCTCAGAGAAGAGGAGTTGCAAAAATCACAAGATTTGCATCGACAAAGACCAAAAGAAAAAAGGTACACAAGCTTCCACTAAGGTACCTGAACCTAAAAAGAGGAGAAGATTGATAAGAAATAAAGATGATGTTGATTCAGAGAAGGAAGAAGACATTAGTAAATTCAAAGTTATAGTTAATAAAGTACCACAATCAATTGATGAGATCGAAGATGGCATAAAAGAAAGAGGATGACTAAGTCATCCTAAACTAAAAAGATATCCTAACATGAGCAAAGAGGATCAAGACAATCTGGAAGAGGCTATCATAGGTATGATGATTAATTTCAAACGAGTGCCTGTTGAATTTTCAAGCAGTATTCCTAAAGAATTATATGACAAAGTTTCAGCAAGATGGACTTATGCACTAAACACCAAGACAAAGATGAGAGAAAAATCCCTGATTTTGGAAGTGCCAAATTTATCTATTCAAGAGATTGAAGCTACAATGAAACAATATGCAAAGAAATTTTTTATGAAAGGAAGGGCATTAAATATTCTTCAAGGAAAATTACAAGAAGTTGATGAGGAGAGTACATAGATTTGGACTAGTATTCTTAGTTCAAAGGAGGAAATAGAGCAAATTGCATATGCAGTTAATAACAAGCAATCTGAACATGTTAGAGGAAAAAGTGTACAAATGGATGTTGATGGTGATACAACACAAGAACCTATTCACATCTTTGACACCGAGCAGCCAGAAGACCACACTTATGTTGAAGATTTCTATCCTGTTGCGGAAAATGTAATGGAAGATATACCAGAGATGCTAAAGATAACATGGGAAGAAGTATTGATAGAATATATTATCCAAGGAGACCCTAATTAACAAGAAAAATAAGATGAAGACATTAATGTTGCTACTGAGACTCAAGAAGAAGATCAACCTACTGAGGTAGCTAGAGCACTTTTACCAGGTAATTTACCTATTTTAGTACAAGCAATTGATATAGCTACTGAGAAGCAAACCAAGGACATACCACTTGAGCAAGAAATGGAAACACCTAAAGACAAGGGTGAGGAAATAGAAAAAGAGACCACCAAGACCCCAACTACAGAAGTAAATGATCAAGGAGCCCAAGATGAAAATAAAGTAGATGATTCTACTACAGGCACAAGGCCACAAGCCCTAGGACCTCAGACTGAGGAAATTACTAAGGGGAGGGAAAAAGAAGAAAGTGTATCTACCGAGAAACCAAAGCCAAACCCGAACCAAAAGGCTCTAGTTCCCTATAGTTAGTCACCGACATCAAGCAGGCAAGAAAAGAAGAAAAAGAAGAAACATGGAAAAGGTCTGGTCACACTTGATGAAGTTATAGAAATACCTACATTTTACTCGAGGACATTGGACCCTGAAGCTCTAAGGAAGTATGGAGAGCTATGCACCAGAAAAGAAGCTCAGGAGAAGTCGAGGCAAGAAAGTAAAAACAAACAGGTGCTAGAAGATGTGAAAGAAATTTTGATGCAAGTTGTCTCGGATGTCAAGGTTGATGAGACTACTCCTATCATTGACCAACTTGCAATGCTAACTAAGAACAAAAATGCTCCTACTACCAATGCAGAGAAAAAGATAGAAGAAAGAGATGAGAATAAAATACAATATAAGATCACTGAGAAGATCAACCAAGTAGTGGTAATTCATAAGGTAAAAGTATCTAGAACATTAGCTGAGATAGAAGGGATAATTCAAAAGATCCTTACTATTTTGAAGAAGATTTGCACTTTAGATTCATTTACTGCAAAGATTACTAATAAGTTGAAGAGATTAGATGAAGATCTGCAGAAGAATGCATAAAGCTTAATAACTGAACTCCATGCATTCAAATTGCATTATTCAAAGGTTAAACACATTCAAGGGTTAAGAAATGAATTAAGGAAAGAAGAGGATAAAATAAAGGATCATATAACTGAGCTCTAGGATGAGTTATTACCCCACACAGAGGTGATGCAAAGGCAATGTTAAGAAGGCAAAAGAGTTAGTTGCCACCCTCGAGCTATCAGTTGTGGATCACATTTTTGACATGCATGCATAGGTAGGCCTCGAACAAATTGCTCTAGAGAGTCTAAAAGAGGAATGGGAAAACCTATTGGACAACCTTAAAAAAACCTATAAGAACATTTTTGATAAGCTGTAAGTACGCATTTTTGGTATTATTATCAAACAAGAGGGAAAACTATGTATATAGGATGTACTTCACACCAAGAGCATATTGATAGAGGGAGTCTACAATTTTTTGGAGTGTACAAGTTTTGAATTTTTAAAGTTTTTGGATATGGCATACATATGTGTTTTTGTCACTAATTCCAAAGGGGGAGAATGTTACACATAATTACATTAAGTGTTGTCATTAGTGTCACACATATACTCAGAAATGCAAAGCAAACATACAAGTCAGTCAAAACACTAAGTATAGTAACTGAGCAGAGCACAAGGGGAAAGACAAGTTAACCAAGCACAGACTTGACTGAGCATAGAAATCGAGCCAGATGATTACCGAGTACACCAAGTACAGTTATAACTAAGCATACATGTTTACCGAATGTCAGTATTTTATCGAGACATGAATGCAACATTTACCAAGTGATATAAAATTGATATAAAAAGTTTGGAATGACACTGAAAAAAAGGCAAATAGTTAATATTGAGCTAGAAAACAATTTACATAAATCGAGGTAAAGATTTATTGACGATATCAAATTAATTGGTGATGATCCCTATGCAGTTTTGATTTAGGTCATTCATATGGATCATTGATCTTGAATGTTTTCTAGAAGTTTCCACAACCCTAATTAGGTCAAATCTTTATGATTTAAGTATTGTCAAGATGTCAGATTAGTATTATCAGAGAAGAGAAGTAGCCGCCTACAAGAGACATTTGAAGATCAGACAGGGTTATGATGTTAAGTTTTTTACAGAGTATTCAAGGATTATATCAAAAGGAGACCAAAGGCTACCGAGCAGTATTTGAAGGAGATATCTATCATAGAGAGGTGATATCAGTTAAGGACTAAATAAATTTGATATTCAACAAAGTAAGTTGCTACATCCAAATCAATATACTATTACTTTCTAACAATTATGGCAGACAAAATCTCTTAATAGAGTAGACTTAACTGTCTTTTTGTAAATCTCTTAACCTAGTGCACACTTAATAGTGTTGCTAAAATATTCTAACAAGGTAGATCTTAGCAAGTATTAAATGTTACTCCTAATAGGGTAAGATCATCAAAAGTGATCAAAATTGTATGCCCTAACAAACAACTTTATTATTGTAGTAGTGAAGCTTTGTGGGTTTCATCCCCACCATAGTTTTTATCTTCTAACAAAGGTTTTTGCGATACCAAAATACATGTGTCAAGTGTATGAAGTTTCATGAATGTTTATTTATTAGATTAGATGTATTGACATTTTAGTTATCTATGCGAACGATGAATATGACAGTCGGTTAATGAAGGTTATTATCATAAGGATTAAGATCAAAAGTTTTTAGGGTTACTGATTCACCCCTCCCCTCTCAGCAACTCACATTTCCATAATCCCAACAATTTATAACTTCAATGTCAATATACCAAAATCAATGTACAATTACCAAGAGGTCAATTGGAACGTTGAAAATTAGGATGGGAGAAAACATGAAGATAATAAGAGACATGGTTAGTGTGCATGCTCTGTAATACGGTAGGAAAAAAGTATATCAATATAACAATAAGAGAGTGCATTCGAAAGACACAAAAGGTAAAGAGGAAAATGTTTTTACCTAAGGGCATTTGTATTGATTGGCAGTCAAAGATATATGTCAATGTGTATATAATAATTGAGAGAAATTTGAAAGTGGATGTAGAGAGGACGAGATGAAACTCTTAACTTTTATTGTAATTTTTTAAACTGTTAGAGTTGTCTATTGATTTGAACTGTGTAGTGCTTGTACTAATGTTGTATTGATAAGAGAAAATCAATCAAGTAACAATGACAATTGGACGTCTAAATAGTGGCATTTTTCTTGGAGCATAATGGAACATAAAACACTTGCAGTTAGAAAAGAGTAGTAGAACAATTCTTTGCATTTTTTATTGAGAGCATTGTAACAAAGTTTGGGAAAAGTAAGAGCTATTGTGTAATAGTGTTAACGGTGTACAAAATATGTTTCTGCTAAAAATTTATATGTATAATATCATTGTATGCATTTGAAACATTGTAATCCATTATAGAAATGTTTGAAATATTGTAAAGAAAGAGACAAGCGGGTTATATAAATTAAAATACATGTGTAACAACATTAGAAGTGTTTTAATAAGGTAGATTTATATTGATATTAATAACATTTGAAGCATTTTAAAACAACGAAAATAATACATGCATACGAGCATTAGAAGTGTAAACATGTGTAAGTGTATTGTATTCACTACAAAAAGGGACAAGTTTAGAAGAACAAAAGTAGTACATGTATGCTATTGTTCGAAGCATTTTAGACAATATTTGACTTAAAAAGTCTTCGTCATAGAGCTTATACTAGCTATTTGTCAGAGACACAATTATAAGCATTTATAGCAGTGGATGATGGAGTTAAATGTATGCATTATTCTCCTTTTTCCCCAAAATCTGGTACCTGCAAAATTGGTATTATTGTTATTGTAGGTTAGAGAAGGAAAGAGAAGCCAAGGAAAAACTAGAAGACCATGCGATTCTCCTACTTCATTTATCAAATCTATTATTCATATATCTATGCAACCACTTGATTTTTTACCACCAACCTTAGTGCTTTCCCATCGACCTATCCAATGTGCCTACTAATGGGATAAGCTCAGATATCATTAAAAAGATTATTAAATATCAGACTTATGGAAGAGTAACAAAAGCATGAGATATCGACAATATATACCAATGGCAAGTGTGTCGTCTTCTGTGACCCCTGCATCAACGACTGTATATGCATGTGTGAAAATGTGTTGGCGAGGTAGAATGAGGACACAATTTTTATTTAATCCACACATTGGCATTGTGTATTTCTTTAATCTTTCAAAAAGTTCTCAAGATTTTGACAAGATTTTGCAAGGTTTGGACTCAGTTACCCCATCTAAATTTGCAAATATATATCAGTTGATGTAATTGACAAGATTATTCTTATGTAATGTGTTGACGTGGAAAATTTCATTGATTGCCTTCAAATTCGAGAATTTTCCAGGTTAATTCCGTAATAGCCATTGTTTTGTGCAGATTTAAATTGCCTGACCTGATGGTCTCAAATGAATTTAAGTATGAGCAGATAGTTAGTGCAAGAGATGTATTCTTTAGACCTCAAATATATGTCAAAGATAGTCATTTTTAAATATCTTTTATACCATTTTAATTTCACTAAAACTCAATAAAGAACAAAAGGCTTGTATTGCCTAATGCTAATGATCAATTTAACACTAGTGCTCTTGTTATCAGAAAAGCCAAGCCTGTTAAAGACGATCAATCAATGAAAATAAACAAAAACCTTGCTAATTTGGGCTTTTTTTTTTGCAAAAAAATTGAGTTTTTGAAAGAGTCCAAATCTACTTGGGGCTTTTTATTAGAACAAAAAATTGAGTTTTTAAAAGGACCAAGATCTTTTTACAATATGGGTCCAAATATTTTTACAAAATTAGGTGTGCCACCAGATATAAACAATGAAACAATCCCAATGGAGAGAAAAATAGAGGCACTGATAAATGGTAGAAACCCAATAATAGGGACACAAAGAATAGGGGATTTATTTAGATCAACCAACATCTTAAGCCCAAAGGCAACTTGTTATTGCAAGAACCTTCCCTTGCCTTGTAAAAAAAATACAATTTAATATACTAGCTAGAGGATAAGTGGGTGTTTTTGAACTATAAATTTGGGTGGATAAACATTTTTCAGAATTTAAACATAGTATATTTTAACAAATGTCGTATTAAATAGTTCGTCATGACCCTTTCAAGAATTTTTTCCTAAAATCAGGTTCTACTCAAATCTTCGCATATATCAGATGAAAAAATAAAAAAGAATTCCATGATTTAAAAAAAAAAGTAAACATGACTGAATGCATCTAGAAATCACAATGTTCAAATCATAGCATTTTAATAGGCATTTTGATTTAACCCTTGCAAGTCGGCGAATTTTAATCGGATGGAATGGTACAAGATTTGGGCTCATGAAATTTTCTAGCATGATAGGGGCATTTTGATTTTCCCTTGTTGATAAGTAAATATTATTTAGATTGAACGACACTATATTTGGTCTCAAGAAATTTTCCAACCAAGTAGAGGTATTGTGATCTAAATTTTCATTCACATGCGAGATCTCAAAATGGGGTTCGAGGGGCTCCTGAGGAAATGGACATAACGTCATTATCAACAACACATAAACAATTAGGTCAGAAATTGGAAGAAGAAAAGGCACAGATGGAAGGTATGAGGGTGAGAGGTGGGCAAGAAGGAAATGCCATCTTGAATAAACAACTTGACAAAAACCCCTTCTATAAATTGGGCTATGAGATATGGAGAAGTGGGTTTTGCATTTGATTAAAAGTCTACCTTCTCTATATACATAGAAGTTTCAGGATGCATACTTGGGGGATTTCTTTACAAAATTAACAAACATACACAATGGGAACTTCAAATTTATCAACAAAAACTAATCTAGCAACAATCCTTACCTTTCACAGATAGATGGCCGACGGACAAGCATATACCATAGAATTTTCAGAACTCAAACACCCAGAAAATGCTCAGACTTTGCATAAACAAAACCCTCATGATGCTCAAGTGCTTAAAGTGCTGTGAAAAGAAAGGTTAAACAAATACATACTATCCAATACTTTTAAGAATGCATTTAGGAGTTGAGTTAGAGTCATAAATTGCAATTAAGAAAAACGTACTTGAACGAAGATAATTGCCGACAGTCTTCCTGAATTTTTCTAATTAAAATGTTGAAAAATGATTTTTCTCCTTACCAAAATTAGTGGGAGCCAATAAGAACATCAATAAATAGTATTATTTTTAATTTTTAAATATGTCAAAATTATAGAACTATAAGGAAAACAAATAAGTTCCAAAAATACTCGAATCTGATTGGTCTAATAAAAAAAAAATTGCATGCAAAGGATGCGATAAAAATATTGAGATAGGTGAAACTATAAAGAGAAAAGTGTTAGGGTATGCATATATTTTCTCTTTAATTATTTCAGAACACCTGCAACTGTGACTCGTATAATTATTGTATATTTATTATCTATTCATCGTTTTAAACGTTCGTTCTTCTTTCACCATGGAAATTTTTGCACAC
Organism: Chamaecyparis obtusa; assembly: GCA_027943335.1. Lineage (NCBI taxonomy): Eukaryota > Viridiplantae > Streptophyta > Pinopsida > Cupressales > Cupressaceae > Chamaecyparis > Chamaecyparis obtusa. The sequence goes on from BSBK01010429.1 coordinate 295,993, forward strand.
GAGCTACGAAAGAGCAGATCGAAGGCGGTCCTCAGTACGGCGAAAAGCATGTAAAGAGTTGCAGAAATCACAGATGAGTTTTTTTATCATTCAAACAACACTTGTTCTGGACACATTTATGGGCGGAAGGAGAAAACAGCAGCCAAAGCAGAGCCAGCGTTGGGATAATTGCCCCCGCTCGGTATCATCATTCTCACCAAGGAATCTTCATCGTCAAAATGAGCAGCGGGGGAATTCGAACTGCGGACTCTTCGGAAGAAGAAACAAGTCTGCTGGATCTTCCTACAGAGGTGTTATTGAGTATAATGGAGCGGGTGAATGATGTGGTGGACTTGGGAGCCGTGGTCTGCACCTGCCGTCAGTTTCGGACCATGGCGAGGGTTGTGGCCTTCACTGTCAAATTAAGCCATTCTAAGTACTTGCCCTCCTCCAGGGTTTTGACAAGGGCGGTTCTGAAGAGCATAAGATCATATATGCCCTCCACTAGGGTTTTGGACTTAGCCGGGACCTGGATTGTTGATGATGACGTGGCAGCTGTCTTGGCAGACTTGAAGAACTTGGACTGTCTTGTTTTAGACGCTTGCCAGAAACTGTGAGTTGCTTTGCAAAATCCTTTGAATGGAGATATAAATTTTAAAAGATTATACAGTGTTTTCTGGACTATTTTGATTTTGCATGTAATTATTTTGCACTACTTTTCTAGGCCTTACATGGGAACGGATATCATTACCAAAGAGAGATGAATCAAACACAGCAATTTGAGAATTTAGAATTTTCACTCTTCAAGTCGACATAGAGTTTTCGATTATATGATGCAGTAAACTCTGCATTCATCTTTTTTTTTTTTGGGGTCCTACAGCTTTGCCGCATTTTTAATGGAGTAATGTGCCAACTTATGTAGCGGGGAATTTGAACCTTGGACATCCACTATCTGTTAGGGTTTTAAGGCAGAGCAGAGAAATAAACAATATTAAAATATAAAATAGAATAAGAGAGGCAAAAATAACAAAACACTATAACACAACGATTTAATGTGGTTCACCCAATGTGGGCTACATCCATCAAGAAACAGCCATCCACTTTTTTCTATTATCCAACAAAGCGCAAATTACAATATGATTGTCTTTCACATTACACAACCACTTATTTATAGGCCTTTTAAGGCGGTTTACAAAGGTTGGTTTACATGCCAAGACAATAGTTGACTTCTTTATTAAATAATAGACAATTTTTGCTTTGGGATGTGCCCCCTAAACCCTCGGCTGAGGTCGATGATCCCAGACCCCTACCATGGGCTCTAGCCTTGCCTCCCTGAGCCCTGCTGGAGGGGCTTTACCTCCTGCACTTTCTCGTTAATTGATTTAGGGGGAAATTACGATTGACAAAGCCACCAAAATTTAAACCCAGGAGCATGATCAGTCATCACATACCAACAATCTCCCTCTTGGAGACTAATCAGACTCTACACCAAACAATCTCCCTCTTTTATATATATATATATATATATATTCTTGTACGGATGAACCCAAAACGAATCCGAACCCAACCCCCCCAAAAATTGGACAAATCTCGAACCTGTATCCGTACCGGAATCCAAACCGACAACTTAGTTAAATATCAATCGGTTACTCTTTCAAGTTCTAACTTGGAATTGGAAAATGGGAATTGGTTTCCCTTCTCAAAATTAAATTCCCAATTCCAATTCCATGCCTCAATTCTAATTCCAGGTTCTGAGGAGAATTGGCTGAATGCTCATTTTGGACCAAAATTAGAATTGGCCTATACCAATTCACTAATTCCTGTTTTCTAATTCCAGGTCAATTCCAGCAACCAAACGTTAAAGAGTGGATTTTGCAATGCCCACCCGTTCATTGCCTTGAGGTGTCTTGGCCTCGGCATCATCTTCCAACGATGTATTAAGAGATGCATAGGTTATGCTTCTATTTGTTTCCTTGAGTGTTGTATTAGGGTGTTTGGATCACCCACACGTTTTGAGAATAGAGAAAAGCTTGAGGCAAAATCCAAGAAGTGTACTTTTATTGGGTATGTAGTTAATGATTTTGGTTATCACTTATAGGATTATGAAAATCACAAAATCATTAGGAGTAGAGATGTCATTTTCAATGAGAGGGTCATGTATAGAGATCAATTGTAAGAAAAGAAACATGAAAAAGAAAATAGAGAATACACAATGCTCAATGAGATCCCCAAAAATCTACTACAATTAATGCTAGTAAATATTGAGCAACCAAAACAACAGGTACCTCAAACTCCCACAAGAAGATCTATCAGGATAAGTAGACCCCTTGAATGATTCTCTCTCTCATTATATTATGCATTATTGACTGATTTTGGTGAACCAAAAAGTTATGCAGAAGCAATGCAGGTTGAAAGCAAAAAGAAGCGGGAGCAAGGAAAGAAAGAGGCGATGGACTCCTTGATACCGAATCAAACTTGGGACTTAGTTGAATTGCCTGAAGGTAAAAGAGCCCTACCAAACTAGTGGGTCTACAAGTTCAAGGAAGAATATGGAAGCAAGAACCAATATAGGGTCAGACTTGTGATAAGAGGTTTTGAACAAAAAAAAGGTATTGACTTTGATGAAATATTTTCTCATGTGTTAAAATGACTTCCATTTGAACTATTTTAAGTCTTGTGGCTACAAAAGACTTGCATCTTAAACAATTAGATGTAAAGCCAACTTTTCTACATGGAGATTTGGAAGAAGAGATTTATATGTAGCAACCACAAGGATATGAGGTAAAAAATAAGGACTTAGTGTGTCGGTTAAACAAAGCTTGTATGGCCTAAAGCAAGCACCTAGGCAATGGTATTTAAAATTTAATAGTTTTATGGCTGAACAAGGTTACAACAAATTTCATTTTGATTATTGCGTTTATTTTACAAGATTGGATAATGGTAGCTATATTATCTTGTTATTATATTTTGATGACATGCTTGTTGTCGGCTCTAATATGCAGCATATAAATGAGCTTAAGCAGAAATTAGCAAAGGCATTTGCTATGAAGGATTTGGGTGCAACAAAACAAATCCTTGGTATGAGAATAACTAGAGACAAGAAAAGTCACACATTAATATTTTCTCAAAATGATTACATAGAAAAGGTGTTGATAAGATTTCAAATGTAGGATGCAAAACCAGTTAGTATGCCTTTGCCTGGTCATTTTAAAATTTAAATTGGCTAAGGAGATTATGTACCAAGACACAAGAAGATATGGACTATGTGTCCAAGGTTCCATACTCTTCAGCAATTGGTAGTTTGATGTATGCCATGGTGTGTACAAGGCTAGATATTGCACATGTAGTGGGAGTTGTGAGCAAGTATATGAAAAATCATGCAAAAGAACATTGGAATGAAATAAAATGGATTCTCTAGTATTTGAAAAGTACGACTACAAAGTCACCATGTTTTGGAGATTTTAATTCTACTTTGTAGGGGTACATTGATTCAAATCTAACAGAAGATATTAATAGTAGGAAGAGCACAACAAGGTTTGTGTTCACTATAGGTGGAAAAATATTAAGTTTGATTTCACAATTGAAAGAGGTTGTTGCACTCTCCACTGCGAATCAGAGTATGTTGCTACTACCAAGGCTAGTAAGGAGATGATTTGGTTATAAAGGTTCATCTTGCAAAGAACTCAACCCTTTACTCTAAAACGAAACATATACAATTGTGATAACATTTCATATGCTCAATTTTAGAGGATGGACAGTTGAGTTGGAGAAGGTACACACTAGCATGAATCCTGCATATATGTTGACCAAGGCAGTAACTCAAGATAAATTGACTTCTTGCTCGGTTTTTGTTGGCCTTCGAGCATGATACTAGAGAAAATGAGAAACAAGTCAAATCCACGCATGTCAATCCAATGAGAGCTACAAGTACAACAATGTTTGTCCAAGATCATATCTCCTATATATATATAGCAGCAAATAAGTTCATATGCCACTATGCTAATACTAAAGCAACATAGCAAAATACACCACCCCATATTAACGTTTTAGTCCAAATGACATTACAAAATGCACAAATTACATATAAAACAACCTTTTTGGTCTTTTTGGTGGTCACTTTTAGGGTTGGAGGGTCAAATAGACCTAAGTTGGCAAAATGTTTTTATGAAAAAGTCAATGAAAATGATTTTTTCAGTCAAATTCTCCCCAAATTCGTTTTGGGTTCCTCCATCCAAATCAAAAGTCTTCCAAATTTGTCCAAAATTCTTGCCCGGTCCTTTTGAGAGAATTTGGAACGAATTTGCTTGACTGTGGCAGAATTTTGAGCGAATTCGAACCGAACCAGAATTTGCAGCGAACTGAATTTCGAATTCCAGCAGGGAGGAGCGAATGTGGTAACTTAGATATTTAATGTTAAACAAAGGAGAGGAATCCTCCTTAGTTAAGCAATTGAAAGATCTTTCTATAACAACAATGACTGAGAACTTAAGACAAAATAGAAAGTTACTAAAGTAACTAAACAACTTAAAGAACAAAAAGTTACTAAAAACTAACTGATTGACTCAAAAGAAAGTTACTTACATGACTATTATACTAAATATTACAATATTACTCTAATACCCTCCCTTAATGGTCATTCTACTAACTACCCTATAGAAGAGTTGACATAATCTGCAAGTCGTTTGGCCATGAATGCAAAGGAGGTTGACTCATTTTCAGAATGTTTTGCGACATGATCCTGTTGCTGAGACCCTCCACGGTGCTGCAGAATTTCTGAATATGACCAAGTACAAGAACATGTTGAGTGTTTTTCAACTTGATGTTGGGTAACCAAGCCATCCCTTCTGTTATATAGATATTGAGATCAGCTTCTCAAAAAACTTCGATTTTTGTTGATAAAACATCAGCAAAAAACTCTGAAACCATGATTTTGCCAAAAATTGTCAAAATCAGTTGCTTCTAAACTACACTATGAATTTGTGGAAAAATCATCAAATGCTCAATGCAATGCTGGAGTCACACATGATTTTGTGAAAAAATTGTCAAAAACCTTTGTTTTGTGGAATTTGGAGAAAAACCCACCATTATTTTTTGTGGGAAAAAAATCAGAAAAGCCTCTCATGATTTTTTGTGTGGAAAAAAACTACCCTTCCATAATTTTTTGTGGAAAAAAATCAGATAACCCTTCAATGATTTTTTTGTGGAAAGTGTTAATGTTCTGGTAGTTGCGTGAGATATCTTTCATATCTGTGTTGATTCCTTGGCTCGATTGCTTGTGTGGATGTTTATTTACACTCTTGATTCTTTGTTATGCTTCATCGGGAGCTGCTTTCCATCTACAACAGAGACTCTTTCGTGTCTTTGTATCCGTCTGTTCCTTTCTCCAGATGCTGTGTACTTTTTTTGAAGATGAAGTAACGTCTTTCATATATTGTCACCATCCAGTTTTATGGTAACGGTGTGCTAGTTGTATCGCGCTTCATATGTTCATGAGTTCTTTGCCAGTGGTATTCTTTTATTGTCAACATTATTATGTATTCCCTTCCTTCTTACCCAACATCATGTCTTGGTCGGTGACTCTTGTTTAAGGCTCGAGTGGAGCGTGTTTATGATGGACTATGTAACTGCTGTCAGTTCCTTATCTTGTAACGGGCGTCTCTTCGTGTTCCACAAAAGAGCCTATTTGTTCTCATGGAGTATAGTTTTGTACGTGCTGGTGGATGAGTTTTTTGAGGCAGAGAATTTTGATTATCCTACAGAACGTAGAAGTCTATGATACTTGAACTGTGTGCAAAGGTATTTAGTGTTGGATTATTCTCAGAATTTCAGAGATCTTGGCGTGGGAAGTTATGTATGTCTGAAGTGTATTTTTCTCATATGCTTTAGAGCTGAATAGTTATTGAGTGTTCTATCCATGTATGATTGATTTATATTTGTAAGTCATATTCATTGTGAGAAGTATTGGTGAGATACTTATATTTTGTATATTCAACATTCTTATAGCAAAAGTGATAAAACTGTACATAAAGCTTATTGATTGATTGTTGAGAATTATCAATCATAAGCGTGAGATTACAATAGTTGTTTTGAGCACTCAGCATACAATAAAGAATCTATTTTAGTGGGCTGGGTTTTACACCTTCGAGTGGAGGGTTTTCCCAGGATAATGTTTGTGTCTTCTGTTCTTGTATATTTTGAGTTTCAAAATTTTGTTGTATGCTATTCTGGTTCCTAAAACTTAACATGGTATTAGAGGTAGGTTAGGCAAGATCTTAAACTAGAATGCATCCTTAATTGTGAATGATTGTCTTAGTAGTCGCCATATTTGTGACATTTTCTGTTGAGAACAAGAGAATATTAATCATCATTTGCTGAGGCCAAACGCAAACATGAGAACCAAGGTTGATGCTTTTAAACTTTGAAAATAACCAAAGTCTATTGGACTGAATGCTAGGCGTTCATTTCTTTGTATTGGCTGGTGTTATCTAGGTTACCATGGCTAGAAGATTTAGTCACCCTCGACCCTCTTTGCTGGAGAAGTTCGATTGCTTAGATGTTATATATATTTATCTTATTTGTCTGGATTATCGTGTTCCTATATATAAAAAAAGGGGAAAGAGTAGATGCTTTGGTTGGACTTTGGAGCAGCTGGGTGGTAATCTCTTTTGCTGTGACTGGGCATGTTAGTGAAGGAGTTGAAGTTAGTTTGACTATTTTGTCATTGCTGAAAGAAAGAGGTGCTGAAAATTCCAAGGAGATTCAAAGCCTCACACTTGAGCTCCCTGGTGCGAAAGATATGAAGATTGAAATTTGAAAGGGCATTGCTAAATTGATCAACAATAAAGAGATAAGTATTTTATGATTATACCTTTGAATATTGATCATGAATTTATGTAGTTAATTCATGCAATAACACTGAGAATAGTGTATTGTGTATGCTTTTAGCATTGATTTGTATATGTCTCTTTAGGATAGTTTTGTTCTATGAACTTCTACTAATCTCTCTAAAAATGCTTCCACTGTTAATGTTTAGGTAGCTATGAGATATATCATTCAACAACCACTGCATATGGAGATGTTTCATATTCTTATTGCACCGCCTTAATGAAGACAATGAACAAGTATTATTAAGCATGTAGCTGAGGTGGATTTGCCGTGTAATGTTTTATGGACTTACCTTTCCGGTGTGCATATACATGTCATCGCAGGAAAAGTGTAACAACTCTCTCATTTAATCGTTACGTCAATAACAAAGGGTCATTGGGCTTTAAGCTTCATTGAGGATATTGTGCTTGCTCTCAATTATGATGTGGTTTATTAAAGATGGAGACCACATGGATGATGGGATACAAATCGTCATGAAATGTAACTATCGCCAAGTGTGTATCGTGCCTCTTATAGTGTCTCTTGTTCTATCTCCAACTCAGTTTTTTTTCTTGGGCAGTGTCAAGCATCGACAAATGTTAGATAGTTGTGATTTTTCAAGTGTAAGGCATGTGATATCATTGTAAGGTGAACTGCTGTTATCGTGTGTGCTACAGATATTACCGCACTTGATTATTGTTTCATTCTTATTTAGACATTTGCGTGGATAATCTGTTTATGATCATTTTGGTGTGTTCTTTATTTTGTTCTTAGTATCTGAGAGATACAATGAGCTTAGTGTGTATTGTGTGATTCATTAGCTGTATTATGTGATTCTAGTCTCTGAGAGATGCAAGTGTTGCTTGAACTATTAAAAGGATATTCTTCTAGAGATTGTTAAGAGTTAACAATCTCTGATCAGTTTTATTAGCCGATTAAGTTTGAGAGCATTTTATCCAGATTGTGTGTATTCAATAAAGGATCTATTTTTGGGTGTGGCTGGGTTTTTCTCTCGAGTAGGAGGATTTTCCTAGGATAAATAACCAATTCATCTGTTCTTATGCTTTTCTGTGTTTCAGTATATTGCATTTATACTATTCTTGTTCCAAAACATCAACATGGTATCAGAGCTTGGCCAGGCTTGACTCTCTCATGAGAGGGGTTGAAACTTGAGATCACTTTAATCCTTCTAGCTGTAGGATTAGAGTCACGTATATGTGTAAGTTTTTCAGAGGAGTATGGATGATGATTGTCATTGGAGATGGGCAATTGTGTTTCAAGAAGTAAAGGATTTGTATGTAATTGTGAAGTTGGTAGCGATAAGAAACTCTGTGATTTTTGTTCTTCATGTCTTCTACTGACTTGCATTCTTGATGAGTGCAATTGGCTTCCTTTGTATGGTTGAATGAATATATCCAACGCTTCAGAGTCAAATGATGTTAAAAAGCCCTTAAGTAACTATGCAAGATATTACTGCTGGAAAGTTTGTTGGCATATTGTGAGGAAGATTAAACTATGAAGAGATAAGTATTTTATGATTGTATCTTTGAATATTGATCAAGAATTTTATATATTTAATTCATGCAATAACATTGAGAGTAGTGAATCATGTATGCTTCTAGCATTAGTTTGTTTGATTCTATTACTAATCTCTCTAAAATGCTTTCAGGATGGATCGAGGATCACAAGGATGATGAGAGATTGCAGTTTGAGCTGAGTTGGTGGCTCTTGAAGAAGAAGTACCTATTCAGATTATCTTGTGATCAATTTATTCTAAGAGGAGGAATTAAGATTTAGAGGGAGCTTGAGTGACAGATGGAGAGTGCTACATCCTTTATAGAGGATTAGCAAGCTCGTGTAGCAGTGTGACTGCAAAAGCTCCTTGCTTGATCAAACATTGGAGTCAATTTATTTATTGTGATACTCAAGTTGCGAATATGCTGCCTTTGTTGAGAGGGAGTTCTTGTTGAGAGGGAGTCTCAGCATTCAGTCGTTCTTATGAGTATAATGCATTTTTCTTTGAGACGGAGAAATTTGAGTTGAAAGCCCTTGTTAATGAGTTCTTCTCTGTGAGGGAGAAGTTTGAGGTGCAATCCCTTGTTAATGAGTTCTTCTTTGAGAGGGAGAAGTTTGAGGTGCAATCCCTTGTTAATGAGTTCTTCTCTGTGAGGGAGAAGTTCGAGGTGCAATCCCTTGTTAATGCATTCTTCTTTTTGAAAGAAGTTTGAGGTGAAAGCCCTTGTTCCACCCTCTGGGAGTAGCTATGGTGGATGTCATGTGAGAGAATCCATGACTTAGTTTTCTGTTCTTTCACCCTTTGGGAGTAGCCATGGTGAATGTCATGTTGAGATGACAATATTATGAGAAAATCTGTGATAAGATTTTCTTTGTTACTGACTTTTTGTCGCAGCTTCTTATGTTTGTCATGTTAAGAGATGGCAAGACATATGAATGATCTCTCTCTTGCTAAGATGGAGTGTTAATGTTTTGGTAGCTGCGAGATATATCATTCAGTAGCCATTGCATATGGAGATGTTTCGTATTCTTACCGCACCGCCTTAATAAAGACAATGAACACGTGTTATTAAGCATGTAGTTGAGGTGGATTTTCCGTGCAATGTTTTATGGACTTCCCTTTCTGGTTTGCGTATACATGTCATCACTGGAAAAGTGTAATGACTCTCTCATTTAACCTTTATGTCAATAACAAAGGGTCATCGAGCTTTAAGCTTCATTGAGGATATTGTGATCGCTGTCAATTATGATGTGGTTTATTAAAGATGGAGACTGCATGGACGATGGGATACAAATTGCCATGAAATGTAACTGTCACCAAGTGTGTATCATGCCTCTTATAGTGTCTCTTGTTCTATCTCCTACTCAGTTTTTTTTTTCTGGGCAGTGTCAAGCATCGACAAATGTTAGATAGTTGTGATTTTTCAAGTGTAAGGCATGTGATATCATTGTAAGGTGAATTGCTGTCATCGTGTGTGCTACAGATATTACTGCACCTGATTATTGTTTCATTCTTATTTAGACATTTGCGTGGATGATTTGTTTGTGATCATTTTGGTGTGTTCTTTATTTTGTTCTCAATATCTGAGAGATACTACGAGCTTAGTGTGTATTGTGTGATTCATTAGCTGTATTATGTGATTCTTAGTCCCTAAGAAATGCAAGTGTTGCTTGAACTGTTAAAAGGATATTCTTGTAGAGATTGTTAAGATTGTTTAACAATCTTGATCAGCTGATTAAGTTTGAGAGAATTGTATCCAGATCTTGTGTATTCAATAAAGGATATATTTTCGGGTGTGGCTAGGTTTTTCCCTCGAGTAGGAGGGTTTTCCCAGGATAAATAATTGAGTCATATGTTCTTGTGCTTTTCTGTGTTTCAGTATATTGCATTTATACTATTTTGGTTCCAAAACATCAACATCCAAGACGGATCAAGAAGCAACGGGATGATGGGAGATTACATGCAAAGTCATGTAGGCTGTAGAAATGAACATGAGGACACTGCTTGCAGCCATGGGACTGAATTGGTGTCACATAACATCATTAAAGAGGAAGAACCTATACAATTTGTCATTGTGATTTGTTTCTTCGAAGAGGAAGAAATGATATTCAAAGGGAGACTCTTCAGCTGCAGAGAACATATTTGCATAGTCAATCTGAATTTGACATTGATAGCTCAAGAATATGGTGATCTAGAATAAGGTCGAGGAGGATAGTATTGGACTCGAGTATGTCAAAAGTTCTGGAGGTGTGTATTGAAAACCATTCCTCTAAGGCAAGAATCACATGCAATCTTGTACAAGGAGGTCAGGAGGTTGATGCAAGTGCTTGAAGATTCAGAGGGAGCTTGTGTGGCAGAGGGAGAGTGCCAAGTCCTTTGCAGAGGATTAGCAAGCTTGTGTAGTAGTTTGACTTTGACTTCAAAAGCTCCTTGTTTGGTCAAACATTGAAGTAAATTAATTTATTGTGATAATCAAAGCTGTGAGTATGCTTTTCCTATTGAGAGGGAGTCTCGACTGAGAGGGAGTCTTAGCATTCAGATGATCTTTTATGTGCTTTAATGCATTCTTCTCTATGAGAGAAGTTTGAGATGCAAACCCTTGTTAATGCATTCTTCTCTATGAGAGAAGTTTGAGGTGCAAGCCCTTGTTAATGCATTCTTCTTTGCGAGAGAAGTTTGAAGTGTAAGCCCTTGTTAATGCATTCTTCTTTGCGAGAGAAATTTGAGGTGAAAGCCCTTGTTCCACCCTTTGGGAGTAGCCATGGTGGATGTCATACGAGAGATTCCATGACTTAGCTCTTGTGCTTATCATCCTCTGGGAGTAGCCATGGTGAACAACATGTTGAGATGACAATATCACGTTGAGAGAATCCGTAATGAAGTTTTGTTGTTGACTCATATGGGTGTAGCCATTGTTTTTGAGAGACACCATATCATATGAAAGATCTTTCTTTGGTTAAGAGGGAGTGTTAATGTTCTGGTAGCTGCGTGAGATATCTTTCATACTTGTTGATTCCTTGGCTTGATTGCTTGTGTGGATGTTTATTTACACTCTTAATTCTTTGTTATGCTTCATGGGGAGCTGCTTTCCATCTACAACAGAGACTCTTTCGTGTCTTTGTATCTGTCTGTTCCTTTCTCCAGATGCTATGTATTTTTTTCTGAAGATGAAGTAACATCTTTCATATATTGTCACTGTCCAGTTTTATGGTAATGATGTGCTAGTTGTATCGTGCTTCATGTGTTCATCGGTTCTTTGCCAGTGGTATTCTTTTATTGTCAACATTATTATGTATTCCCTTCCTTCTTACTCGACATCATGTCTTGGTTGGTGACTCTTGTTTAAGGCTTGGGTGGAGCGTGTTTATGATGGACTATGTAACTGCTGTCAGTTCCTTATCTTGTAACGGGCGTCTCTTTGTGTTCCATGGAAGACCCTATTTGTTCTCATGGAGTATAGTTTTGTACGTGCAGGTGGATGAGTTTTTTAAGGCAGAGAATTTTGATTATTCTACAGGATGTAAAAGCTTATGATACTTGTGTGCAAAGGTATTCAGTGCTGGATTATTTTCAGAATTTCAGAGATCTTAGCGTGGGAAGTTCTGTATGTCTGAAGTGTATTTTTCTCATATGTGCGATATATGCTTTAGAGCTGAATAGTCAATTACTGTTCAATCCATGTGTGATCGATTTATATTTGTAAGTCATATTCATTGTGAGAAGTATCAGTGAGATACTTATATTTTGTATATTCAGCATTCTCATAGCAAAAGTGATAAATCTGTACATAAATCTTATTGATTGATTGTTGAGAACCATCAATCATAAGTGTGAGATCACTGTAGTTGTATTGAGCATACAATAAAGAGTCTATTTTAGTGGGCTGGGTTTTTCACCCTCAAGTGGAGGGTTTTCCCAGGATAATGTTTGTGTCTTCTGTTCTTGTATATTTTGAGTTTCAAAATTTTGTTGAATGCTATTTTGGTTCCTAAAACTTACAGAAATTTTTTTTGAAAAACCCTTCCACGATTTTTCGAAAAAAATAAGGCAAAACCAGTTCCAAAAACCCATGATTTTTGCAGAAAAATTGCGCAAAACCCTCTGAGATTAGAAAAACCAGCAATCCTAAATCACAAGAACATTGAATTCTTGTAGATTTGAAAAAACCTCATTTTTTGGTGAGAAATAGTAAAGAAATCTGTAAAAACCACAATCTTTTTTTAAAAAAATGCCCAAAACCAAAAATCCTCAATTTTATAAAAAAATCAATGAAAAAACTTCATAAAATTCTTCATGAAATGTTTAGGAAAAACCACAAATTTATTCTATAAAAATATTGGCCAAAACAACCCACAATTTTTGTTCTAAAAAAATCACGCAAAAAACTTCTAGAAATTTCCTTGAAATTTTTAGGTAATTATACCACGAATTTTATTGGAAAAACTCGCCAAAAACCAAGCTCTGCTCTAATATCATGAAATGATATTTGATTGATTTTCAATGTTTCACAAAGGAGAGGAATACTTCTTAAATAAGCATTTACAAGATCTTTCTATAACGGAAACAATCGAGAACTAACTATAGAATAGAAAGTTACTAAGCTAATTAGAAAACTTAAAGAACATAAGTTATTAGAAACTAAGCGACTGACTTAAAAAGAAAGTTACTTACATGACCATTAATACTACATATTACAATATCACTTAATAGAACTTAAATGGTGAGGACCAAGAATTTGGAATTCTCGAGTGTCTTCAACACATTATCCATTTTTAGGAAGGTGTAATTAAACTAGACATGAGTACTTAGACCGTGGAGTAATGTTGGCTGATTAGTAAAAGTGCTATTAATACAACTTTAGTATTGCAGTATAGAATGTATCTTTTCGATGGAATATAAATGTGAAAGCATTTTATGTGTAATGTTGAAATACTATAGCAGTTTGTAATAGCATATTTTCAAAATAGGGAATAGGTCCCAATATAAACCACACCTAAAAAATCTAAAAGAAATATATTTATTAATAAATATTTTTCTGTATTTAGTATTATTATTTATTATCGATAACTCCAATTAAATATTTAACGTGTAATATTTTTGTTGATAGGTGAAGTGAGGGTTAGGTTCTCTTTGTTTGAATTAACAAAACATATTTTATATCATTGTTGTTGATAACAAAAGAATCTGCTTGAGTTTCTGGAAACAAGTGTGTATTTTTTGAATCAATGTTTCAGATTGCACTCAGAATCATTGACAAAACAAGAAGAAACCAGAGATACAAGAAGAAACTAGAGATTATAGTGTTACCATAGACCCATGATAGACACCATTAGAAAACATGAGTTTGTTATGAAGCAATTGTAATATGAGTATTTACATACATGATAATTGAGCCACAACTTGACATTATTTTATCAACTGAAAAACATTTAATAGAACTACACTACATATGATTGGAATTGACACAGAGGTAAATGAGACAGCAAAAAAAAGAAACTAGCCTAGTAATACCCTTGCATTGGCCAGATCATCAAATTGTTAGCATCTTGGCTTCAGATCAAAGGAGCCTTCATTGCTTGACCAACACAATCTTTGAAAGGAACTTGATGACCTTTTTGGCCTTGGAAACATTGAACCTCTTGCATAAGAAAGGTTTTCACAGGATGGGTGAGCTCCTCCATTTCCACAGCAGGGTGATAAGCTTCCAGCTAGTAACCATTCCTCAGGAAGTGTTGAATTGCTGCTAGTTACTTCACCATATTCTCCATGCGAGCCTTAATTGATCTTACCATTTGGACATAAGCTAGCCCATGAAATTCTAACCTTGTGCACGAGAGTAAGTAGAGGATGACTAGATTTGTTTTGTCAACCATGCCTTGTAGCCCCGCCCTAAACATTTCCCAAACATAAAACCTTCCTAGAGAATTTGTTGATTGTCTATGCCCAATGTGAATGAGCATGTTGTTGGCAAAGGTAGATGAGATCTTAAAATTAACACAATGTTGAGAAGCATACTTGGTAAAGTCCATCCTGAGAATTTCTACAATGGCTTCCTTTGCATCTTCTTCAAAAAAGAACACTTTGTGAAGCCTAGCAGAGCAAATTTCTTTGATTAATGCCATTTGGCGCATTGTGGAGCCTAGCATCAACACCTTCATTTTTGCTAGCATGCTTTTGTCAGCACTACACTTCTGGTGCGAATTTGATGGGAAAGAGTGAGGTTGCAGTTGTAATGAAAGCTGGTAGCATGAGGTGAAATAATAATGGCTTTCGTGCCAATGATGCACTGTACTCCTTGCCTTTAAATTTGAGTGAAGCTTGCTTCACATTCATATATTCTCATTAGTTCAAGATCATGCTACCTTCCCAAAGTGATGATTTATAATTATTCCATCATTTTGATCGATTCTCCAATTCAATGAAAAGCTTGCCATTTTGTTGCCTTCTCTAAGGCAATGGGTAATAAAGAACTCCATTATGGAATCAAATAAAAGCTTCCTTTAAAATGTTATTGACTCTCCAATCACTCAAAGACATTTTTTAAGACATTGGAATATTACCAATGAATCTCTTACATTTTTTAGTTTGGTAGGGGGACAAGATATAAGTAGTTGTAGGCCAAGAAGAAGCACCTTCGGCTTTCCGTCATTATTTGTCCTAAGTGTTGGCTTCTTAGAGGCAACTTTGATTAAGGAACTGCTCATTATTTGTCCTAAGGGTTAGCTTCTTAGAGGCAACTTTGATTTAGGAATTGTTGTCAATTTATGCCTTACGGACCTTGTTGGGACTCAAATCTTGGGAGTCGCCTACCTTGCGACGATTTACTCTGCCTCTCCCTACACAACACCAACCTATCCTCTTAAGGGGCTATAGCAGTGATTAAGGATTAGGCTATGGGTATACTAATATCTCCTGTATTATGAAACATATGTATTTAACAGTAGCAATGTGTAATATTCTACCTTCCTAACAAAGAGAGACCAATCACAGTCAGCCAAAACATTATAGCAGTCTGATCTGCTGCTTATATTCAGAATTTCAGATATCTATCTCTTATTCTGATTGATTGAATGTCTTATTCTCTCCTCTTAAATATTGATCCTTATGGATTAAAAGAAGAGATAAGTTTCCAATTCCATTCCATATTGATCTTTCTTTCCCCTTTATATCTTTTTTGAGGAAGGGTCACACCTCTTCTCCATGTCTGCCCTTTTCAATGGTCACACCCTTTTACAATTATCACCCTTCGAAAGGGTCACAACCCTCCATCATTGCTGCCTCTTGGCCCCATGTGGAAGGCCGCCATCCATGCATCATAAGGTGGTGTATTTAGAAGAGGATTTCATACCTGTTCTCCATCCTTGTATTTGCTTCCTCACCTTCACATGATTGCTTGCAATAATTTGATGAATAAATTAGGAAATCTAAATATTTTACATTATGTATGAGAGAGAAAAATATATTATCATACATACATCCATATAAGAGATATTATATATGAAATATACTATCATGTTATCAATGCATTATTGCCTTTATCATTATGTGAGGAATTATCTATAAAATATCACCATGCTGCATACCATAGATTACTGAATTGAAATATCCCAGCTAGTAGCTCTTAGGAAAAGTATAAGATTTTTCAAGGAATTATCACAAACTGAATCAGCACACAAATTATATGGAAATTCAAACCTTTTGCAATTATTATTGATTTTCTCTTTATTAGTATGAAGCTTGCTTACATTAGACTATTAGAGAAATTACCATCTAATTCTGATCACCGAACTTGGAGTCCTACAAAAGACATACCAGATCATTTTGCTCGTAAAACCCTGAATTGTTGAGCTTCAAGAATCGCCTGTAGGTACCAGGTGGCTGCATGTTTATCCATTTATGCAGGCTGCAATTCCTTAATTAATTCTCTGATTACAATATCAGAGGATGGTGTAGGGTTCAGACCAGATGAACCCTGTGTATTTGCAGATCGCTCTCAAACACTTGTCTGCTTCAGAATGGTTATCTTTCACAGCTTGCTGCTAGAGTTGTTGACTTGCTGTGCTGATAAAAATCACCAAACATTATCCTGTGCTGGGGTTGCGTCCAGAACAGCTGCTGCTACAGGGGTTTCATCCCATACCAGGCACACCAATTGCAGAGAAAAAAGATAATAAAAAAGACCATAAACTTGGCATCCTCTTCTTTTTCCATCGAATTCTTTATAAGCTATCTTATTCTCAAGAAAACTGTGATTCTCCTCATAAAGCCTTGATTTTAGGCATTACCCAACTCACATTCCCCAATATGAATACTTTGCCTAGAAGTCAAAAGTAAAAACATGGATAACTTAAAATGGCTCCACAATGAATTTAAGGAATAATTAGATAAATTTAAATCAAACTTTAGCTTTTTGGCCTCTTATTTAAGTTTTTTCCCAAATCCCCTTTATTTTAATGCTCTAGCCTATGGGGAAAAATTAGAAGAATAGGCTAGCATCTTTATTCATTTAATTATTGGCATTCTAAATGGAGGGGGACAATACATGAATTCACAGAACTGATGCTGAAGATTGCGGGTTGCCTGGAGCATATAAGTGATCTTGATCTGATTCCTTGACTTTTGCTGATTGCTTGAATCATTTTTGCAGATCAGAATGTCTTCTATTTCAGATCCTTTTCATGATCCTTCGTTCCTTGCCCACTACAAATGGATTCTTCTTCCCTTATACCCTCCAATATGAGGGAGAAGTCATGCCTCTTCAATATTTCTATCCTTTTGAAAGAATCACAATTCTTCCTCTTAACTGCTGGTTTAAAACTTAATTCTATTTTAATTAACTTGCCACCTTTAAATTATTTATTAAGTCAGATCTTCCTTCTCCTTTTGTTTATCAAAAGTGCCACTTTTACTAATACACCCACTGCCCCTTGATAATCACTGATCTCTGATTACTGGGTTGGCCCTTTTTATGAGGAAATGTTTATCAATTTTTCAAGGTAGATCGCTCATCAGCAATGGTTAAGGTTAATAATATCAGATTTCCACAATCCATTTCAAAAGTGTGTGCGTTTCTGGATTAGATTGTGTGTGTTTTTAGCATCAATGTTTCGGATCACACTCTGTGATCCATCATCAGGAAGAGAGAGTGCAAGAATAGTAAAGTAGAAGGTGACAATCCTTTAACCAATCTCAGTTGGCCTCTTGCTTATAATCTAGGTCAGCCTTCATAACTTAGTTTCTTGTTAATCCTTGCTCTGGTCAGCCCTGTTGATTTTATAGCAGAAATAGCACAATACAGAATTGATAACACAACAAAACACAATACACAGAGATACCCTGGGAAAACCCTCCAACATGACGGGAAAAACCCAGCCACACCAAAAATATACTTTATTGAATAATAATTGTAGCCTGAATACACAGCTCACAAGCTGAACCAGTAATAAATTCTTTACTAAGATTGCTAACACTTAACAACCCTTACATAAAATGCTCTTTACAATAATATAGATGGATCAACAATCTCTTTTCCGAACGTCTATAGAAATCTCCAAAAATAAATCATGCAGGATGACCAACAGCTGTTTTAGAACAAGAATTCCAATATAACTGATGTCGAACATGCACAGCAAGTACCATTCAAGACTCCTCATACTTGCACATGAAATGATTGACACTTCATGTTCTAGATTGCCGTGGCACATAGAGTACTGCCATTATTCAAGAAAGGTGACTCTGCAGTCACTTGAACCCACTGACTTTTCAATGCCATTATTGAATGGGAATATGAAATAATAACTGCACCAAAAGATTGCACTGATGGAGCATAATAATCACAGAAGAGTAAATGAAAAACGAACAGCTGACTAGAATAATCATCACCAAATAATATCATCCATGGCATGATTAAGGAAGAACCATCAACCTGAAGATATAATGACAATCTCAGACATGGAAGAAAGATAGCTCCTACAGCTACAAATCGCCAACAAGCCCTCCCTAAATAATTATGCCCAAAATTTATTACTTATTTGTGTCAGCTTTGCACCTATTACATTGCCCAGGTTTCTGATTGTTTAAGCTGTGATTGTTATTTACTTTGCCCTCGTCTCAGGCAGGTATGACAGTTTGCCCTTCCCAAGATTGCTTGTCCACAAGCAATGGCAGTTTTAATCTTGTTGGTCAATCTTTCACAATGTGGAGGTCCCAAACCATCCCTTGGAGATTTGTAATCCTTAGATCCTCCTTGTGACATCATGAGCTTCTGCTGTGCCACTCTGAAATTACCTTAAGTTGCAAATTTGAACTAAACTCGCAACAACATAATCTAGATCTGGAAATTGGCAAGATTTATAACCTGGAAATTGGCAAGATTTATAACTTTAATTTCCCCTCATCCTCTTTTTGCATCTCTTGTTAATGTAAAGGACTGATTGGGCTGACCCAACAAAAAGCATGGATATCTCTGTGTTTAACTCAAGAATTTAATGCATATTAAGATGAGAATTAGAAGCACGACACACATCTATTGCCTTAATTGTGATGTTCTTTTCAGAAATGAATTTAGATCCCTTTTGGTTTATATTATTATTCTTTCTTTTGTTATTTGTACATTCTGTTGACAGTTTTTCTTGCCTCATAAGCGTCCTGTCTCTGTCCCAAATATTTGATGCATAGTAGAAGGCAAGCTTACAATGGTCCTTACCTCTGTCCAATGTTGAGGCCATATTCCAACAGATAGAAGAAGATTTGTACCTGGGAAGAAAAGAGATATAAGATCAAGGTCACTGTTGTGATAGCCAAAATGCTTGAAAATTCTTCTAAGCTAAAAACTCTTGTAACTAGTTAATTCTTGTGACCTGTTTAAGAATGAATACAAAATACAGTCTAAAACGACAAAGACAACAAAGATGTTACAATATTTCTTAATTCTTAAATGAGTTATTACAAATGGAGACGTAGTCTCCTTGTATAGAAAAACAACGAAGAAAGTTTCTAAAACAACTAACTGAGAAATTAGAAACTACCTAATAGACTAAATAATAAACTATATACCTAAATGACCATTAATATAATATTAAATACTTTATTTCCCTCCTTTAATGGTCATTTTACTAACTACCTATAGAAGACACAGTGCCTTTTGGTCGCAAATACAAAAAAAGATGCCCCCTTCTCATGAGTACAAAAATTCTTGGCTGCGTAAAAACATCAACTTGATATTTATATGTAACCCAGTATTGCACCAAGATGTCCAATTGTTAAGTTTCCAGATCGCTGCAAATGTAATAGCACTGCTGTAAAAAATGTGTGTTCCAAATGCATCGATCTCTTGAATATATATGTAAAGACAAGAAGAGACTTGTCCCTTCATGGGACATGTCTATTCATCAATATAATTTATTAATTAACTATATAGTCATTATAATAATAAATAAATGATTATATATATATGTATATTAATACAAATAATATTAATTATTATATATATATATATATATATATATATATATATATATATATCATTTCTTAGAATTTATTATATATAATTAGTTTTATCTGACCGATGCTACATACATCAACACTCCCTCTTAGCTAGGGAAGATAAAATCATATATCACATTTCTTGTGATAAGAAATCTCACATAACTCGTGAAGGCGAATATCACATAATTGATAACACGTGATGCTCATTTAAGTATCACATAACTTGTGAGATGAGGAATCACCTAACACGTGATACCCAGTTTTACATATCACCTAACATGTGATATGAGGAATCACCTAACACGTGATACCCGATTTTACATATCACCTAACATGTGACATGAGGAATCACCTAACACGTGATACCCAGTTTTACATATCACCTAACATGTGATATGAGGAATCACCTAACACGTGATACCCAGTTTTACATATCACCTTAGATCGTGATACCTAGTTTTCATATCACCTTAGATCGTGATATGAGGAATCACCTTAGATCGTGATACCTAGTTTTCATATCACCGTAGATCGTGATATGAGGAATCACCTTAGATCGTGATACCTGATTTTCATATCACCTCAGATTGTGATACAAGGATATAGTAATTTGAGAACATTACATTCCCCTTACATATAACCCTATTATGGTATGTGCACTGACATATTAAAAGTCTACCATAACGAATCTCCATTACAAGATCGTCACCTTGTAACGTCAAATACAAGTGTTCATTGTCTAAAAAGTCATCACCATTTAGAAATGTACATAGGATGGGTGAGCCCATAAGGTCACACATTTGACAAAATAAGTTTACACATTAAACATCTTTATTATATTAGTATAACTCAAAATTTTATATTTCAACCATACCAATATTCTTCCTAAAGTGATCGACTTTCACCTTGGCGAGTGGTTAGGTAAGAATCTGTTGTTTGATCGCTTGTATTAATATACTCCAACTGGATCACATTCCTTCCTACCATGTCTCTTACATAGTGATAAGGAATCTCTATAAGATATAAAAATATTGGATCACTGATGCTGAAACTCCATCCTATGAATCGCAATCCTCTGACTGTTGATCACTAAGGAACCCATCTTGACATGGTCTGCTCCCTCTGAATCAAGATCCTCGGAAGTTCACAGATGCAGATCTTGTAGTTGCTCCCTCTGAAGCTCAAGTTCGTGCATCAAGCTCTTGACCTATTTTTCCAAGGTTGTCTATAATGGATTTGTCAGACTCCCTCTAATTTTGATATCAACTCTCAACTTAGTTCCATAACTGTAGGCATTAAGTTCTTTCTCCCTTGAATGCAATGTCGTATGCTTCTAGATTTGTCCTCAATGCACTTCAAAGAGATTACAATTAGTTTATAAACTAAACTATCCTTAATTATAGAAGTATAAAAGATTTACTATCCAGATCTTATGGCATGAATTAATGACTCAAAATTTATAAACATTATTCAAGGATAGAAATACTTATTTCTTATTGTCAAATATTACTACCCTCAGGCAATTTCTTCCACCAACTTGAATTATTATTGTGATCCTCCCGAAGCTAAATTCAACACTCCCTCTTAGCTAGGGAGGAATAACTTTTGGTTTGTCTTCTTGAGTATCTCCATGGCCTTTCCTATAATCCTTGTGCAATCATGGTATGTTGTTGGGATGTAATGACATTTTCTTTGGCCATTTCAACTATCTAAATAGAGAAATATAGTTTCAACAAGCACTTCGTGTGCATTGTCTACACGTCCATATATAGTGATATTTCTCTTTTGAGGAACCTTGTTAACATAGTTACACTTATCAAAAGCCTTGCATTCTAGATTCACATCTATCACAACACTTGGTAGCAATAGTGTCTGAAAACCTCAAGTCTTTCATGATTTGGTATATGCTCATACTCCTTTCTAATATTTTGCAGGCAAAGTAGATTTATGGTCTTTGACCTTACTCCCGCCAAGTCTCCTTGAAAAATCAGTGTCGTTGTAACTATGCATTTCCATGAAGCTTCACTTGCTTTGTCCAATGTATGATGTTACATCAATAACAATTATTTCAATGAAACCTTGGTTTATTTGCTTGATGACTTTCCACAATCTCCCTCTTGCTTACTGTATTGACTCAATATTTTTTAATGCAACAAGATTGTGGTTTCTTCAATTCTTTAAGTTAACCAAATCATATCTACCTCCATTATTTATATAATGAAATTCGTCTTAATGTGTTTAGATGGTTGTCCACACTCTCCTTCAATTCTTTCATACCATGACACATGAATATGAGAATATTCAAAAATGTTTCACCTTCATAATATCTTAGTAGTTCTATCTTCTTTAATAACAATGAATAGGGAGTTATATGACCCGATAACATTGTCTGAATCTTGACCTTGTTTCTTCTGGAACTATATTGTACTTCTTGTTCCTTCGTACTCATAGCCATTTTAAATAATCAAATTCTTGTCAACATTATTTGTTGAGGTGACAAAAATTTGTGTGTAGTCTAACTCCTGTTAATGCATACATTTAGGTCTGAACTCTCACCTGATCACATTGCGAATATTATATATCTCTACCTGTGAAAAGTCCGATTTTATGTGATAGAATCTTCCGCAAAAATTATGATAGTTTGAGAATCTTTCAAGATTGTTGCATCTTTGAACGCTGTGTTATATAGGCTCCATATTGCTACCTTTACTCATCGTTGAGAAGATAATCTTCAATGATATGTTAGTTCTACAATTTTTAGTCTACTTGGCCACTAGTAATTGTCTTCGAGCCACTGTCAATTACCACAAATATATATTCTCTCAAACCAATGTACCCCCCTTTTTTTTGTTTTAATAAGAACATGGCATCTGTAAGTCACCTAAGAAGAGATCGTGAGGTATTCAACTCGACCTTCAATCAGCCTGTTTTTGGCGATGGCTCAATAAATCTTTAATATTATACGATTTGAACCCTTTAATATTCTGTTCACATTACAAAATTATAGGCTCAGAAAACGAACCCGATCTCATACAATCCAAGCTCACAGTGCACACTCCTTATTCCCGAACACACAGAGATATTGACACACAACGCTCCATAGGTCCATGTTAGTGCACAGGGAGGTTCCCGTAACACGTGACATTTGCACAATGGAGGCCTGAAAACAAGAAGCTCTGAGAAAACCTAGAAGTGAGGCGAGCCCTCTAATTAAACATATCAGATTTTATTTTTATTGTTCTTCGCAGTCGTCACATCCTACACAGAGTTTTCCATGTAGTGACTTCACTCGCCCGTGGGTTGCAGAACCATCGGCTTCAGCTATGTGCACATATCCACATGGCTCGATCTTTCCAGCCAGTAGCAGCTATCAAAGTGATCTCCAAATTATTCCTGTTGTCATTGAAGAAGTCTTGATCTAAGCTAGCAGATTGCAAACTGCCACACGACAATGTTTTGATCCAATGCTTTGAATCCTTCATGCACAAATTCAAGCTCCCTTATCGATCCAAACATCTTGTGATATTTCTAACACATAGTCTCAGGCCAAATCTTCTACAATCTTGAGCCAGCATGGTCACACATTTGCGGATGCCTCTCTAGCAATGATTTTAATCAGCGGACCAATGTCGTCTCTTAAATACCTCTACCATTCATAACACATATGGATTCATTCATGCAACCAATATAGAACACATGTAAGTACGAAACCTATGTCCAAGTGCACCATTATTTACTTGAAAACTCTCATTTGATGAAGCTCTAGATTCAACCATAACATCATCTGAATTCTCACGACAGAGCAAATAATGAAAAATTTATCTATGATTGAAATGTCTCCAGGTTCGGCTGATAAAATATTTCCATGGTTTCATAAATACTTTCCTTGCACTGATTTAACATATTCACGCCAATTATAATAAAAACATCATCCCCCCTATCATGGACGACACCTTTAATTGAATATGAAAATACACCGGCACCAATAATAAAACGTTCGGTACTTTCAATTTACATATTCATATCTCCTATAGTGGCGTGGTCCAGATATATTAAAATCAATTTCCTAAATCTTGCTTGTGTATAATAAACAGAGCCTTCACAAATATTATTACGATAATATTCAGACTGTAAATAATTACCATTTGAATCAGCTCTTTATAATATTCCCAATATTTCATTCAAGCAGATGTGCTGTTAATGTGACCTCTGCCATGGTTTGTCCACTTCAGAACTCTTGTTATTTATGTCAATCAATATTTCAGATGTCTTTGATTTTCTTTATTCTCCATTTGCAGCCTAACTTGGCTCTGATACCATGTTAAGTTTCCAGATCGCTGCAAATGTAATAGCACTGCCGTAAAAAATGTGTGTTCCAAATGCATCGATCTCTTGAATATATATGTAAAGACAAGAAGAGACATGTCCCTTCATGGGACATGTCTATTCATCAATATAATTTATTAATTAACTATATAGTCATTATAATAATAAATAAATGATTATATATATATATATATGTATATTAATACAAATAATATCAATTATTATATATATATATATATATGTATATAAATCATTTCTCATAATTTATTATATATAGTTAGTTTTATCTGACCGATGCTACGTACATCAACACCAATCTTTGTGACCTCAAAATCTTGGTCATTGTAATTTGTACGTTTATTTTGATGTTCGATATGTTTATCCTAGAATGTGTTGCGTGTCTATCTTCTTCTTCTTCTTCTGCTTTATATGAGTCAGTACTTTGACTACATTTGAAGGTTTTGTTTAATAACAAACAAAGCTTTTGAATGCGACTTGGTTTCATATCCCAACTCTTTGAAAATTTATAATTCATGACTATTTACTCTACCTGCTATGAGAAATGTTATTTCTTTTATCAATTTATTGGATTTTTATTTGGACGATATATTCTTCGAAGTTTTCTACTTGAAAATTTCTCAGTTATAAATTTTTTTTTTCTTATATCATTTTGGGATGCAAGCATGTTTGTTGTAATTGTTTTGAGGCCTTGCTAAGTTTTCAAAGGTTTTACAGTTTTTTATAATAGTTTAGTTGCCAATGATTAAACATTCTTTTGATATTAATCATAATTTGGAATGCAGTGTTGTGAGTAGCATTTTACCATCTACTCATATCATACAATAAGACTAGGGGTTTACTCACATGCCATTTGCTGAAATGTTTTATTGTTAACTTGGCAATAACTCTATCAACTTCATACAGAACTTACCAAATAGTGATTTACAAGCAAAGCTTACATGTTACATTGTATTCTGTATTTTTAGACAAACTCTTCTTTTGGGCAATTCATAGGCTAAACCTCCATTTTAGGCAATTCATGGGCTAAACTCTCTATTTCATTTGTTCTCTATATCTCTATGCTACGGAAATGCTTTTAATTTTTTTTCAAAAAGTATTTTTTCTCTCCTTTTCAACATTTTAAAACTTTTTATTAAATTTGATTTTTTATTTAAATCTCAAAATTTTCAAAAAATCTTATAGTTTTTCTTTGTTGATTTTTTAATTTTTCCTTGAAAGATTTTTGCTGCTAGGGGCTGCCAAGGATAGGGGGCACACAACAACATTAGGAGAAGAAGAACCATCCTTTCCAAGAAAATTAAAAGGAGTCACCTTTTTGGCAAGTGTGGGGTTCAATTGGCTAGGGAGAAGCAGCCTTTGGGAGTTCAAAGAATTATAAGAACTGTCAATGGAGGGCTCATAGAGAACATCCTCAACACAATCAGAATCAATCACATGGTGTTGAGGATCGGACCCCATTCATCAAGTAGCCTGCCTTTAACAAGGAGTCAAAAGAGATATCCTGGGACACTTGGCAGCCAAGTGGCCTATAGCAAAGCATGATTTGCAGCTAAAGTCAACTCCTTTATAGTCAATCTGTTGCTTCCAAATCTTTTTTCCAACTTTTACATAATTTTTTTAAAAAGTCAATTAATTTGGTGAATCAAAACCCAACAAAGAAATCTTGCAAAAGTGAAATATCTAAACATCTATTCAATATCAGGAACAGAAATTAGTTTTCTCAGAGATTTTCCAGAGGAAGAAAGACTCTTTGAAGACCATAACTGAATCGGTAGGCTTGGAAGCCTCATCCAAATTGGAGAAACATAGAAGGATTAGGTGAATGATTGAATTCTGGAAACCCTGGTTTCAAGCACAAGAAAGCCTCATCCTAGAACCAAGGACTCCCCTTCAACAATGCGTTTTCATCTGAAGGGTATCTACAGATAACCAGCCAGAAGTCAACTTTTTTCTAATCTCCTTGCACCAACAGTTTACAGTGAATAGACAATCATTAATGTAATTTTGCCAAAGTATGCCAAAATTTTAAGAGTTTGCAACTTGCTTCATGCACTCTTCTTTTGCAGCTATGTCACCTCCAAAAACCACCATTAGGGTTTGTATAGGGCCAAAATCTCCATTGGATGAGGGCTTAGAAATTTATTCAAGCTTTAGCTGCATTGGGTTCCATGAAAATTGAGGATTGTGTCATAGTAACAAAAGAATTATGTAAATCCTATATTTTACTTTTTATTGATTTCTGCCTTCAACAAGGTTAGAGGAGGGCAAAATGGCAGCCTTTGAAAGAACAGGGGTTCCCATAACTTCTGAACCCCTCAGCTCAACCCAAATCATTTCCATTTTGCAAGGAAAGGCTTACAGACCATTTCTTACAGTGTAAAAAAATCGCCCCATTAATCTTTTGCTTATTGATCTCAGAGGTGCCTTTCACCAAGTCATTGGAAATTGAGTTTTGTCAGAGAGTTTTAGTGCAGATGTGCACAGAAGTGATGAGAATCATATCAGGCTGTATATAATTTAGGTGTATTTATTAATACAGTAAAATGTTCTATAATTTAAAATCACATTGATAGCTGGCAGTAGAGAGTTTGGAGGATAATGTTGGTCATGTTCTCTGACCCATGTTTGATCATCATTGATTGTTCACATTGGTTCCTTAGCTAAATCTGGGAAAACTTGGGATCTCTAAAACAACTTCTTGTTCTTTGAAACATATTAATTTGAGTGACTCCCTTGTTAATGTATCAGATAGACAATTAGTTTTTCCTGGGGTATATTTAATATCAAACCCGTATTGTATCAGAAATGATTGCCACCATGCATTGTCTTTATGATAGCTTATATTTTATTCTTTAATTCTGGTAAGATTGATCTTGGTTTTATTTGGTGTAGGACATCATATGTGGCAGATGCATTGGCAGTTTCAGTAAGAACGGGGCCTCGAACCATTAGCATGCAGAGGTGCTTTGGAATAGGACCCGCAGCTGCCGGTAACTTACTTGCTGCAGCGGCTGTGAATGGATCACGTCTAGAATGCATTCTGTTTAGTCATCTTGATCGCTTGGATGTTCCCAGGGATATCCCTCTAGTTGAGAGAGATGAAGGTATTTATAAAGAAACCAGCATGCATGTAAACTCACATTGGTCAAAAATGACCAATGTTGGTGCTGGGTTACGCATTCTTGCGTTAAACAATTGTGCTAGTCTCAGTTTCTTTGAGTTGGTATCTGTGGTAAGTGCCCAACTTTCTAATATCAAACTTGTTTGAGGCTGCATGTAATGTGTTGTCTCTTGTCTAAGAATTGATGATCAATTTGCTGAACTTGTGAGTTATAGGCTATGACATGTCCACTGCTGGAAATTTGGATGCTTGGAGGCACGATTGAAGGTCTTGGTCTTCTCCGTGGTGATAATTTGTCCGAAGAAAGAGTACAGACAGCTGTATCAGCTCTAGTCAAGGCGACTAAACATCTTCCAGAGTTACGCGTCCTTGAAACCACTTTTTTCTCGAGCAGTGTTGTTCAATCGTTAAGGTATACATTTGACTTTGTAGAGTAATTTTGCATGATATGCTTCTGTTTTATGATAGATGTGCTTCAATAGAAAATTGAAAGGTTAATGGAAAAGTTTATGAATATTTCTCAGTTCATGTTTATATAATATAATTATTATATGAACCCAATAAAAGGAGCCTAAACCATAAGGTAAGCACTGAAGCAATTTGATAATAAGGATTCGTTCAAACCACAATAATTTCATTGTAATAAAATGACATCAAATCATTAGGGATATTCATTTACTTGTATATTTTGAGAGCAAATGGTCTAAATTTTGAGAATTGAATATCTCCGTCTGTCTTGATGCTTCATATGAATCATTTAATTGTGTCACCCCTGAAAATGACTTTGAGGCAATACAATTAGTAGTTTTACTGTTAGGAATACTGATGTTTATCTTAGAACTGCTGAGGTAACTTATTGCAGTGATCTGTGCCCATGTGAGTTTCATCCTTGCATAAATATCTATGATTATGCATGGCTCAATTTAATGCTATATTACCCGGAAACGCGTTTTCACCCCTAATGGGCAAGTTTCGGAAATGGGTATGGTTTTCGGGATGGGGGGACGGCCGGGGATGTTTCCAAGCCATCCATGATGAAGCAAAATTTTCGGAAACCATCCCGGAAACTCGGGGACGGTCAATGGAAGTTTCAGAAACCTTTGATCGTCCCCGGGACGACTGGGGACTGCCAAACCCTCCCCTAACCATCCCTGGGACTGCTGGCCGTTTCCAGCAGCAAGAGGCAAAAAGTAAGATTATTTTATAAAATATTTGCAATTTTTTTAATCTTGTGTGGGCCCCACACCTCGAGGCAGCCCTAAATATTAAAATATGTTTTACTAATATAAAATCTTAAACATATGATTGAAAATATCAAGTTGTGTATTCCTTGCAAGTTGCATATAAATTGGCTCGAGTGAACAGAGTTATGCCCGAGTGAATAACCATTTGCTCTTGCTGCTGTTAGAATTTGAACAGAGTTATCTGTGAATTCTGGAAGTCTTTGGTGAAAATCTGCAGACAGAGTGTAAATCCGAGCAATATTTAGTATTCTCAGACCAAATCTTAAGGGCAGTAACATACTATCTTTGTTTTCATTTTGACTTTGAAGTTTGAGACTTTGACTCTTCCGACATTATATGATGCATTGATGCAATGATAATTGAATCTTGATATATGATATGATACTTTAAGTTTTTAACTTCGCATTTTGTTGAAACTTGCAGCCTTTGCGCATTTTGATATATGATATGATACTTTTCATTGTTTCAATGAATTATATCTATGAATGTATGAAATTGAAATTTGAACTCTCATTTGATGCTATCCTATGTTCTTATTCTATGATGATTCGATTTGATTTATTTGATGCTATGTTCTATATGATAATTCGATGAATGATCATTGATTTTAGATTTATAAATGTTATTATGTTGCTTTGATGAATGTTAAAATGTTATATAATTCATGAATATATTTGAAATTTCAGATTTCCATATATATATATATATATATACATAGTTCAAAATATCGTTATCGGCAACTTATCACCGAGGGCAAAAAAAAAAATATCGGGATATATTGGAGATAAGTCGGGAACTTATCGGTGAACTTCTCGGGAACTTAAAAAATGGCTTAAATTTAATTAGAAATGCTTTTTTTTTGCAAAATTCAATAAGGAGATTCATCTAATGAGTTAGTAAATGAGTAAACAAACCAAACAAGCTGATCTAGATATATATAAATTCAAATCAAAATTGCATCCTCATGTGGAATGCTGATGGCTGGTAGCCATAGTCTGATAGTCTGAACTCTGAAGAAAACTAAAAACAACAAATTGTCTTTGTAAAACTATAAGCAAATACATTTGCCAAGTACAATATCAAACTAGTCTACATCTTCCTCTTCCCCTTCTAAATAGCTCTAGTAAAAACTACGGGAGTGGGAGGGGGTCTAGCCCTAGTAGTCCGCTGTGGCTGTGCCACCTCCCTCTGTACAACTGGCTGTGACTGGACCTCCACCCTAGATGTAGATGGTGCTGACACTGGCAATGACTCCTCATCTTCTGTATCCTCCTCACTCTCACTGCTCTCATGATCATCCTCCTGAATGTTATCCAATCTTGCTATGAATCCATCCTCCTCCATAGCCTGCCTCTCCAAATCATAGATGTCATTGTCTGTGAACAATGGAGGCTGCTCCTGTGATGTCCAATCACAGTATGAATCTATGTCATCCAAATCAAGTGGCCCTACTGGTGGTAACTCTACCTTTCTTATGCGCAACTTAAGGTTATATTGCACATAAACATAAATTGTAGCTAAAGTAAATAGAAATCATAGGATCGTAATGAGTCAGATCATAGAATGTATGTAAGATGAAGATCCATAAGACATCAGATCATAAATGTATGTAAGATGAAGATCCATGAAACATATGTCTATCAGTATCTGTAAGATCCATAAAACTAAATTGTTTCATAGTATGAATCTGTGATGCTTGATGATTGATCAATGCCAAATGTCAAAGTCTTCATAACTAGATCTTAGGTAGTCTTTGTTGGTGGCTGTTTTCAAGTCCCTAGATCCGGCAAATGAGGTTTGAATGATTTTGGCCTGTTGGGAAGTCATGTCTGTCTGGGATTTGGGCGAGAGCTAAGCTAAGTTTGTCATAGAGATGGGGTCGAAACCAAGTGATTTATGATAAAATGAGTTAAAACCCTTTGAGAATCCTTTTGCCAGCTTCAGTTTGACCTTAGAAAGCCACGATGGATTGTGGGGGGTAACCTTGCTAAAGGCTTGTTGAATCCTGAAATTTGGTTGTCTGGAATTTTCAAAATCTAGAATTTGCATCTTAACTCCTATGAAGCTGGAACCTATCTCAAACATCTTGAAGTATATATATTTTATAATTTATACAAATATAACTTAAAGTATAAGAAATTAAATAAATCAAACTTATACTTAAATGTTATATTTGTATAAAACTTACAACAAATAGGAAAGGCAAAAAAAAACATTGAAAATATTTGCGTTTTTTTGAAATTTGACTTGACTTTTTAGCTATCCGCCAATTCACGCCGATAAAACGCGATAAGTAATCAACTTATCGCCGACTTTTCGCCGATATATCGGCGATAAGTTCAACTTTTCGGCGATAAGTTGAACCGGCGATAACTATACAAGTTTTATCGCCATGCAAAACTTATCGCCGATAAGTCTGTGATATATATATATATATATATATATATATATATATATATATATATATATATATATATATATATATATATATATATATATATATAGCCGTGCCCTGCTCCTGGAAAAAAAAAACGTCCTGAAAACCCGTTTCCCGGTCCCCCCGTTGCGGAAACTTGGGATAACATAGGTTTAATGATGCATTCTCCAACTCTAATGAAAATAAAAATGGATTACTTGAGGTGTCATCCTGGATGTGAAGAGCACATAGGCAATATTGAGGGGGCGGGGGGGGGGTGAATCAGTATTGCAGATTTTTTTTAACTTTTTATCCTTGAAATTACATGAAACATGAAATGAGCAACCATAAAGACATATACACCAGATTTCTCGTGGAAAATCCTTTTGGGTAAAAAACCACGGCATCAGCCTAGATTACAAAAGTGAGCACCAACTCACAGAGAGCATCAACCCTCCGTATTTATGAATTACGGTCTCCAGATTGTGTACAAGCTCAAATATAAAATTCAGTAAAAACCTTTCTGAAGACAAACACATCTGTCACCATACACTCTGTATTATCACCTTTCAGTCACTTGCACAGCTCCTTCAACATATGAACTATTTAACATGCACAATACAATCATGGTTCTGTTACATACACAGCACTTTCAAAACCCGATACTGCTGTAGCTCTGTATGATATTATCATACTTCATAATCTCATACATTACTTTCATAGCATACTCAACTCATTTTTTAATACAGCCCAGTCACTCCCGAAAAAATTATCGCATCACTCTGTTCTGAAATGGCATCTACAGCTCAATGATATAACTCAGCATCAATGACACACCCTTATAGTTTGAAATGCAGCTATCACTGTCTTCAGCAGAAAACACCCAGTAAGGAGCTCAAGCAGCTCAACCAAGAAGACAAACAACTCAATTTGACCATAATGCATAATCAGCAACTTGGCAATCTCAATCAAATCTTTGACATCAATGACAAGAATTCCAATAGGATGTGCTTGTCTTTATTTACCCAATACTCATCCTGAATCTGGTACATCTATATAACCCTAATTGAGTGTGTAAAACTACAGAGTTTGGCCGTTAATTTAATGGGTGAGTTCATATCAATTAGTACCAGAACCTTGTTGAGGCTTTATAAGTTTATTCTTTCTCTATTCTGTTTCTGCTCAGCCCCTACTCCAGTTTTGTCTCTGCACGTAGACTCTTTCTTTCTTGCCCTTTTAAATAACATGAGACAACAGATATATTCTTAAACAATATTCTAGTTTTGGGTTGTTTTCTCTTGGATCATAACCCTATTTTGGGTCAATTTTGATGCTTTTTTGTGATTAGGGATTACTTTCTCAGCTTCCTTGGTGTTGTGTCTGTAACCTGCTCTGCCATTTCCATTATGGGGTGGTCTTGCCCAGATCTAGAGTTTAGCTGGGAGTGAGGGTAAGTTTTCAACACACAGGCAGTGTCAGGGTTTGCGATAGGGGTTCTAGGTTTTGAGAACAGGATTAGGGGGTTTACAAGAATGAAAGAAAATGAATAATAAAGCTTTCATAGCTTATTAGTGACAAGGAGGACGACTTCTAGAGATTGAATAGCTTATGCAGCTCCTATTCTATGGCTATTTGTGATTCAAGAGAAAATGTTGCATGACATGCTGCGTATGTTCTATCGATGCATGTGGTTTCATGCACGATTTTCATTTTCTATTCTATGGGTGCTTATTCTTTAAGAAAAAATTGAGAGATCAATGGAGTTAGTATATATTTTTCACAATATCCTGCTATCTGAACTCTATGTGCCCATTGTAAAGAGGAGCCTTAACCATAAAATTAAGGGAAGGAGCATAGGGTGGAAGCCTGTAATCAATTTCTTTGTTATTAGTGGGTTGTCAATGTTGTATTTAGTATTTACATATGGATGTTTACAAATAGGCCTATTTTTGCAATACCCAAGGGTTGGGTTGTCCTTGGTGATCTATGTTTGGGTGTAATTTATAAAAGTAAGCCCATACATCAATTGCTCCCCAACTATAGTGCCCATAAAGTTTTTCATAAATTGTTTGACCTTCAAACCTACTTTTATTTAATTGTAATGAAGGATTGGGAAGGATATTGATTACCTTTCTTGTACATTTAGAAAACAATGGATGACTAAATCTTGAGAATGAATTAAATATCTCAATCTAACTGGATGCTTCATATTAGTTATTTAACTCATAGATTGAAAACTCACTGAGCACGTATGCAACTTGTGAGTACTTGCAGGAAAAAATCATAGCCATTATGCTTGCCTATTTACTTTCTGATTTAAAGTTTCGTTGAGTTGATCAATTTAAGTATATTTTAAAAATGTTGAGTTTTTAGTTTTTATTGAGTTTTTGCTAGTTCATGGGTATGGGCCAAAGTTGAGTCTTTCGAGCTTTCTTGAGTCACAAGTTTTATAACTATAATTTAATTGACTGGAATGTTCCCTGCTAATTTAAAAATAACATTTGTAGTAAAAATAAAGAACAAATAATGAATTAAGAATTTGGCTGTTTCCAATCCATATCATAAGACTGATCTTATTATTGCTTCAATTCTCGAGAAGGGAGAAGACATTGGAGGCAAACCAAAGCGCTTAGAGACCATTGATAGGCTCCCTCAAAGTTTACAGACTCAACCTTTAACCTGTCTCGAGCTCAAGCTCTCAAGGTTAAAGAGGAAGCTGGTCCCTACCCTATCTTGGGAGCTACCCTATTGGATTTAGACTGCCCCTCTTTGGCAGCCTCTGCCCTTCTATTCTCATGTCTGAAGTAGTAACAGAAATTAATTTTATATTATGTTTGGGATTTCCTAATTATCTCAATTCCTTATGAACATATGGTCAGAGGAACTACTATTAATTGATTAACACAACAGAACATTCTACTTACTTATTTTAGATAACCCTATCATTCACCGTCTGGGTAGCCACTGTTCCAATGACAGGAAATATTAATTACTTGCTGTAGGATTCAATAATGATCCTCTGTTCTCAGCGATACATATATATGTATACGCTCTGATTTT
Source organism: Chamaecyparis obtusa (assembly GCA_027943335.1). Taxonomy (NCBI): domain Eukaryota; kingdom Viridiplantae; phylum Streptophyta; class Pinopsida; order Cupressales; family Cupressaceae; genus Chamaecyparis; species Chamaecyparis obtusa. Next base: position 330,027 of record BSBK01010429.1, read on the forward strand.
CTTTGGTTTTAATGTTATTGGATATGGACCTGCGTGAGTGCCTTATTGGTTATGGGAGTGCGTGAGTATCTGTGTCTGCCGTCAATGATTATCCTTCCTTTTTGGTATGTATGTTTCTTAGACTGCGTCGTGTCTTTTGATGAGTGCAGATGATATGTATTCAATACCAAATATAAATAATTATTTCCTTATTGATCCTTCCATGTGATCATTATGAAATATATTTAATAATTTTTTTTTCTTATCTTCCCTCCTATTCCCTCCGGTTGAAGTGAGTTTGTCTCTCATAATATATCCTGCTAACTGAACAGTTACAACTGTTCGGTTTAAGAGACACATCTCTCTTGCTCATCCCTCTCCAAAATACTGAAATATTTCATAGTTAATGGCTATAAGTTACTTTGTCTATTCAATCGCTAACCAAGCGTTCAATGATATTATACTTACTTAAAGCTTGTTATATCATAGGCGATCCTTCCGACTATGCACTGACGTGTCAAGGAGATCATTTGGTCCCCCTCACACGATAAATTTCCATTGTATATATGATACTTTTGCTGTATTTGACCACTGCGATAACAGTTGGTCCTTTGTTCTCAATGTATTAATAATTACATGGTTCCCTTTGAGATCACTGTATTAGCGATATTAGTCGACTGTATCAATTAGTTTGTGATTGATTTCTTTAATATCAGTGAGTAGTTTAATAATCATTATTAATTAAAATATTACTGATTTGATTAATATTGTTAATATTATATTGATTATGAATATTGATTAATAATATCAATATGATTGATGAATTAGTGTTTAGTCATTGACAAATTACTTGTATAATTATTTAATACTAATTATCACTATTTATTATTTAAATAATTTGTTATTTATTAATTACTTATTTTTTTATTTTATATTTCAGTTCTATTATTACTTAATATTAAAATTCATTACTAGAGGGGGGATATTACATTGACTTGATGTGGTAGAACTAGTATTTTCACAAGTAGGAATATAATTTCTTCTAAATTGATAACATTCATCCTCATAATCTAAGTCACAGGGTTCGCCGAATTTCAACCATGAAATTCGAAATTCAGCTAACTTCATAACATTGCAAAAAATTCGTTGAAATTCGTCTGATTGTTTGTACGGACAAAAATGCTACCTTTTTAATAAGAATAAACATTTTCTAGGGTTTCTTTTTTGTGTTTTTATTCCATCTGTGTCTCGCGTGGGTCTGTGTATCTGCGTGTTGAGGTAGCGAGTGATAGGAAGGGTCGTTCATTGTCCACGTATTTCTTGCTGGGAGGGATTCGCAAGTGAAATTGCTGCAAAATGTAGGTCATGTGAGTGGTTGTTTTTGAAATAACAAAAAACGTGGCTTCTGTTCGATGGATGTTGTTGAATAAAAAAACATGGCATCTGTTCGATCCTATTACCGTATTATATTTTGGAATTTGTTGTATTATTCTTTTAAATAAATTTAGTATTATTAATTTGTATTATGTTATTTGATATTATTTATTTGTATTATGTTTTATTTATTTATAATAAAATATTATATTATTTATTTATATATGTTAGTTATTATTTTATTATTAATATAAACATATAAATAAAATTACATATTGTATAAATTATATTATATTTATATATTTGAATAGATAATATGTACTATACTATTTTTCATATTTTTTTAATATTATTTTAATAAAGATATACGAATATATATAAGAATAATAAATATAAATATTAAATTATAAAATTACATATTTATATTATATAAAACAAATTATATAAATATTATATATTTAAATATGTATACATATACACACAAACACTTAGCTATAGCTAGGGAAAATTTATAATGTTGTATCAATTTAGTATTTACTAACCTAGTTATCTAGCAATGTTAATCTATTTTGATAATTTTGTTGTGATATTATTTATATTTTAAAAGAAATTAAATTTCTATAAGGCGAATTTAATCACGAATTTTTTTTCGAATTTTTTCTTCTTGCCGAACTTCATCCGAATTTTATTGTTGCCGAACATGAACTTGAACTCGAACCTTGTGACATAGCTCATAATGGTCTATAGTTTTATAATTGTTACAAAAAGTTGGGCATTATATGATGGGACTTGAGTGATATTCACCTATAAAGAGTTCTTGTAAGAAGAGTTTATCTACATAATGCAATGTGGTGAGATGCAGTGAGTTTTAGGTGTCGCAGTATAACATACAAGTTGGTTTATACATGGTGGTGCTATGACAATAATTGGAAGTCAGTTGGAAAAGATGTTAAGACGGCACAAGGAATTGCATGTTGTTAGAGGTATGGTATGTATGTATGGGCTATCGTAAGTGCATAGCTAGATATGTTTGCTTTAGAGGATAACATGGACTGATTAACAATTTAAGTATGTAACTATTGATTTTTTGTGCTTGGTAGTGTTTGAGAAGTACCACCGTATTTGTGGCCCTTCTTGGAGCAAGGGGGGCTTGTTAGTTCTTGGTAGTATTTGTGAATGGTTTAATTGTTGAAGAGCTGGGGCTAGTGCGTCTACATTTGTATTTTTTGTGGATAGTTTAATCATTCAAAGAGTTGGGGCTAGTGTATCTACATTTACAAGTTTTCTGGATAGTTTAATCATTGAAAGAGGTGTGATTAATGTATTCACTTTTATTTCTTTTGTTCTTGCTATACTTCGAAGGAGGGATTTGGTTCTCACAACATTAAAGAAGGGATTTTGACACATCGAAAGGGTGGACTCTTAGAGGAACCATTCTCTTATTGTGCATGGAGTTTGGAGTTCTCTATGGTATAGAAGGTTTTGCAAGTTTGACAGTTAGAACATGCATTAATGTGATTTGTTTGGTCTGTTCTAGGTGAGTGGGGACATTTGGTGGAGCTGCTTCATTAGATTCCATTATGGGCTATTGTGTCCAATTCATGCGGTGTTCAATCCATTGTTTAAATTGCTGTAATAAAGGGGAAATGTTGGGATTAATATTACATCCCAAGTATTAGGTGAGTATAGTTTATAAATAAATAAACATGCTCTCTTTAATTAGCATTTAATAATGTTGCTAGTATTATAATGTTGGGCGTGATGGTTGTAGATGAGAATTTATTTTAAGGTAGTTGTAGGGTAGGTGATGGAAGAGGATTTTATAAAGCGAAGGCAAACAATATAATAATTATCTTGGGAAAATACAATATTATATTTTATTTGGTGTTATTATCTATGCAGTCATGATGTAGATATCTGAAATATTTATTTGCTCCACTATTTCAACAGGCAGAGAACTTTTCAAACTCGTTGATACAATGTATGCTTTGTACTCTTATGTAGTCCGATGGGCTTTTGTGTTCCATAGTATTTGCTAATACATTTGTAGCTTGGAGGTATTTTACATTAGATATTGTAGTTGAGTTAAGAAGGATGGTACTTCATGATTGTTTTTAGGCTGATGTTATATTTGTGGTTAACCTTACCTAGACTATTTTTAAGAAGAATTGTAGATTCAAACAAGCCATACTTGAAAGGTATCAATGAAAAAATTGATTCTACAAGAGAAATAATAATAAAAGTAGAAATCTTCTTTGAATCTTGTCTATATATTTTGATAAAGGCAAAAAATATAGAAGATGGAACAATTTTAACACAACTTTTTTGGGTAGCTTATGCTTTTAATCCTAAGTTGTATGACATATGATCACCGAGAAGAGATGCCTTCATATGAGGATAGAGAGGTGAGGGAGGAGTTTTGGGATTTGGTGAATGGAATTAATTTTTTGTAGGCAATAATATTACTTTCTTTGGACGCCTTTTATCATTTATGATATGATTGTGCAAATAAAAACCGAATAGAGAGGTGGTAGAACCTTGGGAGTGAAGTATCCAAATTGCAATATTTTGCAATGAGTACTTTCACAAGTAGCTATTTCTTAATCTTGTGAGAGCAGTTGGAGTAATTTTGGTTTTATTCATTCATTTAGGAGAAATTGATTAGGGTCAACTAATGAAGAGAACTAAGCATAAATTATAGCACACTTTGCTTTCTGTCTTCTATAGTTTTGGGTATAAGGAGTTCTCTTCATCAAAACAAGACCAAATTATACTCGATGGAGTAGTTGTGCCCTTAGAGGATGAGGTAATTGGGTTGATCATTGCCAACGATTGTACTCTAGTGCGATTGCCTTTAGAGGAATGCGAACTTGAGGACTTGGATATTGTTAACATAGCCAATGTACGTGCTTTTTTAATGCCTACATGTTAAAATTTGAAGGTGTAGTGTGTATTCTTGATACAATAATCTTCACACTATATTGGTTTTTAAATTTTTTTTTCGACATGTAAATCCCAGACTTGGGGTTTAGATCCTTTGTATCGATAAGCGTAATATATTACATTGCTGGCATCATACTTCTTTGCATTGTTCCAAACAAGACCTATACATCCACATCTTATCAGATTTTTTCTATCCCATACACATTTAATCAAAAACCTACAGATAAGCTTATTTGTTAACATTACATAGATACAAAACAATACGAACTGAACAGTTTAATCCTCCATTGTAGCTAGAGGCATCTCCATTGTCTCACCAATCGATTTTATTACAACACCCTATAGCTCCACTCCACATGATTCAACTAACATATCTTTGACAAATTCGAAGCCTACCATTTTTAATGGTGTTTCCCCATATCATAAATGACTATAAGGGGATGGTGAAGTTATATTAGACATGTGGCTAGTGTCCACTTTGTGCACAAAAACTTTTACTTATAGACATTTCTAGGTCTCCTCACCATTGCTCCATGATTCACTCTATGATTCGCCACTACTCCATAATTTGCTTCCCCTCAGCTTTAGTCTCCAATTGCGAAAACCATTGAAGCAATATCCACATTGGTTTGGTATTTGAAATCTAGATTAAGAAACATGTCTCGTAGTAACCATTGAATTTCTTGCAACATCACATGATAGTGCTGCAAGATACATTATTCAATATTTCATTTGTTATTGTGCCCTTGGAATTGATTTGTCACTCTCTTGCCCTTAGACTAAAATTTGCCTTTTCTTGGGTAATAAATTCAGTTGTGCTCCATTTAAAATGAACCACGCTAGCTACCTCCTATTTGACATTGCTACTTGCTGCATACTTCCACTCATCCTTCTTGATCAACATTAACTCTGCATTAATGCTCGTTAATTGTATTATTTCTCATTCCCATTCCTCAAGCTCATGCCAAACATCTCATAAATATAAGCCACCATCTACTTCCTCCTTGTGTATGGCTCACGATGCCAAAATGATCAGTTGTAGTATTGCCCTCACTATAAATATGCGAGATTCATCAATCATCAAATTCCTCCAATAAATTCCAATTTGGCTCAAAAACCTTAATCAGTTTCTAATCATGAATCTTTCTTTGTTTTATTGCATTCAATATAATTTGAGAGTCACCCTCTAGATGTATTTGTTAATAACCAAGTTGTCTTCTTGTTCTCAAAGCTATAGCCAAATTGCTTGTATCTCTACTTTGTTGTTGGTCCCCTCTCAATTATTTTGGAATTAAACCCCATCAAACTTCCTTCCCTATCTCTCACCACACATCTTGCTCTTGAAGTCGATTTCCTCGAGAAGCCCCTTCAAAATTCACTTTAATTCATCTCTCCTTTGGGGGCCTCCATTTATCTATGTTTTTCTAATCCTTATGTAGATCATCCCACTCCTTCCCATCAATGGGATATATTGTTCTTAAGTGTTATTAACTTATAATACAACATTGATTAAACTTTAATTGTTTGTCATGATTTTTGGATCAACGAGTTGAGGGTTCTATTGGGTCCTCCTCACTTATAAAAGATAATTAACAACTAAACAAAATACAACATCTGGATAATTTAGGACACTAAAAACAACTTGGTAATGTTCAACTACAAATCATACAAAAAACTCTTGTATCAATAGGAGCAAGACCTTACAACTCAATAATTGATCCAACATATTCAAATAGGGTACTAAACCAGAAGCCAACACCTAGAACAACCATTCAACCCTTGTAGGTGTGGGTGTCCTTATAGGTGTGGGTGGGGGATAGATTAGAGAGGGGCCATTGTAGTGGTAGCCGGGTAGGGGGGTGAGCCCTTGTCCCCTCTCTATATAGAAGTTGGCATTGTGTCTATTTATTGTTGGGGGGTGTTGAATGAAATGTAATGAAAGCTGCCTGAGGGTTTCAATAATCTCTTCCAAGCCCCGATGCTGTCTAATGAGCTTGCGTAGTATTTGGTAGTTGGTAAGGTAAAGGTTGACTAAGTCAGTGATGCTTAGTTGGTATTTTTTGGATGATCAACCGCACTAGGACTGAGACATAGCTCAGACTCCCATGGGGGCAATAGTGGGGAATCTTGAACATAATTGATCATAGAAGCAAAAATTCCCAATTATATCAAATTTGTGAATGACTCTCACCCCCACCCCCCCCCCCCCACCCCCCCCCTTAAAAAAAATAAAAATTCATCTTTTTAAAAAACTATTGATTGTAATTTTGAACAAATTTTCCATTGTTAAAGCATGTAAAAACCAAATTTAAATTGCATCTAAAACCTTAATCAATCTTCCATCGACTTGTGAAACCCTGGAAACCTCTGAAATGGCTAAATATTTAATGAATAATGCAGTCATGCGATATTTTGCACAACTACAAACAGGAGCTCGTCAAGACATGCGTAGAAGGTGCAAGTTGTTGCAAATTGTAGGGAGTTGGGAGGTGGCACATTTGAGTCAAAGGCAGATAACTTTTTGTTGTAACGTTGCTGCAAATGCATTCTATAACTTAATGCCATATAAATAGTATTTAGACAAAATTTAACAAGTGCATACAAATAGATGAATAATTTGTTAAATAAAAATTTCAGTGTGCACATCACAATGATCTTTCAATTTAAATTAACAAGATAAAAAATGTTAAATCCATTTTATTTTGGTGGGGCTTACATCCAAAGAGATGGTATTTACTCCTATGATAGGTGAATGATCTATATTCTTAAGTTATATCTTAGCTCGTTGTTTGCACTTCATATTTTGTGTCTACTTTATCATGGTTTAGTTTTCTATATATTTAGATGCTAGGATATATTTCAATACTACCAATGAGTTGTTTCCCATGGTTTAATTTTGCATCTAGTTCTTATCTACAACAAATGTTAAATAAATTTTCAATATGCACATCACAAGGATCTTTCAATCTAAATTAACAAGATAAAACACTTTAAACCTATTTATTTTGGCAGGGCTTCTATCCAAAGAGATAGTATTTAATTGTTATGATAGACGAATAGTCTATATTTTGAGGTTATATTTTAGCTCGCTATGGCCTACGTCATATTTAATGTCTGCTTTATCATGGTTTAATTTTGTATCTACTTCTTATCTTGTTTTTTTGGCAAAACTTAATTGTTATTGTGAAGATTGGTTGGTTTTTTGGTCCCAAGGCCTAACAACATTTTATGGTCTATCTTTTTCTACAACGACGGCCTTGTAAACTAGTTCTCTAGAAAGAAATAATCTGTAGTCCTGGCTAAATGGCTTGAATTTAATGCTAATTTAGGCTCTTTCTTATCGTTGCTTTGCTTGATCAATATGACAATGCTGTAGTCATATTACTAGAGGGGAAGATTTACTAAGTAGCCGATCCTGATTTTGGTTTGGATTCTGTGATTTGGAAATTTTTTTTTTTGGACCTGACTCCGGTACTGCAGGTATATATATAGACATTTTCAAATATGTATGTATGTATATAGTTATACTATATTCATAGATTCATACATGTAACATGTCAATGTTTATTCATCACTGGTTCAAAGCTTCAAAGTTCAAACATATAATAATAAGAAGAAGTTAGAAGCATGATTCTCATAATGATAAAATGATAAATCCATAATTGTCAATATATGATTATAACATATTCATGCTTTGCAAAAGTCTCAAGATGTCGTTACATGATGAAAATTTAAATCAGTAGCCATATTTCATATTTAAAACTTAGTATCCAAATTCATCTTGATCATCTTCGTAGGAACCAAGGTCAACATTTGGTTCCTCTTCAACTTCATTTGAACCAAAAACTGTGGCACTTGCTATGTCCATGTCATGTGAAACAATTGCCTCTTGTTCATCTACAAAGACTTGGGCAAATTGTGCAACTGTGACATCTAAATCAAAACACTCAAGGACTAGATCCCAATTCTTTGCCGCACCCTCATGGTAGTCCTTTTTCTTATGTGACAATAGACGAAGGTTGCAATGTATGAAGACCAAATCCTCTGCTTTTTTTGGCACCCAAGCGATTTTGCTTAACCGAGTGGATGAAGGAGTATGTACTCCAATTCCGCTCAGCTGAAGAAGAACTTGCAACTTGTTGAGTTAGCAAACAACATTTACATTTAGTATTTAATTTCAATATGATCGCATCATGATTAAATGAAAATTCAAAATTGAAGAACGATTAAAATAAATAAATAAAGATACATACTTGGGAGAGAAGTTTAATTGCAAGAGGCTGCAAGAAAATGAAGTGTTGACCATGTACATACCACCATTGACCAGCAGCATCCATCCTACATTGAGCATGAAGAGTGGTAGTGTCATGATATTTGGTAGATGCAAATTGGGCAAAACTCGGTGAGGACAATGTTTCGAGTTTCATCATCATCATATATCTTTGAAAATACAGCCTTATAACCAGCAGCAACCTCTGCATCTCTATATGGTGCCACCCTGTTTGATTGTGAAACCATCTCTTGGCTATAAAACCTTGGCGACAAAGCATGCACCAAGAGGTGTAAGGGGGTGGTCATCTTGTTCCAACAGTCAACAATAATTTTTTCCACAACATTGAAAAAAAAATCTGTATGTTCCTAGTCCACTACTATTGTTTTTATGTGCTCCACCATGGTGTCCATGCCATCATAAATTTCACCCAGACATGGGCGATCAATATCAGCAAATCTAATCGTGCTCATGATGGGCTCGGTGAATTCCAAAACATATTCCACACGTTCCCACCATTCATCAGCAAGGATCAATGTTTTTACTTTTTGGGCTTTTTCTGTGTTTGATTGCCTCCATACATTCCACAAAGTGTTGATAACCGTAGCACATAAGACCTCTCGCACCTTCACAAGCCATCCTAAGACGATTGTGTGAGATGCAAATTGTGTTTCAACAAACATGGCATAAAAGTTAAAACATACATGTCATATATCAAGTTCATCTATAAAATCTAAAACTAAAAAAAATATAAAAACAAACTTAATTACCTTCAACAACTCCAATGAGAGAAGGTCTTGAATATGGCTGGTGTCATGTGATGTTTAGTCACAAATATTTGTATCTCATCAACCTCCGTGTAAATTTTATTGACCCATTCAATTTGAGTGCCAATCTTTTGCATGATTAAATTGAGTGAGTGGACTGTACATGTTGTCCACAAAATGTGATTGTAGGTGGCCTCCACTATAGCCTCAACTGCCCTACATTTTTTAGCATTGTCCGTTATGACTTGGACAACATTTGCAGCCCCAATCATCTCAATTGATTCCATGAGGATATTGGCATTGAAACTTGCATCTTTCACTTGCCCCTCATAATCCACTGCCTTAAGAACATTGCCTCTTTAGGTGACACAACTATAACATTGATCAAAGGCCTATTCTTGCGATCTTTACATCCATCAGAAATGGCCACACTTGTTTTCACCCATGTATCCTTGATCACTTTCAATTGTGTCTCTACCGAGGGTTTCTCCTTCGACAATAAGGTGGTTTGCACCTTTTCATACGGACTAACATACTAAGCAAGTGCCTTGCAAAGGGTACTCATCATTTCCTGCCAATTAGGTGATCCAACAAGGTTGAATGGAAGCCCATTTGCATATAAGCAATGAGCAATACATTGATCAACAACATCTCTCATTTCATTTTTGAAGACCACATCCCAACCTCTTTTCTGTGGAACATTTTCTGGTTCAGAAGGTGGCGTTGGCAAGAAAGGATGTGGGCTAGCGGATTTTACCAAGCCACTAGGAGGTCTCCTCAAGCCTGTCTGGGCATGTGATGGAGCAGTCACTGTCTTTCCTCTGTTGGTTCAACTATGAAATTCATCTTGTGCTCTAGCATATTGCAAGATTAAATGAGTTGGCAGCTCGTTCCCATCTTTCACCTTACAAGGTTTCATTCCTTTTCCAGTGCTAGGAATGAAGTGAGGTTTCACTCGATAATATGAGTTGGATTACTTTGTTGCAATGGTTACACTGCCAAAGATAACTCACACTGCCTTAATCATTGTTGTGAAACGCCAAAGCGGTGAACCTGCATCAATTTTAAAAGGGTTTGCCCCAACAACTGAACTAGAGCTTCCACATCTGCTTCCAGCCATTCTGTCTAACCCTGAATAATGAACCTAAAATGGAAAAGAAAACTCAACACATTATTGCAAAAAAATTAATTGAAATAAATATCGGCATTATAATCTCTTAATATGCATACAATGTATAAAAAAAGTATTTGAAACTTCTTAAAAACTTAAAAAAAACTTGAAATTTTTAAAAAAATCTTGAAAAATTCATTAAAAACTTGAACAAAATGAAGATTCACTTACCTTTGCCTAGTAGTAAGTCTGCCTTTCCCAACGATTCCTAAGTCTTTGATGTGGGTCTTAGTCCTCTAGAGCGTTCATTTTCGAAGAAAAATGCTATAGTTGTAGAACAAAACCAAAATGGTGAAAAATGCTTGAGAGATGAATGAATCACCATCAAATGACTTTAGGTATGCTTTATTGGTTGAATTAGGGTTTAGAAGGGTCGAAATAGGGTTTAGTTTCCTTTTAATTTAAAAAAATATAAAATGTAATGTGGGGCTTGTTTTTGGGCACCCACATCCTTAGATTCTTGCGGATACCTCTGGATTCCCGTCTGGAATCCTGCCGGAATCTAGGCGGAATCCAGGAGGGATCTGGATCGTACTGGAATCAGGTTCCGGGGGTTTTCAGAGGAATCTGATAACGTAGAATATTTAATGCTGTGTAGGTCATCTTTGTCTTCATAACATTTTATCCTTCTAATAACAACTAGTATGAAAACTGCGGAATCCACAAGGAATCTGGATTCCTGTCCGAACTCTTGCCGGAATCAGGGAAGGATCTGGATTCGGATTGTACTGGAATCAGGATCCGGGGGTTACCAAAGGAATCTGGTAACGTAGAAGATTTAATGTTGTGTAGGTCGCCTTTGTCTTCATAACATTTTATCCTTCTAATAAGTTGTAGTACAAAAACCTTTGACTGAAACATCAACCTGATGTGTATATGTAACCCATTATTGCACCAAGAAGTCCAATCTTTGTGTCAGGAAAATCTTGGTCATTGTGATTTTGTATGCTTATTTTGATATTGTGCATATCTATCCTGAAATGTGTGTGGTGTCTATCTTCTACTTCATGAGTCAATACACTGTCTTAATTTGAAGGTTTGGTTTAATAGCATAGTTTTTGAATATTTCTTGGTTTTGTATCTTGAATCTTTGAAAATGCATAATAAATGCCCATTTGACTCTACCTGTAATGAGAAATGGTTTCTCTTTCATCAATTGATTGGATTTTATTTGAATGATGTATTCTTTGAAGTTTCCTATTTCCTACTTAAAAATTTCTCTCTGATTAAATGTTTTTTCTTTGTCCTTCTGGGATGCTAACATGTTTGTTGTAGTTGTTTTGAGGTCTTATCAAGTTTTCAAAGGTTGTAGAGTTTGTTATGATAGTGCAGTCTCTGTGATTAAACATTCTTTTGATAGTAATGGTAAGTTGGAATGCACTGTTGTTAGTAGCATTTTACCATCCACTCATATCATACAACAAGACTAGAGGTTTACTCACCTATCATTTAGTGAATTTTTTTATTGTTAGCGTAGCATTAACTTTATCAACTTCATACAAAACTTACCAAAGAATCATTTTCTGGCAAAGTTTACATGTTACATTGCATTCTGCTATTTTTGACAAACTTCTCATTTGGACAATTTATGGGATAAACTCCCTATTTTAGACAATTCACAGGTGAAGCTCTTTATTTTATTTGCTCCCTATATCTCTATGCTTTGGAAATACCTTTCAATTCCAATACCAAGTAGTTTTTGTCTCATTTTCATTTTTTTAAGGATTCTTTTTTAAATCTGATTTTTTCCTGTTTAAATCCCAATTTTTAAAAAAATCTTAATGCTTTTATTTTGCTGATTTTTTCCCAAAAGAATCCGTAACCCTATTTGTAGACTGTTTGTGATGTTGATAAAAATCGTTTTACAGAACTGCTGGTAGCTATTAATGTTATATGTGGTTTGAACCACTTGAAAGATTTGGCAGCTTGAGTACAATTTGTACATGTTACCTATCCCAATTGAAACCGAGGGCTTTGTACTGGGTTTTGTATGATGACATAATCCATGCATTACATTTTGGATTTAGTGACTTGAATTAATATATTTTATACTTGAATTAATATGTTTTATGGCTTAAAATTAAAATGATTTGAATGGGAACGGCTTTGTGACTAATTTTGCATCAATGATTTGTTGATAAATGCCCCTTAGATTGTGTTGAACAGGGTTACTACTGTTTAGTATAATGTGGTTTATGATACCAAGGTATACTAGACAGTGATGCCTGGTTAAAATTGAGTTTCAGCTTTGGAATTACATGTAGACCTTAAAGTATTTAAGCTGGAAGCTAATAAACTATTTTAAGGTTCTGTTCACCACAACGGTTGAATAAAAGCATCCTCCTTTGTGCTGCTCATGCAACCTGGAATGGAGTTAGCCTAAATCGCTTAGACGGGATCTTTGCAATAATGATGAGTAGAAGGAAAAGTATCACAACATTTTGTGTATTAATGTTCTGGATTTGGGATCATGAATAAATTTGTTTACTGTCATTATCTTATGCAATAGTGGTAAATGGTACCGTTTCTGATCATATCATTGATAATTCTAAAATATCATTAATGTGATCAGGGTTAAGTTTATGGAAGTCGATTTTGTTTGGAAAAAAAAGATTGAGAATACATTTATATCTTTCGATTCCCTATGAGGTTCTTGTTGAGATAGAGTTTGTTTAATATCATTATGGTCAGAAAAAGATTGATTGTATCATTAATAGCCATTGCTGGGCATGACAAAGTTGTATAGAATCTGTGAGTGCTGAGCTGTGATGCACAGGGGCTGGTAGGGGGCTGGTAGGGTAACTTGTAGCTGCTAGAAATTAGGAAACCTTGTTATATATTAACTCTGTGAATTATCGGTTGATTTTAGGCATGGTGCCCTTATGATCTCTATCCTTCTCAAATGCTTGAATGAGGAAATGTTTATACCATTATTAGGTACTAATTTGTGAGGATTGTTCCTTTGACCTTGCATCTATATTCTTGTGCCTGGTTGCTTGTTGATCGTACAGTGTTGAATATTGAAAGATATGCTATTTGTGATGTTTCTGCTCTTTATGACCACTTAAATCTGAGGATAAGGGTTGATTTACAAACATATTGCTGCTATATGAAATCACTTAGTGCTGACCATGGAGGTTGTATTTAGTATAATGGCAAGTGAACAGGTCAATTATAAGAATATTGGGTTGCACCATAAAGTAAATGAAATCAGAAGGGTATGAATATTATTATTACTAACTATTGACTGTATATCTTTATATAATTATCTAATGGATATAGTGTTGTCAACTGATATGAGTACTGATCATGCTTAAAGCAAGTTTATGATTACTGTTTTCTGTCTGTCGAAATTTAGATGATCATTATGTGGCCTTCTTGATGTATGTTGTATTCTGTCAAGAAGGATCTCATAATATAATATGATCACAGTACTTGATATCATTGAATTATTTTTGTAGCAGGATTGTCATGGAGCCATATTGGAGCTTTGCACAATTAATGCATGGTGACAAATATTTTAATTGCTATTGACTGTGCTATGATATGATTGAATTTTTTATATTGACTATGTTAGTAATAAGAGATTTCCACAATCCACAATATCAAGAGATAATGCTGTTTCTGGATTAAATTGTGTTGAAGATTTTGGATCAACGTTTCATATCACACTAACATGATCCATCATCTGAACGAAGAGAGCTAAACAAATTTAAATAAATGTGAAGTTACAGACCCAGATTATATAAAATATCTCACTGCTCCCATCTCTTTTATATAGTCTGGGTCTGCAAATTCACATCTATTTGAATTCCTTTAGCTCTCTTCATCCTGATGATGGATCATGGAGTGTGATTGGATACGTTGATTCAAAAATCTTTAACGCAATTTAATCCAGAAACAACACTATCTATTGACTATGTTGTTATGCAGAATTTCTATATGTGGATTTGATTAGAACAATTTGTCCTTGTAAGGTACTATGGTCTAAGATAGGTTGTTTAATATTGGTGATATTGTTAATGCTCAATCAAGTTTAAAAATGGTTGATAAAAATGACCAATTTATGTAGAGGTTTTCTACTATAGTTCATAACACATCGAATTGATTCATTATAGTAAAATCATATATATTTGTGTTTTGTTTCATTTGCATGTTCTTCCTTAGTTTCTCTAGAGAAATTATTTGTCAAGATTGGGAATCCTTGAGGGCTATAGCTTTATTGATTTATGTGACAAAATGATGGGTGTCTGGTATTTGTATAGGTCATCCGAACTTTGGAAAGTGCAAGTTCGCATCCCAATAGTTGAAATCTTAGGAGAACCACACAGGACTTTAATATCATTTGAAAGTGAGTATGTATGTAACCCTTGGGGGATGATGCTCTTGTGACCCAAGTTTGAAGGGAAGGGTTTTAGGGAATAGTTCCAAGGTTTGGCGTTGGCGGCGTTTTTGAACTTTGAAGTTGGAATTCACATCCAATGGTTGTGAACTCACCTCCCAATTAATATGTCCCCGTTATATAGGTTTAAGTTAATGAAAGGAGATCCATTATCATCTAGCTTATCCACTCTTAAGAATTGTGATAAGGTGTTTGACTTACAAATGTACTCTAATATTGGATAAGCTTTTGGAGTCATCATCATCATGTTCTTTATATGTTGTGACTATAGGAGAGTGCCTTTAGACTTGTCTAAACTAAAATTGTTGAGTTTTGTATGCTAAACACTATGACATTATGTTTTAGCATAGTGATAAGAATAGGAAGGTATCGGTTAGCCTCAAGGCACTAGAGAGATCTATTCTTTCAATAAATAAGGGCGCGATAAATTTGGTTATCACATTTCCTTTAATGAGCTAAGGGCACTGGAGAGATCTACTCTTTCACTAAATAAGGGCATGATAAATTTGGTTATCACATTGCCTTTAATGAGCTAAGGAAACTATGTATCTAATGATGATGTTGAACTAAGCCATTATGATATGATGGTGATCTTTATGGAGGATCCACTTGCTCTAAATATGTGCCTAGAGCTGTGTTGGATTTATGATTCAGTTCCTCTTGATTGCCTTTGTCAACAATGGGCAATTGACAATGAGAATCGCCAAATAGGTATGGTGGTCCACCTTTATATTGATTTGGTGGATAATTTAATGCTAAGCTTTATGATTGGTAATGCACAAAATTTGTATGCCCTTAAAATTAGAATATTGTTTAATAATACTAGTACGGGTTTAATTTATGTTTAATAAACATTGTGTTTCGGAGTAACAATTGAATGAAGTGAACAATCTTTCAGATTATTTTATGAGTTTATATCTGTTTATGTATTTGTGATCAGATAGAAGCCAACTAACGTGGGTTCAATGTGTTGCTACTGTGTTGGTAATTTTGTCCCCAAAATCTAAAAGACCATGATATGGGTTAATCATTAATGGATCCTTCTATGTGGTATTGCAAGAACTAACTTGTCTAAGATGTAAACCCTTAGGACAATTTAAAAAAAATCAATGTTCTTGTTCCTTCTAAATATCAGAATGTTGTATCAAGATCAATATGGGAGCTGACTTCTGGCCATCACAACTAGAGTTGAGAAAGAGACTCCCAAAGGGCATAGGTAGAGAATGATTTCTCTCTTAGGGTAGCTTGTCTCCCTCATCCCAAGGAGATCATTGCAATTGCAAAACACACGATCTGTTTATAGATAAGCTTATTGTTGCTCTAGCATGACATGAGTTAGGGAGCATGTGCTGCCGAAAGAAGTATAAAAGTATTCGGTGATATCATAAGATTACCCACCTTTCACTAGTACATGTAGATGGTAAGCTACCTACTTTTATGGGTTTAGTTAGGTTTTGCCAATGGCCAAAATTTTATTTTCTTTGTAAACAATGAATATGAGAAGCTGAATTCATATGAAATTAAACAATTCCACAACCAATTGATCCAATGATCAAAGTCAAAAAATTGTAGTATAATATGTATATTATTCATCAAATTAAAGATATAAAATACACAGTACATTGCGACAAAGTAACATTGATACACAATATGATGGCTATTCTAAATCATTGCCTGATGCAAACGAATTTGGGCTAGGGTTTTAAGGATTTTTAAGGCCCCTCTTTAGGTATAGCTTAAAGGTACAACTTTATTTTATCATTTGGTGTATTTTATTTTTAAAATCTTTTTAAAAAATTGGATGGCCCCAAAATAGCTAGGGATATTTAAAAGAATCAGAATCTCTTTAAAAAACTTTGGGCAATCTAGAGAAAAAACATGGCAAATTTTGTGACATTTTGAAGTTACTATGCCATATAATGGGCATTTAGAGAAACAACACTGCAAATATTGTTACTTTTTTGTAAGTTACTATGCCATACATTATGCATGTGCAATGTGCATTTGTTGAAATCATTTTAATTTTCAGGGTAGAAATCGGGAAAGACATTCAAGTCTGGGATTTTTGTCAGAAGCAGTCTGTTATGGATGCTCTTTTGTATATAAGTGGTTGCATGGAGCATTCCAAAACTAAGAATACCATTATGGATACATCTGCTGGAACGTCCAAGTCATCTGAAAATATTAAAGAGGATTTTGGTTCAAAAAGGGGTTACTGTCAGGATGAGAACAGGAAGTCGATGTTTTTCAGGGAAGATTTGGTGTTTGCAGTTCATGCTGCTGTGAACTGTTCTGACATGAGAAGGAGAACCCCCTTGCATGTTGCTGCTGCATCTGGAGATTCTCTTACTGTACATGGCCTATTAGCAATTGGTGCTGAGGCCAAAGGAATGAAAGATTCGGGAGGAGCAACTGCTTTGTTTGTGGCTGCTGAATGTGGCCATGCAGATGCCTGCGAATTGCTTCTACAAGGTGGGGCAGATGTTTTGGCCTGTAACAGGGCTGGGGAGAATCCTTTGTACATTGCAGCTTTAAGAGGTCATTGCAAAGCTGTAGATATTTTGGTGAGACACTGTTGTAAAACTAATATCAATTGGCAGAGTGCAAAAGCTTATGGTATAGTCCTCTCTCCTTAAAATTACTCAAGATTTTCATGTATATATTGGGATTATATTTGTCCATTTTTTATTGAAATCTCTTTGATAGGAGAATGCATTTTTAAAATTTCATTTGCCACTGTAGGTGATGGGTGGACACCCCTAATGGCAGCTGCAGTTGCTGATCGACAAGATGTTGCAAAGGTTTTACTTAAAGCTGTAAATCTAAACTTGAGCACCAATCTGGATGATATTATTTTCAGTGAAAATGTAATCTGTGCCTCGAAGAAAGTTGCAAAAATAAACCTAATCAGCCACTTGGATAATAATATTGTCAGTGAAAATGCCACCTGCTTGAAGGATAATAAAATGAAGTTGAACATTGACAAAAGTGATATCTATGTGAGCACAATGCTCAAAATTTTGCAGAAGTACCAATCTGCCTGTGCAAGTTTTCACATTCAGTTGTTGGATGCCCAAAATCGATATGGCCAAACAGCTCTTCATATTGCCGCGAGGAGGGACTCTATTTGGTTTGTCTGTAATCTCCTCATAGCAGGAGCTTCAATGGATATACGTGATTGCTATATGATGCGAGCCGTTGATGTTGCTCACCACCATAAACACAAAGTAGTTGCAAACATTTTAAGGAAATGGGATGCAATCCAGAGGAACCATGATCTATTCAGAACTCAGCAACAGTCTCATAAGATACTGAAAGGTTTAAGATCCAAAGATGAAGAGAATGACGACGATGCAAGCAAATCTCTGTCTACGTATATGTCAAAGAAGGTGAGAAATCCAAATGTCCTTAAAAATGAAGAAAATACTGCAACAACCTCAAGTATTAAGCTTCCAAAAGATCCTGGGAGACCTGTTGCTGCATGTCGTTGGAGGGTGAAAGGTGAACAGAAAAGGGAAGCTTCAACCATAGAGTCACCATCTGACATATAGTAAAGAGCTGATTGATCAAGAAATAGGGTGAATATTCTAGGCCTGCAGTGAATTCTTCTATTCCAGAATGAGTATTTGGCACAAATTATGTAAAATTCTTGCGGAGGTAATGAAAATTAGAATATAGAGGTACATGGAAACAATTTTCCTCCATTCTTCTAGATTTCCTTAATATTTCCCTACAATTTTTGGGTCTATAATTAGCAGACAGTGCAATTGTCATATAATTCATTTTTATTTTGTGACATGTTGTTTCCTCTCCTGTGGCTAGTAAATTGGTTTTAGTTGTTTCTCAGTTTATTCTTTTTATATAATCTTGAGTATATTTTGCTGCACGTTACAGCATCTCTTGTTTGCTCTGTCTTTCCATTTGGATATGAAGATTCTTTTTCTGCATTTGATAATATTTCATTTTGGTTGGCACATTCATGTGTAAATAATATTAATTACTTATGATCATCCTTGTCTCAGGTATGCGTAGTTGCCTTTGTTTTCTCTGTATTTCCAGTTTCTTAAATGTTATTGCAAACTATATGCATTCTGGCTGCTCAAGAGGACTTGACAAAGTAATTCTTTAATTCTGATATAAATGACTGTTTTCTATAATTAAGGAAAATCAGTTTATTTTTTAAGACAACAAATTCTGGGTATTCATTTAATTTGGTATTGGTAATTAATCTGCAATTCAATAAACAAATATCATCATTTTTCTATTCATTCCATGGATCTCATATCTTTGGTTGGGATAATGGATCTGATCAAGATATAAATTAAAAATGATTTTGAGTGCTAATATTTGTGGTTGGATGTTGTTGCATTCTCCAAGCAACAGAGCGGTTCCTGCTAGCAGTTGACCTTAATACTATCTGCGTGCTGTCATTTAAAAAGTAGAAGTAAAAACTAAATCATCTATGTTATTTTGGATGTTTAGTTGAACCTGATCTTTATTTGAATTCGATAGTGAGGGTAAATAATATGGCTATATTTTTTCTGGCACGATCTCTATGTTGACTGCCATGTATGCTACCTCCCTCTATCAAATTTATCCTTATATTGGTCCTCACTATCAAAATAACTTAATATGCAATTTGTCCTAACAATTGAAGATATAAAATGGGTTAATGATGAATATCATAGGTGCGCCTTAGGCCATTTCCATTGTGTTATCCATAGGTTTGAACGTCACAGATGTGGCAGGTGTGTCATATGTGAAGTGGCCAGTGACTGGATATGCATTGGAAAGAATGTTGAAGATATCTAAGAAAGCATTTGCCATGAAATGTGGTGGTCAAACATCCCTAAGTCATGAGTGTAGGCAATTCAGGCACTCTTATCATTGGAAAAGTTAATGATTCTCACAATAAAGATTCCTTAAATATGTATTATAAATAGTTACCTGGTGATGGGGACTGGTGCTGGTATGGGAGATATGGATGGGTACTGGTATACTCTTTTTAAAAGAGAATTATATATATGAAAATTTATATTAATAAGAAAAATCATACATTAGATATACAATTTAAAGAATTTAACAATACTAAAATGCTTGAAAATAAAAAATGAACATTATAAAGCATTGAAACAGAGGTCAACAAAAATAAATGTTTTATTTTATTGATATTTGATAATATATTTCTTGATCAATAAGATGCTACAAAGAGGATAGCACTCTGTATGTTGAAAGTAGAAATTTTGAATTACATCACTTTCTTTTTCTTAGATTGCTACATTCCAGAGACATTTGTTTTTGTGGGCTTGTGATTGATGAGGAGAGGAAGAGACCATTAGCTGCATCAGCAACACATTCCGCTGGTGTTGGATATAGAAGAGAAGAGTGATGACCAATGAAGAAACTAAAAGTTTCAAGTTATCCTTTACTATTTTTTCCTAAAACATAGTGATTGCTTGCTTGTAGATGCAATATCAAGTACACCTCTGCCAAGCATCTGGTTCTTGGTCTTTTATTGGATGCAGAGACTGTTTAAAGCTAGCTTTATCAACGGATCTTTGACATATGCAGTAGCAGCCAACTTCCCCCTCACTTCCTTCCAAGAACTAAAATGTGAGTCAGAAACAACTCCACACTGTGTTTGTCATGTACATGTCCGCTTTCAAAGGCACTGTTATCAACAATCATCCCGGTCGCTGCTTTGATTCCATTTGTTTCAATATAAAATATCCTTCTCAGTTGAATTGAAAGCTCCTCAATGAGACAAGGCCGGTTATAGCTAGGCAATTGTACTTTGCAGTGTGATGAGTGTGAATTATCGTAGCTCATAAAAACAGGAGTCTAGCAAAACTTATGAATGTGTATCTTTTGGAGTTGTTAGTTTAGGCCATGTTGGTTCTCAAAACCGACGGATTGGAATCCTACGAGTCTTGCCTACTCAATGCTGGGATATCCAACCGGCTCTGGCCAACTTGACGGAACTGAACAGTATGATCCGAGTTCCCTGCACTTCCGGTTATGCAAGGCCAAAGCGGGTGCACCTGATCCTGAACAAATTACTTGAATCTAAGATACTTATAGCAGATTGGTTAGATCACGAACACAATGAAAGTTTTGCAAATGACAAGGATAATAGAAAACTTAAAACTTCTTCAAATAAATGTGAATTTTAATGATAGCTTCAAAGTATGAGTGCTTTTGAACTTGCAGGTTCTGAACTGAAAATAAAACAAATAATTATATGACTTGTAAAGGTATTTGAAAATATTATGAATTATAGATATGAATGAAAATATCAACTTTCAAAGAAAAATAAAGAATAGCTGCCAGCTTATGGATTTGGAATAGTGAACAGAATAATGACCAGTACCAGAATTCAAAGGAGGTGATAGAGTCAATATTACAAGTTTTTATGTACAACTTTATGAAATCTTATAATTTTAAAACTATAAACAATTTAGTTATCAAGATGCGACGAATCAATCAAATTTATGCATATTCAAACTAGTCTAAAATGTTTTTTCTTTTTAACTCATACGGAGACAAAATAGACACAAATATGGAAACAATTTGATATTTCACAATATCTGTGATTATCAAGTTTGAAAAGCTATGATTGATTCAGTCCACTTACCTAGATAATAAATAATTTACAGAAGACAATAAATGATCATAAAGGACAGAACTGTATAACACTTTGCTTCTAATGCCTTCGAAAAATAAAATAGAATCTATTACTAGTTATGCCTGGTAAAATAAATAAATAATGAAGACACTCGTTACCGATGCTCTATTCATTAAAATTCAATTCCAGAATTGCATATAGAAATTTGTTGCTCAATGCTCCAACAGCCACCAGCTTAGTTCAAAAATCCAGTCTTTCCCAATGAAGAAATTGACATTTTTAGAATACTATATTATTTGCCAGTTATTAAAAAAACGGGCTGTGATCATTTTTCTCCCTATTTGATTTTTGATCTTATGTTTATATAAGATGGAGGAGGCATGCGGTTTCTTTTTAAAAGATATACCACTTCATAAATATAATCGCATGTTATACTAACATGTAATATAACCCAAAACTTAATATATCCCAATTGTCTATTTATAGGCACGGTTATGGGTGACAGGTGGAAACTCTGCTTCATGAACTGACGTGTCCCCCCATATTGACCTTGTCATAGTTGTTACGTGACACAACTTTGTTATTTTGCATTCATATTGCAATTCCCGTGAAAGAAATTTCGAGCATCCTAACATGGCGTGAGCGTTTGGAGATGTTTTCGAAGACTAAACATCTACTTTGGAGCATGATAGTTCCTTCCTGCTACGTGCAAACATGTCATGCGATGCCTCCTTCCTTCTGCCGCAAATGGTCTTCATCAACGTCAACCTCCTGTACGCCCGCTAATCTTCACGTTTCTGGCAAATTCCACTTATAATCTCTTCCTCTTCCGCGTGTACATCTTCTGCTGCTTTTGCGGTGATTCTACATCTTTGATACCGTGAATAATTTGGGAACATTCAAGACTCGACGCAGATACAGAAATTTGTGTTTGTTACCAATGCAAGGCACCGTCTTTCTGTGTTTGATACCTGCGGAAGCAATAACATTGATCATTGGAGATCATCAGAGTGGTTTGACTCGTGCCCAGGATTGTCTGTTCTAGAAGACTTGTATCAGGATCATATCAAGCACTCTGCTTCAGATTTATTAACAGAGCTTCTTCCTGCGTATTGCATATTGTCTTAAGAATATCTCTATATAACGAAATCAAATGGAATCGTTAGTATAAGTAATTTGTATTATTTAAACACTTTCAAATTTATAGAAGAAGTGTAGTGACAACTTTATTACTAATGCATGATGATATCGCTCTATATGAAATTCAAAATTTATTTGCTATAACTTAAGGATATAGAAGGCTTAAATCATATGCACAAATCCTAATTATTAATAATCTATCTGATGACAAATTTAAAAGAGAAAATGAGAGAAAGTAATAAAATGGAAGCCTTAATTTGTAAAAATTAAGGTTCCATCAGGCCATACTTAATCATTATGCCTGGGAATAAGCAAAAGAGATGCCCATGGAAGGAGATGCAGAGCTTGGAATATTTTATCAGAGTGACATGTTATTCCACCTATTTTTATTGTTAGAAATGACTGTTTCTTTAGATTGTTCATATGCCCGATTTGCAGGAAAACCCATGGCGTGATTTGCTTCAGGGTAGTAGTGTCTGATTGAATATTTATCTAGGCTATCCAGCAATCACCAGATAGATTCTACTATGTTTTGTAATTTCCAATTGATCACTTACTTATTGCATGTTGCATTAATGCAGATGTCAGGAATGCTAGAAAGTCAGCCTCATTATTGGTTCCAATTTGTAATTTCTTCGATGCTACCCATACCAACTCTTCGCTCTCATTTCATATTACAATTGATATACTTGAGATCCCTGGATTTCCCCAATTAGCACCACCAATATTTAGTTTTAATTACCTAGGTGGTGTAGGGTATCACTTAATGCTAGTTCTCTGTCTTCTTTTGATGAACATTGGTGTTGAAGCCTTGGGGGGTTTTGAGTTTTTCCCATTTCATCATTGAAAACTTTTCCTAGCTTGTGAATGGGGCAATTGAGGAGAATGTGGCTCACTGATTCCTTCTTTGATTTGCACATGACGCAGTGGGATGGACCAGGGACATCAATAATTTGGAGGTGGTCCCTGGTTAGTATTCTTCTATATAGAGCAGTACAAGTGAAACCCCCAGGTTTGGAAAGATTCCACTTGCTTCAGCACAACTTTTTTGGCCAATCAAAACTTTCTTCTAGCAAATTTTGTAATTTGTATCTGATTTTGAGAGTAATTCCCAGATTTAAACCCAATTCAGATTAATTTATCTTCTTTCTGATCTATGAAGAGTTTCCTTTTTTCCATGTTTGCCTGCAATTCATCCTTGAATTTGAAGGAATCGGAAGATTATCCAAACTTTTTTATTCCCAAGTCCTGTCATATTCGTTCCATTATAAAAAGTTGGAGACATAATGCCCTTGCGTATTGGAGATGATGTCCATATGCCTTGCAAGGCTAGGAGTAAGATTAAAAACGTGCTTTGTGCCCATTGTTTATACCCTATGATAAGTGATATGTAATCAATGATGCATAAGTTTGAATACGAGAACCTTAACAAGGATTGGGATTATTAGCTAGAATGCGGGTGGAATCTTAAACAATCTAGATATTTCATTTGGAGGATTTGACAGCATACATTTGGTTTGTTAAACAATTCTCACATTAATTCTGCCCCACGAGCTTTATTTTGTTTATCTATTTTCTTTATCCCAGGATTGTCATTTTTCTTTTTCTTGCAAATTATACCCCACCCAACTAATGTAACAGGTTTAGTTTTGCTTGTATTGTGGTAAAATAATGAATGTGTTAAACAATGATCATGAATGATCTATATATACAAGATACAAGAGAATGTTTCTATAACGAACAAGAGAGAGGAAATATAAACATTCTTGTAGAGTGAAAGAGAAAGTTTCCATAATGAACAAAATGAGTTTATGGAAACATTACAAAAATAGTGACAATTAGAAATAAACGAAAGAGAGATAAAATTAGAAACTATCTATTATCGTAATACCCTCCCTTAATGGTCAATTTATCTTCAAAAAAATAGAAATTTGCATGTCCTTAGAAAGTGTAAAAGGCAGCCTCGGGTTGATTAGAGAGATCTGCATGTTCTACAATGTTGGCTTGTGGTTGGGTCCCACCTTGCTTCTGCTGATCAGAAGCAATGCAGGCCCTACAATCTCGAAGCATATGACCAAATTTGTGGCAGTAGTTGCATTGAATGTTCTTCTTGGAGTTATCCTAAGACGGAGCTGATGAATGAGATGAGCCTTTGTCCTTGTGAAAGGATTGGGCTGAAAACACTTGTTTGGAGGAGGACGAAGGAGCATTGCTACTAAACTGTTGTTTCCAACGATCCCGCTGCAAAAATCTGGTGCACAGATCTGAGAACTTCAGGTCAACATTAGTTGCAATAATGTTGAGCATCTCAATAAAGTGCTCATAGGACGGTGGTAGGCTTTTAAGAGTAATGACCACGTCCTCTTCCTCCATTGTACGTCCAATGGCCTCAAGCTAATCCTTGATGTCCTTAATCTTCAAAAGATGTTCTTGTAAGGACATATTCTCATCCATAATAATGGAGAATAGTTGATTCTTTAGAAAGAAGGCTTTGCTTTTATCTGATGTCTCATGGAAATCCTTTAATATTGTCTAGATCTCTGCAGTTGTCTTGCTAGATGGGATTTGAAGCAGCTGATCATCAGTAATTGAAAGCTTAATGAGCATAACCTCCTTGAGGCACAATATTATCTGATGTCTCATGGAGATCCTTCAATAATGTCTAGATCTCTACAACTGTCTTGCGAGATGAGATTTGAGGCACAAAAATCAAGGCATCTAGAAAAAATAGATGACAACCTAGTTGAGCTCTCAAAAAACCCACCAAGAATCTAAAATCAAAATTTTGAGACGACATAGAAAAAGAGAGTTTTGAAAGAAACCCTAGCCGTCTGCAATAACTTTGAAAAAATTGCAGATTGCTTGTAAAAAATGGCGGATTTGCAGAAAAGCCCAAAAACCTAGAGTGGGCAAGGAAAAAAAATGCAAATTTTGAACACACTCGGGGCAAAAAAACTTCGAACTAATAATTTCAAAAAATAAATTAATTTTTTTTGAAGAGGCCATGAATTTTCTCTGATACCATATTGTGGTAAATAATGAATGTGTTATTAAACAATGATCATGAATGATCTATATATACAAGATACAAGAGAATGTTTCTATAACGAACATGAGAGAGGAAATAGAAACATTCTTGTAGAGAGAGAGTTTCCATATCAAACAAAATGAGGTTATGTAAACATTACAAAAAGAGTGACCATTAGAAATAGATGAAAGAGAGATAAAATTAGAAACTATCTACTATTGTAATAGCTTGATCCCTTCCGAGGGAGCTTTTCCAGGATACCTTCTAATATAGTTTGCAAAGTCTGCAAGTACTTGCCTAGTACTCTATTTTATTTTTTAAATTCTGCAAGTTTTTAAAAGTTTAACTCACATGTTTTGACAAATGGAAGGAAAACAAAGGCAAAAATGCCAATGTGAGTAAAACATTGGTTAAGGTGCATTTTTCATACTTTTCTTTTGCTATCAAACCATGTGTGAGTGCCCTATCATTGAGGTTCTTTGAAATATTCTAGCCCTTTCTCATGGTTTATGTTGTCGAGTTTTTATCGAGTCAAAAATCTTGGGCTTCTTGAGTACTCTTTGAGTCCGCATATGCAAACTATGCCTTCTAATATGATGTTACTTTTCTATGTATTTGATAGTTGATGAATGGGAATGGTTGAGAGAACTACCATGATCACTTTAGTTTTTCCTGAGAAAGAAAGCCATTTGCCTTTCTATGATCCAACTTTCAATCAATACTTAATCTCAATCTCTCCCCATAGATTCGTTCTGATTACTCCTTTAAGAGAGGGATGCATATTTGCTATGCATTGCTTAATTAATTAAACCCTGAATGGAATCAAAGCAACTTTAAAGACCTTTGCCTATTATTAAAAGGGTTATGTAATCATAATAAGTAATAGTTCCTTGGTCTTGCTCATCATAATGTCCCATGAGAAGGTTAGGACTAGTCTCAAGTTATGGCACTTCATTTTTAATCTTGTTTTCTTGAACAATGTGCATTTGTTTCCTTATACTTATGTAGGTTGACCTATTCTTTGTGCAATGGTATAATAGATTATGATAGGTCTATTTGATCAATGCGGAATACTCTAAGCCATTTGAAATAGGAATGTGAGACAATCTAATTGACTACAATAAGGAACATTCTTACCTTTTGATTTATCCTTGTTCTCTGTCTACACATTGTCCTTCTAATGAGTGGGCTTGACTTGACTTTTCCATATCATTTGGATTTACCCCTTTCGGAACATCTATAAAAGTTGATGACAACAATGTTCATGAGATTTCAACACACATTTCTTCTTAAACATACATTATTATGTTGGACTCTTTTTGTCCATTATCTTCTTTATAATACTTGTTCTTGTCCCAAATTTTTCCCTTACTTTCTCCTTGCTAAATAACAAACATTATTTCTATTAAATTTAGTATTAGTAGCATCACCTTGTGCATGACTACTTGTTAGTTAGTAACTACTTGGATTTGCACTACTACTACAATTATAGGGGCTAGTAATATCTTCACATATGGATTATACATTTTATACCTTTATTGCAAGAGTATTCTAAAATGTTCTATAGTTATAGGGGCTGGTAATATCCTCACGTGATGGATTATACCTTCTATACCTTTGTTGCAAGAGTTTCCTAGAATGTTCAAAATTATATGACGAGGAAACTCATACTCACGATCATAGGAAAAGGTTGGATCAATTACATTATAACCAAGATACTCAATTTCCTCCTCCCATGGATTTATACTCAACGTAATCTTCCTCAAGGAAGTTCTTTTCCGACTAAGAGGGCATTTGCATGCTTAAGTGTATCAAGTCAAGCTTTCTACAACTCAAGTTCTTCTAGAATTTGTTCAACTTCCTCTTTATATGACATATTAGGAGAAGTGGGATGTTGGCTAGCAAAATAATTTTCATATTTTTTAATTTTATGCCAAAGTTTTCTATGTGTGAGTCATAGTAACTTGCTCTATTTCTTCTATGAATAAGCATATCATTTCTTTATACCTAAGCATCATACAATTCAAATACTTCTATAAGATCACCAACCCACATCTCAAAAAACCTCTATTAAGCTAATAATGACATCATTATATAAATACAAGGTCAAGTACGACAACATGATTCCTTAGGATTATAAATCTCATGGATGACTATAGATTTTTCTTAGATGAGATTGAATCATGAGGTGTACACAAAATACTAAACTGATCCTTAATGATTGGTGAAATGCATTTTTATTTTAAGTGGATGTTTAATCATAAAATTTTAGGATTGGTGCCTAATCAACTAGGTTGCAAAATCACAATTTATCTAGAGACACAACACATTGAAATCAAAAATATACTATGCATATACATACATTAGATGTATGATATCAAGAAACATACTTGTTAATCCCTCTTCAAAATATCAAAATCTATATGAAATAAAAAAGAGGCCGTTATAAATAATACTTGTAGAAATTGAAATGCTATGAAATATTTATAACAACCATACCAAAAAAATATTACAAGAGGAAACCCTAAGCTAGAATGTTGGCATAATTCATCACATAGTTGTTCTCTTGAAGACCTACAAGCATCCAAGAAAACATCTAGTTACAAGTACCATTTACAATACAATTACTTACCTATGATTTATAATATATATTTTTTGTATAAATGATTGAACTTGTAGATTCAAAATCCCAGAGAATCCTCAACACTTCAATTGTATGAAAATATATGATTAGAGCCATATAGAGGAGAAAATAGTCTCTTAGTGTACATGGAAAAGTATTGACCAACAAATTATCCTTAAATACAAAATCTAAATGTACTTCACAAGACCTTAAATATTTTCTAGGACCACTTTCACTATTACACATCTAAATTGTTTGTCACTAATCCAACTATCAAGAGACAAGTAACAATATCAAATACAAAAAGGTGGATGTAAGACCCTTGAGTCAAAAAATATCTCTGCCTCCTCCGACGTCAAATTCCTTCTTTGGAGATTCAAATCCTCTCCTTGGGTGTTCTACACCTGTGGTTGGGGGGGGAGGTGTTGGTTTGTCCGTGTTGCCTTCTACCCCATCGTCTCTTGCTGCCTCAACTTGCCAATATATAGAGCCATACAATGGACTACCAACAACCTGGGAAAGAGTTCCAGCAGAGGGGACAACCCCCATCTCTGGAGTAGAAATCCTCCCTGCACGCAAAGCATTATCACCAAAATTGATAGCCAACACACTATCCCTGGGAGTAGAAGCCTGAGCCACATTCCCACCCATAATCAAGGAGGCAACAAGGATCAACTCACTAGCATCAACAACCCCACCATCCGTAACCAGAACAACCTGAAAAGAAGCCGCAAGACCTAGAGAATATTGCATAACCACTTGGGAGAAACTCCTTTGAGTTTTAGATTTCTTCACAACCGTGTAATGCTGATCAGAAGCACCATTCCACCATGAAGCTGGCGATTTATTTTTCTCTACACCACATTAAGCAACTGCATGACCAATTTTAAAACATCTTCTACACCTAAAAGGAATCCCTTCATAGTCTAACATTTGAACCCAACTGCTCTTAGAAGAATTAATTACAATCTATGTAGGAAACCCTTTAGAGACATCCATTTTGACAAGAATACGAGCAAAGGTGGAATGGAAAATATTAGACAATTCAATGTCAACCATAAAAAATCTAAAAGTGCATCTCCCACTTCCTCTAAAAGAGAATCAACCCAAAGATGAAGGAGGATTTTTTGATGGTTGATGTTGAATTGTCTGATATTTTCCATTCCATCTTTTCTCGCATTCTTGTCAAAATGGATGCCTCTAAAGGGCTTCCTGTAGAGATTGTAATTAATTCTTCCAAGGGCAGTTGGGTTCAAATGTTGGACTATGAAGGGATTCCTTTAAGGTGTAGAAGATGTTTTAAAATTGGTCATGCAATTGCTTAATGTGGTGTAGAGAAAAAGAAATCGTCGGCTTCGTGGTGGAATGGTGCTTCTGATCAGCATTGCACGGTTATGAAGAAATCTGAAACTCAGAGGAGTTTCTCCCAGGTGGTTGTGCAAGATTCTCTAGGTCTTGTGGCTTCTTTTCAGACTGTTCTGGTTACGGATGGTGGGGCTTCTGATGCTAGTGAGTTGATCCTTGTTGCCTCCTTGATTATGGATGGGAATGTGGCTAAGGCTTCTACTCCCAGGGATAGTGTGTTGGTTATCAATTCTGGTGATAATGCTTTGCATGAAGGGATGAATTCTGCTCCAGAGATGGGGGTTGTCCCCTCAGCTGGAACTCTTTCCCAGGTTGTTGGTAGTCCATTGTATGGCTTGGCAAGTTGAGGCAACAAGAGACAATTGTCAACAAGCAAAAGACAATTGTCTCTTGTTGCCTCATCTAGACAATTGTCCACAAGAAAAAGAAAAATCACTCTATAGACTCTCACTCTCCTCTTCATGTTGTGGGTGAGTTATCTACCCACTCTTGATGTGGGTTTGGAGCTGTTTTGTTTGTCTCCTATTATTGGTCTTTTCTTGACCTTGGTGTAAATAGTTGTTTTGGACAACCCTTGGGCTGTGGTGGTGTAAGGGTAAGCCCCCTTGCTAGCCTGTTTAACTTAATAAAAAACACTGGCATCATGAAAGAATAGTTTATGTTCATTAAAATAGGTGTTGTCATTTGTTATTCTTAACCATTTTATTTTCAATTTGACTTTTGACTATTTTAGAATTTGAATAGATAATTTTCCCAAATGAAGAAAGGGAGGATGAAAATAACTGGATATAGATATAATATACAAACTATAAGGATGAGATATAGTGTAGAACTTAAATTTTAAAAAAAAATCCAAATCCAAGAGTGAAATTAAGGGGATGTAAGGTCACAGGGGCTCACAAAAATGTAAATAAACAAAACACAATTCTTAGTCATATAGTAAATTAATAGGATACAAATTAAAATCAAATAGCCCGAGAACAATGAGTTGGGATAGTGACTATACCAAGTTACACATTTTTTGAAATGGAGAAAGAGGAAACAAGGATTTAACTTTGATTGATGCAATTAATTTCTTTGCTAAATGCTATACTTAGTAGTATTGCTACATACTGTTTGATTAGATTTGTAGGTCTAATATGATTTGAGAAATTATAAAATAGCTCTACTTCTCTACTATAGGTTAAGTTCATGCCACATAAATGATATTCATGCCTTCAATTTATTTGCCTTGATGTCTAGACCCATGTCTATAATTAGTAGTTTTGATGAGCACATTTAGGAGCTTACTATACGAAGATTCTCTCCAAAGCCAAACCCATAAATCTTAATTAATAGATTGAATAATGATTGAAGACACACCATATAACTATGCAATATGCTTGGTTTGTCACTAATGGTGCACATGCTAGTTAATGATTTAATGATATGCTATGATACTCTCCAAATGACGATACAATACTTAGCACCGGAGAGGAAAATATTGATTGTGAATGGGTATGCACACAAAGATAGAGTTAAAAAGTAGTCAACATTTTATTTTAAGCTATTGCATGCTCATGTTTTTAAAAAATGTAATGTGTGCATATTATAGTTTGTTCTAATGAAGGCTTGAGTATATTTTTGACAACACAATCATATTATAACACATGTTCTAGTTTAAACAAATAAAACTCCACCCTCAGGCTTGAAAAAAGATTGAATTTACAAAACCTAAGGGTTGAAAATACAATTTAGTAGTCAAGATCTATGTTTTACGCTAACATACAAATAGTTGTTGTGTTCTTTGTTAGATTAATGTATTTCAGGATTAGATTCAATGAAAAATGCTAGTATGATGTCAAGCTCCATCATAGGTTTTCATTTTTTTTTCTTTCTATTTGCATAATTTTAAAAATCTATTCATCTAACTTAAAAATTGACATTTCCAAATCCTATTGTTCAATCTACACATTGTAATTTTTATTTATCTCAAAAAAAGATGGGATGATTGCTTAGTTTTTTGTTTTTTAAGGATACGTCCATTATGTAATTTAATAAAAAGAATATACATATTTATTAAAAAACTAACAAAAAATATTTTCAAACTACTATATGATTTTTTTTCCATTGAAAAGACTTATAGAATACTTAGCATGCGAGCATGCTTGACAATATGTTATATTTCTATGGTAAAAATAGGAGCAACTTGTTTTCTCTCAACAATACATTCTCTTAATCGTCACAAATGTTCTAAAATAGTAGTTTAGAAACTAGATTTGGAATATTAGTAGTCATGTTCTTACCAAATCTTCAAATTTTGAGCACAAACATATTCACTTAATTATAATATATATATATTTTTTGTTTCTTTTGAAAAAAGTTGTCACCTGAGAATAATCTTTGTCACCTATTTCCTTGAACTTATGTAGATGCTTAAAAAGTGAACAAGCTTGGTTGTATCATTTCATAAAACACCCTAGCGTGCAAATCACACATTTTTCTATTTATGTCAACATATAATGACTATCAAGAAAAGAGTATGCTCGGTCTCACTTTAAAATTTGAATTTAAAGTTTAAGGGTTGAATCCATTATGTAGATGTAAAAGATGTGCAATTTTATATGCACGTGGATTCAATCTAAGTAGAATAATGAATACACAAAAGATCAAATCGATCACAAAGTCATTCAAAAGGATTGACTATTTGCCTACTTTAACGTTGAAACATGCCACTTATATATATTAGTCATTGTATTTGGGACAAATGGCTCAAATAGAGTCCAAAATAAAGGGAAAAAAAGTATTATAATTTCCAATCTTAGAAGATGAAATGCACTTAAACATTTGAGCTTTCATTCAAATGTCATTTTTTATTATCTCTTAACCAAGCTCGTTAGTTATAAGACTTTATCTATGATCAATGACCAATATAAATATGTTATCCATAACTTAACTCTTTCACTAGCAAACCATTGATTAAAATAATTATTAATAGAGTATATTGAAATCAACAAAGAAAATTGTCTATAATTACATCACTTTTCATCATACAAATCTTAAATTTGATGGTCATTTGATCATATCAAGATATTTTTATCATAAAATATAATCAAAATTATAAAAGATTATATTACATAAAGGAACTTTTTAGATGAACCTTAAATAATTAAATATAATTATAATTATAAAAATGTTTAATCTTTGATGTTTGAAGATTTGGAAGACAACCTTTATGATAATCATCACACAAATTTCTTGACAATATTGTTGCCTGTCAAAGTTTAAGCCATTTCTCTACCATCACTTGTCTTTTCATTGCACACTAGAGAAGGTCAAATAACACTATACTAATGCTAGCAATACCATCAAAAAATGCCTGATTCACACAACATTCTTAAGCTCAAAAGCCTATCATAACTGGACTAGCACACATACAACTCATTACATAGAGGATAAATGATAATCTACCAATTACCATAGAATTTTAAGGGTATTCCCACCTACCACCCGCAAACCCTTAGTATAGAAAAGACTCTAATAGTTCATAACCTTACAATTAATATACTAACCACCAAAGGAATATTACAAACTCACCCATCCCACCACCCACCCAAATCATAGGATTACCAATTTTTTCATAACCATAAAAATGTGACACTTAATCCCTAGACTATTTAAGCTAATAATGACATCATTATATAAATAAAAGGTCAGGTACGATAACATGATTCCTTAGGATAATAAGTCTCATGGATACTATAGATTTTTCTTAGATGAGATTGAATCATGAGGTGTACACAAAATACTAAACTGATCCTTAATGATTGGTGAAATGCATTTTTATTTTAAGTGGATGTTTAATCATAAAATTTTAGGATTGGTGCCTAATCAACTAGTTTGCAAAATCACAATTTATCTAGAGACACAACACATTGAAATCACAAATATACTATGCATATACATACATTAGATGTATGATATCAAGAAAGATACTTGTTAATCCCTCTTCAAAATATTTAAATCTATATGAAATAAAAAAGAGATTGTTATAAATAATACTTGTAGAAATTGAAATGCTATGAAATATTTATAACAACCATACCAAAAAAATATTACAAGAGGAAACCCTAAGCTAGAATGTTGGCATAATTCATCACATAGTTGTTCTCTTGAAGATCTACAAGCATCCAAGGAAACATCTAGTTACAAGTACCATTTACAATACAATTACTTACCTATGATTTATAATATATTTTTTTTGTATAAATGATTGAACTTGTAGATTTGAAATCCTAGAGAATCCTCAACACTTCAATTGTATGAAAATATATGATTAGAGCCATATAGATGAGAAAATAGTCTCTTAGTGTACATGGAAAAGTATTGACCAACAAATTATCCTTACATATAAAATCTAAATGTACTTCACAAGACCTTAAATATTTTCTAAGACAACTTTCACTATTACACATCTAAATTGTCTGTCACTAATCCAACTATCAAGAGATAAGTAACAATATCAAATACAAAAAGGTGGATGTAAGACCCTTGAGTCGAAAATATCTCTGCTTCCTCCCATGTCAAATTCCTTCTTTGCAAATACAAATCCTCTCCTTGGGTGTTCTACCCCTATGGTTGGGGGGAGGGAGGTGCTGGTTTGTCCGTGTTGCCTTCTACCCCATCGTCTCTTGTTGTCTCAGTCCAACCATCTACCCCTTTGATGGTGTCTAGGGTTTCTATCGGTGGAGCGACAATTGACAAGCCTGGCTTGGGTGTGAGCAGCCTTTCTGGCGGGTGGTCTGGTGTTCATGGGTTGAAGCGTCAACATGATGACAAAGGCTTTATTCTAGTAACAAGTGCCATTTCTATAAAGTTGAATATGGAGACAAAGGAGGAAATAGATCATAGTGTGTCTGTTTTCTCCTCTCATGCTGTTATCTGTCGATTCAGGGGTTTTGGCCCAGCCTTCCCCAGTTGCATGCTTAGATCTCACAATAGTGGGAGCCCCTCTTTCGGGTACAGTTCATATTTGTCCAATGGCTAAGGGTTTTTTTATTGCTAAATTTTAGAATGCTTAGGACAAAATATCATTTTGTGATTATTTTTAATATGGGAGGATTATTTTTTGTTAATGGTAAAGCCATGCGATTCCGATTTCTATCCTTCCTCATAATCATTTAATAAGATTTCGATTTGGGTGCAGCTTCCTTATCTCCTCCTTCATCTTTGGGTTGATTCTCTTTTAGAGGAAGTGGGAGATACACTTGGGGATTTTTTGATGGTTGACGTTGAATTGTTTGATATTTTCCATTCCACCTTTGCTCGTATTCTTGTTGAAATGGATGTCTCTAAAGGGCTTCCTGTAGGGATTGTAATTAATTCTTCTAAGGGAAGTTCGGTTCAAATGTTGGACTATGAAGGGATTCCTTTTAGGTGTAGAAGATGTTTTAAAATTGGTCATGCAATTTCTTAATGTGGTGCAGAGAAAAATAAATTTTCGGCTTCATGGTGGAATGGTGCTTCTGATAAGCATTACACGGTTGTGAAGAAATCTGAAATTCATAGGAGTTTCTCCTAGGTGGTTGTGTAAGATTCTCTAGGTCTTGTGGCTTCTTTTTAGGCTATTTTGGTTACAGATGGTGGGGCTGCTGATGCTACTGAGTTGATCCTTGTTGCCTCCTTGATTATGGGTGAGAATGTGGCTTAGGCTTCTACTCCTAGGGATAGTGTGTTGGCTATCAATTTTGGTGATAATGCTTTGTGTGCAGGGAGGACTTATGCTCCAGAGATGGGGGTTGTCCCCTCTGCTGGAACTCTTTCCCAGGTTGTTGGTAGTCTATTGTATGGATCTACGGCTTGGAAAGTTGAGGCAACGAAAGTGGAAGATGGATGAATTATTGTTAAGGGTAAGAAAGCTATGATGTCCACACCCTCTTTTGACATGATTCTTCATTCCCACAAGGGTAGTGCTAAAGGTTAATCTTGTTGGCTCTTGTTTGGGGGAGTTTGGGTTGGGGTTTCGTTTGGCCCTCTCGTTGGTTTTTGGCTGCTTGATGGCTATTTTCTTACAATATTTTATTTGGGTTATGGGTGCCTGTTGGCTTGTCCCAAGTTGTTGGTTCCATGTTGTGGGATTTATTGAAACATCTTATGTAATCTTGATGTAAAGGGTTTCAGGTCCCTTCAAAACTTATTTTTACCATAATAAAAATAATATCAAATACATGTGGATTATGTTATGCTTCAATACATTCATCATCCTTATTTAAATTAGCTTATGTATCAAATTTTGCTCCATTCTAGTAATCTTTTGAATACATTTTATAAGGGTAGAAAGAGAAATCACAGAGGTAGGAATGTGAGAGCCTATGAATACATCAGGTCTAAATGATTGAGGATAGTTAGGTAAGTAATATGAAAAATGAATAAATTTGATGCTAGAGGGAGGAGGATGATTAATAGCGACCATACCAGAGGGAAGAGAGATATACTTAACACAAATGTCATAGGATCAAGATACGATCCTAGTAGGAAAAGATGTAGGCATGCCAATAGTAGTATGAATAAGGGGGATATTGGCGGAATACAAACAATATGAGAGAAATCAAATGGAAGGGGAAGTTACAAACCTAATAAGCTTAAGATGAGGAGTAGGAACAAGTAGCAGTTCAAGCTTAGAACCAAATACAATTAGTTGGAAGAACAAAAGAATAAGAGCACTGGGGGAGGTTAGTAGCACACTCTTCAAAGAACTTGAAGAATCAATCATTTTCCTATGACTTTAGGAATCTAAACCATATGACTTGCTAATTAGTACATTATGAAAACATCAATCAAGTGCATAAAGTTTACTTAATTCACAAATGTCTAATATTAGAAGATACTCTACATATGTGTAGTAAAAGAAGTACATTATTTCACTATTAAATAGATTGTTCTCCAGAGCGTCGAAGAGGTGCTGCCACTTGGTGGAGGGACACAAATGATGATCATTTGACTATCTGACCCTCCGATTCTTCCTCTGATGAATCTTCATAGGATGGTGATGACTCCCCACAAGGTGATGCTTTTATTGAGTTGGCCTCCTTTGACTCAATGGATTTGACTCCACCTCTTGTTGTTGATGTGATTCTCTTTGGCCGCGGAGACCCTTCTCCAACTATTGATGCTCTTGGTTTGCACCAAGCTTTGGTTGTTGAGGTACAACATTGTCAACACTTTGTTTCTGTGGCCGATTTTGTCTCAAAGAGGGCTCCACCACCTTCCCCTTGTGGTGGGGACCCTATTGAAAGTATCATCTAGACAATTGTCCACAAGAAAAAGAAAAATCACTCTATAGATTCTCACTCTCCTCTTCATGTTGTGGGTGAGTTGTCTACCCACTCTTGATGTGGGTTTGGAGCTGTGTTGTTAGTCTCCTATCATTGGTCTTTTCTTGACCTTGGTGTAAATAGTTGTTTTGGACAACCCTTGGGCTGTGGTGGTGTAAGGGCAAGGCCCCTTGCTAGGCTGCTTAACTTAATAAAAAACACTGGCATCATGAAAGAATGGTTTATGTTCATTAAAATAGGTGTTGTCATTTGTTATTCTTAACCATTTTATTTTCAATTTGACTTTTGACTATTTTAGAATTTGAATAGATAATTTTCCCAAAGGAAGAAAGGGAGGATGAAAATAATTGGATATAGATATAATATATAAGCTATAAGGATTAGATATAGTGTAAAACTTAAAATTTTTAAAAAAATTTCAAATCCAAGAGTGAAATTAAGGGGATGTAAGGTCATAGGGGCTCACAAAAATGTAAATAAACAAAACATAATTCTTAGTCATATAGTAAATTAATAGGATAAAAATGAAAATCAAATAGCCCCAGAACAATGAGTTGGGATAGTGACTATACCAAGTTACACATTTTTTGAAATGGAGAAAGAGGAAACAAGGATTTAACTTTGATTGATGCAATTAATTTCTTTTCTAAATGCTATACTTAGTAGTATTGCTACATATTGTTTGATTAGATTTGTAGGTCTAATATGATTTGAGAAATTATAAAATAGCTCTACTTCTCTACTATAGGTTAAGTTCATGCCACATAAATGATATTCATGCCTTAAATTTATTTACCTTGATGTCTAGACCCATGACTATAATTAGTAGTTTTGATGAGCACATTTAGGAGCTTACTACACGAAGATTCTCTCCAAACCCAAACCCACAAATCTTAATTAATAGATTGAATAATGATTGAAGACACACCATATAACTATGCAATATGCTTGGTTTGTCACTAATGGTGCACATGCTAGTTAATGATTTAATGATATGCTATGATACTCTCCAAATAATGATACAATGCTTAGCACAGGAGAGGAAAATATTGATTGTGAATGGGAATGCACACAAAGATGGAGTTAAAAAGTAGTCAAAATTTTATTTTAAGCTATTGCATGCTCATGTTTTTTAAAAAATGTAATGTGTGTGTATTATAGTTTGTTCTAATGAAGGCTTGGGTATATTTTTGACAACACAAGCATATTATAACACATGTTCTAGTTTAGACAAATAAAACTAAACCCTTAGGCTTGGAAAAAGCTTGAATTTACAAAGCTTGAGGGTTGAAAATGCAATTTAGTAGTCAAGATCTATGTTTTACACTAACATACAAATAGTTGTTGTGTTCTTTATCAGATTAATGTATTTCCGGATTAGATTCAATAAAAAATGCTAGTATGATGTCAAGCTCCATCATAGGTTTTCATTTTTTTTCTTTATATTTGCATAATTTTTAAGATCTATTCATCTAACTTAAAAATTGACATTTCCAAATCGCACTGTTCAATCTACACATTGTAATTTTTATTTATCTCAAAAAAAGATGGGATGAATGCTTAGTTTTTTGTTTTTTAGGATACATCCATTATGTAATTCAATAAAAAGAATATACATATTTATTAAAAAACTAACAAAAAATATTTTCAAACTACTATATGATTTTTTTCCATTGAAAAGATTACAAAATACTTAACATGAGAGCGTGCTTGACAATATGTTATATTTCTATGGTAAAAATAGGAGCAACTTGTTTGCTCTCAACATTAGATTCTCTTAATCATCACAAATTTTCTAAAATAGTAGTTTAGAAACTAGATTTGGAACATTAGTAGTCATGTTCTTACCATATCTTCAAATTTTGAGCACAAACATCTTCACTTAATTATAAAAAATATATATATTTTTGTTTCTTTTGAAAAAAGTTGTCACCTAAGAATAATCTTTGCCACCAATTTGCTTGAACTTATGTAGATGCCTAAAAAGTGAACAAGGTTGGTTTTATCATTTCATAAAACACCCTAGTGTGCAAATCACACATTTTTCTATTTATGTCAACATATAATGACTATCAAGAAAAGAGTATGGTTGGTCTCATTTTAAAATTTGAATTTAAAGTTTAAGGGTTGAATCCATTATGTAGATGTAAAAGATGTGCAATTTTATATGCGTGGATTCAATCTAAGTAGAATAATGAATACACAAAAGATCAAATTGATCACAAAGTCATTCAAAAGGATTGACTATTTGCCTACTTTAACGTTGAAACATGCCACTTATATATATTAGTCATTGCATTTGGGACAAATGGCTCAAATAGAGTCCAAAATAAAGGGAAAAAAATGCGAGGTATACAATTTCCAATCTTAGAAGATGAAATGCACTTAACATTTGAGCTCTCATTTAAATGTCATTTTTTATTATCTCTTAACCAAGCTCGTCAGTTATAAGACTTTATCTATGATCAATGACCAATTTAAATATATTATCCATAACTTAACTCTTTCACTAGCAAACCATCGATTAAAATTATTATTAATAGAGTATATTGAAATCAACAAAGAAAATTGTCTATACTTACATCACTTTTCATCATACAAATCTTAAATTTGATGGTAATTTGATCATATCAAGATATTTTTATCATAAAATATAATCAAAATTATAAAAGATTATATCACATAAATGAACTTTTTAGATGAACCTTAAATAATTAATATAATTATAACTATAAAAATGTTTAATGTTTGATGTTTGAAGATTTGAAAGACAACCTTTATCATAATCATCACACAAATTTCTTGACAATATTGTTGCCTGTCAAAGTTTAAGCCATTTCTCTACCATCACTTGTATTTTCATTGCACACTAGAGAAGGTCGAATAACACTATACTAATACTAGCAATACCATCAAAGAATGCCCGATTCACACAAAATTCTTAAGCTCAAAAGCCCATCATAAATGAAGTAGCACACACACAACTCATTACATAGAAGATAAATGATAATCTATCAATTACCATAGAATTTTAAGGACATTCCCACCTACCACTAAGTAAGGGAAAACTTATCAAATTAATTCAATATTAAACCTTAAAAATATATTATCCTTATTGTTTTAGCCTGCTCTAGTCCCCTTATAAAACATTCGTTATTGGATTAGCCATATACTTTACATGTTTTTAGCAATTGACATTGCATCATCATAAAATGATACAAATCTTAGACATTCCCACCTACCACCTGCACACCCCTAGCATAAAAAGGGCTCTAATAGTTCATAACCTTATAATTAATATACTAACCACCAAAGGAATATTACAAGCTCACCCATCCCACCACCCACCCAAATCATAGGATTACCAATTTTTTCATGACCATAAAAATTTGACCCTTAATCCCTAGACTATTTAACTTCATTTATGTTATTAAAATTCTTTCATTTCATTAATTGAAATTGGATAGATGGATGCACTTTATGTACAAGAGCCAATCTTGTAACCAAGTAGCACCACTGGAAATGATAGTACACACACATTATGCTCATGGAGTTGAGAAGAATAAATCACATGAATGGAAGCAATGTCAACCTTCTAGTAGGTGCATGAATAAGGAATATGGGCAAATACATCTATAATTCCATCACCTCAGCTTTCAGTCATGGCCCATTGAAGCTTGTAAATCTGCGACAGGTTTCAAGATCCCACAGATATAGGACAATCTTCCCTTTTTAAGGAGGACCC
The DNA here is from genome assembly GCA_027943335.1 of Chamaecyparis obtusa. Lineage (NCBI taxonomy): Eukaryota > Viridiplantae > Streptophyta > Pinopsida > Cupressales > Cupressaceae > Chamaecyparis > Chamaecyparis obtusa. Next base: position 370,772 of record BSBK01010429.1, read on the forward strand.
AATTCAGCATCTTCCACATGCTTTCCTCCTTCCAGTCCAACAGACAAAATCTTCAGGGTGTCATCTTAACCTGCAAAAACTGCATATTTCCACCACAAAGAGGTTGATAATAGTTATGTTTGTACAGTACGGGGAATGGGCATTCATTAGTCTTATTTCGTTTGTATATGAGACGTACTCTTCATCTGCAAAGATAACTGAGAAAGTCTGTGCATTTTATTCTGTTGGTGCATGCGTTCCATGTCAAATGCTCAGAAATGTCTCAAAGCACTTGATAATTGTCCAAGTGGTTTGAGCTACTTTACAAACTTGTTTTATTTCCCATTGCAATTTTCTTAGAAATTGTGTATAACAGATCTCATGGCCTGTGTTTCATTATAATCTTACAAGTGGACCCCCTACTCAAATTGTTCATGGCTTGTGAGAAGACATTTCTGAGCATTTGACATGCACGAACAAAATAGAATGCACAGGCTTTCTCAGTTATCTTTGCAGATGAAGGGTACGTCTCATATACAAACGAAATGAGAATAGTGAACGTCCATTCCCTGTAGTGAACAAATATAAATGTTAGCGACCTCTTTATGGTGGGAACATCATTACACTAGCGAGGAAATCTAATGAGCAAGGTGTCATTTGCAACAAGCAACATGAACCATTCCTTATAATTTTGAACTTCGACAAATATCAATTACTCTCTCCAAGGGTTGTGGTAAAATGTTTTACATATGATGACACTCATAAAGCATGCGGTTTTAAGTGGGTAGGGGAACAAAGAAGAAAACGAGGTTGCACCAATGAGTATAGTGTGTAGGATACCAACACATAAAAAAACATGATCATACAAGCTAGGTCTGAGCACATTATAAGGTCTCATACAAAAAAAAGAGAGCATGTGGGTAACTGTAAATACTGATATTTGATGCATTATTTTAAGGATAATCCTACATTAGATACTTTTGGCGAAAAAATATCAATCTAGGTGTAATCACAATTGAAAGTTGCATTAACCATCTAAGATAGCTTAGTTTGTTTTTTTAAATCTACAAGTTTTCCTTGGGCCCTAATAAGTTGGTCCACTCTCTATAGTTGAATTCAAACTTCAATTGAATGGATTCAATTTTTTTTACCATGGTCCTTTCTTACGTGGTTGGTTAAACTAAAGATTAATTTGATGGCCATGTCATATTTTCAAACAATCATATTCACATCAAATAAATTCAAGGTTATTTTAAAAGAACTAGTGAATTGGATAACAAATTATCTTATGAATTAGTAGATCATGTTAAATCAATAATAGATTTAAATAATAGAACTTTTGGCAACCAGTTTGGATTTCGATCTTTAAAAGAGTGATTCAATGGAGTTAATAAAGCTTGCAAGAAATTTAATGTGTGTCACTTGTAAATAAATAGTTAGAAATGTCCGAGTTGAAACAGGTGTAAAGTAAGTGTAATTTAATCTTCAAGAGAAAGCTATGTGATAGTAGTTGAATTTGAATTATTGTAGTACTATGCCGTGTCTCTATTTTTTATTGGGGTCTAATGCAATGTATTTTTATAAGAACTAATTGAGAAATTTCCATATTTCCATTATGTCTAAGTGTGTGTTTTAGTTACTTACATTACAAACTTAAATGAAATAAGTGGACGAGGGCTGGTCATTTAATTCTTGACAATGTCATTATATTGTAATTTAGAGCAATATTAGCATTCTACATCATTGATTTCAAAAAACTTGAGTAGTAGGTTCTACTTTAGAAATTTCCATGCTTCAAACCCCCTTTATGATGGAAAATCATTCTCTCCTTCTTGCAACTAGTCATTTCTTAAATTAGATTTTGAATGATTTAGACTATTACAATTTAATTGTATAGTTAACATAACAAGTATTTTTGTAGAAGTTTCAATAGTGAAGAAATCATCCCTTCAACACTTTCTCAAGATATTGAATAGAAGTAACTTGAAATTCTTAGGTGATTGAGGACAAGCTTCTCTAGGATTATGAATTTTCTATGCAAGATCACCTTTGTTAGAATTTGCAAAAATGCATAACATCAAAATTTTAAATAAGGGAAAGTTTTATAAGAACCACTTAGAAATAAAACTTAACTATAAGAAATATTAGGGTTTTTATAGAGCCAAAATTGTATGTAACTAGATGTTTCTTTCTACACATTTAGAACATATGTGCACTCCTTGCAAGTAAAGGCATATGAAAACATTCTACACCAATATAAGAAGAGACACAGACAAAAAATATGATCGAAAATAATATGCAAGGAAGTAAAAACATAACAAAATCATTCACCATAACACAATGATGTATCTTGAGAAAACCTTTAAAAAAAATGCTAGACTTGAAACTCTAAACTCTAAACCAATGGATTAATTAGCTAAAATATAGTACAATATACTGTCTAGGTAATGATCTTTCACATGAGAAAAACCAACACTCATTCTGAAGTAGTAGTACAAATAATATCAATGCATAATTATACCTTGCAAACTCCATTGTAAGTACTTTATAAGTATACATATTAATACATGAAATTACCCAGCGAAAACCACAAAACCATGTGCTAATTCCATCCAAAAGTGGCACATAAATTCCAAAAATAGTATTCATGCTAATATATTCCTTTAACATATTGTAGTTGTCCTCCTAACTTTGGTGCTCTAGTTTACTTTATTTAAATACTTCGAATATGCTTTATTAGACAATCACAATAACATATCATAAATTGGTCAATGTTCTTGGTCAACAAGTGTAACTTCCTCTTATAACTACCTTGATGTCTTTGCTACTTGCTGCCGCTACTCCTGCCGCTAGGGCTTTCGACATTGCTGCTCTTGCAGCACGGGCTCAACTGCCTCTAGTGCAGGATGACCTTGCTACCCAGGTTGTTCCTGCGTCTCCTGCACCTTGGGCTTGTTCATTGGCGGGCACGGAGGCCCCTTCTAGGATCCAGTCTGCTTCCACGGTTCCTGGTAAGGGGGTTGGGTTGTCTCATTTTTCTCGTTCTTCTCCTGATGTTACTTCTGGTCAGCAATGCTTTGTGGAAGATGTTTCTTTCGCTAAGGTTGTCACCAAGTCAAACACTAGTGGGATTGGAAGGGCTTCAGCTTCCCCCATCGCTCCATTTACTGTTAGCCGCTCTCTCTCTTTTAATATTTCATCGGAAGCTGAAGGGGACATGGCGAACAACACAATGTCTTTAAATCTCATGGTTTGATTTTCCACTTTTGCGGATTCTGGCCAAGCCTACAACAACTACATGACTGGGTTTCTAGAAGGTAGGAACCTATTTTATCTGATACTGTTCATATTTTTCCTATTGAAAAGGGTTTTTTCATAGAAAAATTTGAAAATACTGTGGATAGAGTTAAGATTCTGTGTGATAACTTCTTTAGCTTGGAGGAGGATAAATGTATGCTGATGGTGAAGCACTAGCATCTCAATTTCTCCCCCTCTGAAATTTTTAGTAAGATCCCTATCTTGGTTAGGATCCCTAATCTCCCCCTTCATCTATGGCATGATTCCGTCCTAAATGAAGTGGGTGAGGCCCTGAGGGATTTTTTGATGCTGGGTAATGATTCTTCTAATATTTATCATTCTACTTTTGCCCGCATCTTGGTTGAGCTTGATACCTTGTTAGATCTCCCAGTTGAAATCAAAATTGAATCCTCCTTGGGTTCATGGATCCAACAACTTGACTATGAAGGTATTCCCTTAAGATGTCGAAAATGCTTTAAGACTGGTCACATTTCATCCCAATGTGGTTTGGATATTAAGAAGAAAAATCTTCACCATTGTGGTGGAAGGGGGCCTCCACCCAACATTACATTGTTTTGAAAAGGTCCTCTCAACCTGGGAAGGTGTCAATTCTCGCTTTAGGTACTGTGATGCTTAATGTGGTGGTGGATGATCCAGGCCTTGTGTTGCCTCATGATGCTCTTGTTGGGTCTATTGATGCAGTGGGGTCGACCCTTTATGCTCGTTGGCTAGATCTGGACCAACTCTTTCTTTGGAGGATGCCAAAATCTCTTCTGGTGGTTTTGTGGGTGTTAGTTCTGCTAGAACTATTGGTGTTTTTTTATGGTTTTAATGATCATTCTATGGAAGATTCTATTACTGGCCCTTTGTTGGTTGATTCGCTGGCAGATTTTACTCCCCTGTTCGATGCTGGAACTTCAATTTTGGATCCTTTATGCTAGCAAGAAGAGGCTGCAAGAGTTGAAGAGGGTTGGATCTTTGTCAAAGGAAAAAACCCAAAGAAGTCATCCCCTTCTTTCGACATGACCCTTCGATCCCATAAGAAGGGAATAAAAAGTTAGTTTCATCTACTTATGCTTTGGAACTCTTTCGGATTATCTTTTGTAGTGGTGTGGGTGTTTTGTTTTATGAAATGCTTTTATTGTGGCAATGTCCTTTTGTGGCTTTTTTGGGATTTATGGCCTTTTGGTTTGGATGAACTGTTGTTTATAGAGAACTTTATTGATCTATCTTTAGTTTTTCTTTGGACAGGGTTTCAGGGTCCCTTCAAAACCTTTTGTTACCTCCATCAAAAACTTCCTCTTATAACTCTCTTATGCATCATTGACACTCATTTTTTATATGAGGGATTTGATTTCTAGAAGAACTAGCTTTTGATCTAGAAAGATAATTAAGATAGTTGACAATTCCTAAACCTATGGGTCCATAATACTAAAATATCTCTTACCTTTAGAGCTAGGTATTTTTCATCAAGATGGTAAAACAAGAGCTCATCAACAAATTGTGGAGGGTTCATGTCCAACTAGTGAGAGTGAGTAGTATGTCTTACTCCGTGGTCTCATCTTAAACTTGAGAGGGTGTCATTAGTAGGTTTTTACATCAAGTAAAATATAACATGACTAAAAAAATCATTAACTATACACAAATATACACTTAACCCATATATTTATCACTAGGTCAAGATAAAATAGTTGAATTAGACCTCTATTAACTTTATAAAACACCTTGTACATTCACTGATAGATTCAAATAACAGAATAATCCTCAAAGAAAAATTCATTCATTATTTAATACATTGTGGAAAGGTAGAAACATCATATACATGAAACTTCGATGATTTAATTTGTTTGGTTTGCTTAAGATTAGTCTTTGGCTTGTAATACTAGATCATAATGATGTATTTATTATAAAATAAAAGTAATATACTCTTGTTAATGAATAAGATGGAGGTTATTTTTATGAAATTTTCTCGGTACTTCACTAATGTAGTAGTACCTACTCCATTGGGCACCAAATTGATGAACAAAAAAGAGGGAGAAGATACATCCACCACACATCAACAAATATAAAGATACATTTAGATACAAATTTGTAGTGCTGAGACTATAGGGTTCACTAGTTTATGCATACAAACTAGGAAACTCAGTCTGTTTCCTCTTGGATTACATTGAGAGGGGAGTGATCTACTTGGCTTAAGATATTAGGCACTAAGTGGGTTCAACATTTCCTCATGAGGAGTTGAAAATGATATTGCAATTATGTAAAATAAATGTGGAAGCTAGGGCTAAAGATGGAAAATGAGGGTTTTCAACATAGACAATATTATTAAAAACAAACATGTAGACAACATAAATAGATCTAGAAATGAAAGATAGAGAGGAGTTGGTTGTTGAAAATTAGGTTAAAATATGAGGGCAATGTTGTCTGGCATGATCTTGACCTGGGGGCGTTGAATGCAAACATAATTGGAAGATCTAGGGTCAAGATGATGCTTAGAAGGCTCCCTAAAGTTTCATCAAAAGTGTTTGGGACAACAGTGGCTGGGGTAGCCTCGAACCTACTTTTTTCGATTTGAGAAAGGTGGATATGTAGGTCTCAACTATCTCCTTTGGCTCTATAGTCAAACCCATAAATATTAACTAATGTTTTGAATAATTATTGAAGACACACCATATAACTATGAAATAACTTGGTTTGTCACTAATGATGCAAATGCTAGTTGATGATGTGCTATGATTCTCTCCAAATGATGATACAATGCTTAGTGTCAAAGATAATTATATTGATTGTATGTACACAAAGATGGGGCAAAAAAGTGGTCAAATTTTTATTTTAGGCCATTGTACATGCTCATGTTTTAGAAAAAATGTAATGTGTGTGCATTAGAATTCATTCTAATGAAGGCTTGGGTATATTTTTCGGTAATACACACATATTATAACATATTTTCTAGTTTAAACAAATAAAATTCTATCCTTAGGCTTGGAACAAGTTTGGATTTACTAACCTTAAGAGTTAAACATACAATTCTGTTGTCAAGATCTATGTTCTACAAAAATAGAGAAATATTTATTGTGTTTTTTATTAGATTAATAAATTTTAGGACTAGATTCATTAAAAAATATAGTATGACATCAAACCCTATCATAAGTTTTCATTTTTTTTTTTTCTAAAATTCATCGATATTGATGTTTTAAGCTTTAATTACTTTCAGCAGTGTCTTTACTTTTACAAAAAATACATGTGCACATTTTTGCATAATATTTAAGATCTATGCATCCAACTTTAAGAATGACATTTTAAAATCCTGCTATTCATTTTATAGATATTACAAATTTTATTTATCTCAAAAAAAGATGGGAAGAATTCTTAATTTTTGTTTATCAGGATTTGTCCACTTTGGAATTTAGTAAAAAGACTACATATTCATTAAAAAATTATCATTAAAAAATTAACAAAAAACATTTGAAGTACTATATGATGTTAGCTAACTTTCCATTGGAAATACTTATGAAATAATTAACATGGGAGAATGCTTGACTATGATAAAAATAGGAGCATCTTATTTTCTCTCAACATTTGATTCTCCTACTGGTGGTGGTGCGTGTTGGCGTCCTCCCCTCCCCAAGCTTCTTTCTATTGCTTATGGATGAAGCTTTTATAGTGTTTCCAAATCTACTTTTTCTCTTCCTCCCAAGGGGAAATCTTATCCTCTTTCTTGTGCCAAGACCTCCTCTATTGTTGTTCATAGCCATGATGTGGTGGATAGTGTGGATTTAACCGTGAAGTCATTGGACTAAGTAGGGGTCTAGATCACTTTATCAACTCAACCAAATAAATGGATTCTGATATTATGCAGTGTAGTCATAAGGTCCTAATCTTTGTTGGATAGTTAATGCCTGTCAGCCGACAATAGGTGTGGTAGGTCTTTCCAAATGTCATTTGGATTGTATAGATTGTTTGTAATGTGATCACCTACTCTGAGCTTCAGGATATTCTTCAAAAGGTTAAACCTTCCTTCTTCAAGAGGCGTGTTGTCAATCGAAATCTCCTCCCAGAATCTAATGTCTCTACCATTACCTAATTGCCATTTCACACCTATTCCGAGAAGGCTTCTACATTTAAAAATATTGTTCTAGATTTTGGATCCTTGTGGAAAATTTCTAATAGAAAAGACCTTGTTGAATCATTCCCTACCCAGATATTTAGCCTCCATATTCTTGCACCAATCAACAAAACTATTCATCAACTTCCAATCATTGTTTTGTCATGAAGGTTTTGTTTTAACTAGCAATCTTTTGAATTCATAGCCCTCTCATCCGTTTTGGAAAACACACAATGTCCTAATTGACTAGGGATAATATTATTTCTCTTCAATCATAATCCATAAAAAAAGTACATTGAATTCTCTCTAATCTCTCAGCCATACATCTTGAAATTTTAAAGAGGGATAAAAAATAAACTGGAATCCCTTGGAGGAAGGCCAAGAGGAGATGGAGTTTACCATCACTTCTCAAAAGATTTCCTTTCCACCCAATTAATTTCTTTTGAGTATGATCCAGAATAGAATTTCAAAAATCTACATTGACCTCTTTGATAGTTAGGGTTAGCCCAAGGTAAGTACTTGGGAGGCTAGTAGACTGACAACCCATGATATCAAGAATTTTAAACTATAGATCTTTTTTAGTGTTAAAGAAAAAAACTCCACTTTTGTGATAATTAATACACTAGCCTGAAGTAGTAGCATATTTTTATAAAAGAGATTTCCATTCTCTAGCCTCAACCACAAAGGATTTGTCAAAAAAGAGAGTGTCATCAACAAACTGTTGTAAAATTGAAGGGGAAGAGTAGAAGCAGGTTTAATACCTTTGATTCTTTCAACATCACCCAGGTACATTATGTTACGCCCAAGGACCCCAACAACCATGATGAAAAGGTAAGCTGATAAAGGGTCACCTTGCCTCAAGCCTTTAGAAGCATTAAAATTACCCCAAGGAACTTCATTAACCAGAACATAAAATCTAACAGTTTCAACACATTCCATAATGATCTCAACAAACCTCTAACTAAACCCAATCTCGGTAAAAAATTTATACAAAAAAAATCCAATTCACTTTGTCACAACCTTAGATATGTCTAGCTTAAAATCCATATCCACTTCCTTGCATTTGTCCATAGAGTGAATAATCTCATGAGTAGTAATTGCAACATCAAGGGTTTTCCTTCTTGGGACAAAACCCTTTTGATTAGGGATTATAAACCTATCGAGGAGAGGTTTGAGTCTATTCACCAGGATCTTACTGAAGATTTTATACATAGTATTACATATACTTATTGGTCTAAAGTCATTCATAGATTTAGGATCATGAGATTTAGGGAAAAGGACAATGCAAGTGTCATTCAGCTGCCTCAATAGTTTATTAGTCCTAACAAAGTCTCTAACATCCCTAGTCACATCAAATCTTACAATGTCCTTGAAGTTATGAAAGAAAGCCAATGGGAAGCCATCAGGTCCTAGAGACTTATAAGCCCCCATAGAAAAGACAACATATGTGACTTCTTCCTTGGTCACTTAGGTAAGAAGGAGGTCATTGTCCTCATTAGAGATGGCCTAGGGAAGGTAGCACATAAGTTGGTCCTACATATCCTCCTGGATACTTGTGTTGTTATCAAAGAGGAGTTGCAAAAAGAAAGAAGAGGTCATGGTGCCCAATTGAGACTAGTTAGAATTTTCCCTACCATTATCATCAAGTAAAAATATGAGTGTTCCTCTTTTTATTGTTGCTAGCGGTCCTTTGGAAGAAGGTGGATTTACAGTCTCCCTCTTTAAGCCATTGGATACGTGATCTATGTTTCTAGTAGATATCTTCATTTGTCATCAAAGTCTTCCATTTAGCCCTGCATTCCTCCTCCACACAACATGTAAAGTAGGGGAAGGATCCCCAACAACCATTTGATGCTAAAAAATGTCCAATCTAGCACTTACCTCTTTTTTAGTTTAGAGTATGTCCCCAAAATTGACCTTGATCCAACCCTTAACCTCTCCCCTAATAATCTCTAGTTTCTTAGCAATTCAAAACATAGTAAACCGTCTAACTGAGGTAGACCACCACCTTTTAATATGTTCTCTGAGATTGGGGTGAGAAGCCCACATTATCTCATATCTAAAAGGAGTAGCTCCCGACCTAGGCTTATCTAGCCATTTTACCAATAGTGGGTTATGGTCAAAAGTAGTTCTAGGTAGGGAAGAAAGAGTTGAATTGAGACCTAGATCCCATGAGGAGGAAATTAGGAAATGATCCAATATAACTTGAATGAGGCTCCCTCCTTTCCTATTATTAGACCAGATGAAAGGATTACCTTGTAACTCTAAATCATAACAGGTCATATTTCTGATAAAGTCAGAGAGATCCCTCATGCTGCCACTGTTTAGTCCATTAGACCTCTCAATTTTTTAGAGGGGAAGAGAGGGGAATTAAAGTCCCCAACAAGCATACATTTTTCATTTTGATCTTCCATGATGTTGTTCATAATCTTCTTCCAAACCAACCTTCTACCTGAGCAGTGGTTAGGAGCATAAATATTAAAGAGATGCCACTAGAGCTCCTTTAACTTAAAGGTGACAACGAAAAAGTTCAGGGAAAAATAATGGGCTCCCTCCTACACCTTAGATTAAGATTCCATAGGGTAGAAATACCTCCTGAAGCCCCCACCACCTCAGAGTAGTGGAAATAAGCACTAGGCCAAAGCTTCCCCACCATTTTAGAGAAAATAGTGTAAGACATCTTAACCTCTTGCAACAATAAAATATCTATCTTGTAATCAAAGATATATTTCTTAATAGCATACTATTTTTGAGGACTATTTCATCCCCTGATGTTCCAAGAGAGGAACATCATTTCTTACCTTTCTGATTAAGGACTAGGGTTAATTGCCTACTAGCACCAATTTTCCTTGCTATCACCTTCTGCCTTCTAGCTCTTTCAAAAGGTCTTCCTTCTTTGACATCAAGACCTACATCAATCTTCTTGCTCCTTGTCTTCTTTTTCTGATTTTGTAATTCCTCCTCAACATTTGTGTTAAGATTAGTGATTGAAGCCATATTGTTAGGGGATAAAATAAAAGACTTAGTGACTTCTTCTACCACTATTTCATATTGGGAAGTAATTTTCTCAACCACATTAACAAAATGGGATTAAAGACTCCTCGTAGCAACAAGGGTGGACAAAAAATTATCTATAGAGATATCTTTGATGATCAAAGTCTTTTCCGCTTGGGATGTAGGTAGTGCAATACCATCAACAATCTTGGTTGATGAAATGGGTTGATGTACTCTTGTATCCGTCTCCATCAAGGGTCCCACAGACTGGGGAATTTCCCCTTCCTCCAGGCAGAAGTAGGGGGAGGGGATTTCATTAGCTCCATAATTACCTCCATGAAGGGGTAGTCTTCTAACTCTCCCTTATTGGGGTTTTCCTGATTAGCCGCAACAAGAGCAACTGATAGGATTTTAGGAGAGGGTTTCACCAATTTAGCTACCCTTGAATGACTCGGGGAGGCCATTTTATCCTTCAACTTGGGCTCTTTACGTAGAGGGACTTTACATTCAACCACTGTGTGAGCTTTCCTATTACACCTTTGGCAGAACAAGGAAGCATTATCATAAACCAACGCCTGAGTCCACTTGCCAAGTTTTGACTTCAAGACCACAAAGTTAGGGAGAGTGATAGTCACACTAACACAAAACCTAGCATAGACCAGTCTAGATTTGGTCAATGTAACTGCATCAACCGAGACATAGTGGCCAAAAGATTTACCAACCCATCTAGCTATTTGTTCATCCAAAACTCCAGGGGGAGTTTAGGCATATGAACTCAAACATGAGTCATTTTGTTAAGCTCATTCGATGGGTCAAAGCCTAGTTTTTATGTAGCTAGGGTAAAAAAATGTTTACTATAGGGCCAAGACCCAGACAATACAAATATTAGATCTTCCTAAGTAGTAAATTTGAACAGGAAGAGACCCTGATGCATGTAGTAAAAATACCTACACTACCTTTCAGCTTCCAATGTGATCCAACTCATTTCCTTACCATGTCAATGGAGGGACATAAGTTCAAAAATCTTCCCACTAATTTCATATGCATATCAGTCATAATTCTATCCAAGATAGAGTTAGGGAGGGATATTTCGGTGTCCTCCATTTGCACAAAGTCCAGGCGGAGAGATTCCAACTTTTTGTTGGGGCCCCCACCAACACATTTTTCCAATCTAGCTTGGGGGAATCATTATTTTGGGACTCTCCTGACACCTTAGCATCTGCAACTAAAGGAAAAGGCCTTGACAAATTACCAGCAACACTATGCGAAATAATGGGCTCAGAAGAAGAAGACTTGACAAAACTATTGGGAGGAGGGTTTGGCCGCGGGGAGGAAGATTCCTCCCTCAGTAATGCAAACATTCAAGTAGAAATTTAAATTTGATACGAGTTGGAAAGTTGTAGAGAGAAGTTGTGATTATATTTGCAATGTTTGTTTTGATTAAGTAAAAATAGGTTTTGAAAGGATCCGAAACCTTATACAAAAGCATCAAAAGATAGGGCAATGAAAGACCCTAAAACTACTGTGATGCACCACCTAACAAACCAAAGGAACTAAAGTTATATCTCCCACCAAGTGGAACAAAAACCAACCCAACTAACCACAACAAAGGGCATCCAAGATTTACATTTTGGCCCATCCTTATGTGAACGTAAATACATATCAAAATAAGGTTTGGAAAATTTAACTTTCTTTCCTTTAACTGTTGTCCATCTATCCTCCACCTTCTCAACAGCTTTCTACCAATCCAAAGATAAACCAGAAGAGCCCACTAAAGGGCAGGCCACATAAGCATCCACAGAAGGGATAGGGATAGCACCACTACCAATCCCCAAAACCCTCACAAAAGAATCATGGACAACAAAACCCACGACACCAGCAGACAAGACAACTGATCCAAAGACAACATCAACGATTCGGTCAAGAACAACAACAACAACACCTGAAGGGACAACATCAACAGTCTGAACCAAAGCCACATCAGAGACAACATCAATAGCACCAGCCAAAGCATGATCAGTCTGAGAAGGGCAAGTAGCCAAACCCCCATCCTTATAAAATTTATGAATCGTATAATAGTGGTCAGAAGCCCCCAACCACCAAGAAGGTGATTTATTTGATTTAACTTTATCAGATAAGCACCACGTAGCAAGATGGCTAGTCTTGTGACATTTCCTGCATCTGAATGGAATACCCTCATAATCTAGATTTAGTGTGCAAGAGCCCTTAGAGGAAGCTAAAGTTATCTTCTCAGGGAGACCCTTAGAAACATCAACCTCCACAAGAATACGAGCATACGTCATCTTAAAAACATCAGAAGAAACTGAATCAACCATCTGAAAATCCCCAATAGCCTCCCCCATAGATTTTAAAATAGAATCCAGCCAAAGATGAAGGGGAAGATTCAACAATCTCACCCATAAGGGTATTTTATTAAAGGACTCAGAAAGAGGATCAAACCCCTGATGCCAGGGTTTAGCCATTAGGGGGAAACGCTCCTCCCAAGAGAAACAACTATCACACAAAATAGTTTTCTTATGTTCAACATTTCCAAACTTTGCAATAAAAAAACCCTTTGCCACAGGGTATATCTGAACAATATCAGTTAAGATGAGTTCCCAATGTTTGGAAATTCAAGTATGCAAATCCAAAAGAGAAGGCCAAAAACCCCTAAATCTAAAGATTGCAACATTAGAGGAGAAGTCAAATATATATTTACAATGTTCGTTATTATATATCTATAATGTTAATTCAAACCCATACATTTTTACAATATTGTTTATTTTTGTACCTTGAATTTGAATGCTAATCTTTCCTAAAATCATTTATAGACTAATGCACTAAAATTAGGTAATTTTAATGATCATTTATACAAATATTTATGACGAGATAGATTTTAGTGTAGAAAATTTATTATGGAATCAATGTGTAGATATAGGGATGTGACAAATGTGGAATGAGAGGAATATTAAGGATACATAAGATACATCTATTTCTTGATATGTAATTCTATTAAGAAATTTTCTTGAAATGAACAAATAACTAAATGTTTAATTTTGAAGCTATTGTAAGTTTCACTATGTTAACTGTAATCATTGTGCATAGGAACATTTAAGAACATACAAAATTGTTTAAAAAGAAAAATAGAACGACCTTTAACAAACACTGTTGAATTATGATACCTTTCACAAATATCTCACAAAATTATTGTACACACAAAATTGTTGTAAACCAGCATCATTATCTTAAAATTATTTTTATAAAATATAAAAATGAATCATCTTATCAACTAAATATACTAATACTTATCAACCATTCAATAACACCATTAAATTTTACTTCTTTGACTAATCCAGATACACCAAGTAATAGAATAATTCTACTCATTGAAAACTGTAGACCTCTACCAGTGAACAAAAGCTTTGTTTTGTCTGAAGTGACATTTCCCCCTATTATCTTGATCCATGAATACACTCTCGTTCCTACTTACGAGGCTTCAAGTTCACATCAATGTATTTTTATACTTCATTCTCATTATTCTATGCTCTTCAGTGATCACGGGATCTCGTTATTGTTATTATTATTATTCTGATATAGTCTTCCCATACTTATTGGGCTCCTTATAATGGTATAATTACAGCCATCATTATTGTTGTATAACTGTTTCTCCATGATTCCTGTGACTTCCAAATATATTGGTAGAACACTGACAAAGGCAGGAAGCAGAGCCAACAAAATAACATTCTTATTTGTTGGTCAAAGAAAAACTGCACATTCATTCAGACGTGAGTTTTGTTAATATGACAATACATTTTTTTTGGGACCTTGACTGTGTGTAACAAAAGATCTGAAGAAACAGCTGGTATGATTACCATTTCTCCGACATATGAATTGGAAGTAGAGCAAATAGCTGCAGTAGAATATGATTGATTATATCAAAAGAAGTATTTCATTGAGAATGGGAAAGCCATAAATGTATGGAGCAACTCAGCTAGACTAGCTTCAGAATTAGACATTTGGGTAAACAGTAGAGGAGATTGATAGTGGAGATGTAAATGGGCATGGTTAAGCTCTATAAACTGCATAAGTAAATATAATTCTGGTTTGCAGGGTTATAAAAAATGCTTCTTTCATGAAGGGGACTGCTATGTAAAGAGTTTTGAAATTTGAAAAATAATAGAAAGAAAAGTATTAAATTGATTTGAGTGAATGATAGATAGTCGTTTGTTATTTTGATTATAATTTTGAAAAAAAATATACATTGTCATCATTTTTTTGTGTGTTGGAAGATGAATAACAAAATACGAATTGGGTTATTCTAATAATTGGTGGATTGAGTGCTATTGGTATGATCTTTCACATGGATTTGAGTTGTGACATGTAGATTTGACGTGACAAAACATAGACTTCAAAATTTAAATATAATAGAAAGGAAAGTATTAACTTAATTTGGGTGGATGATAGATAGTTGTTTGTTGTTTTGGTCATATTTTTTTCTTAATTACAATCATATATTTTTTTATATGTATTCGAAGATGAATGAAGAATTATGGATTAGGTTTCTCTCAAAAAATGGTGGATTGAGTGCTATTGGTTTGATCTTCCACATGGATTTGAGTTGTGACATGTAGATTTGACTTACAAAACATAGACTACTGAACTTGTTTGCTTTGATCAAGACAATTTTGGGGATTATGTTAGATTGTTAGAATCAAGCTCTTCTATGTCAAACTCTTATATGAGCCATCTTAATGATTTCAAGTGAAAATACAAAGACAAGACAAATCCACACGCATGATGTTGTATTTTGATAATTTAAAGTTTACATCTTTGTCCCCTTATAAATCAAAATATTTTTTTTAATGATTTTCTTCTTAACATTACTTATGAATTAGTGACACATTGAATATCTTTAAAAGGTATGTGCATGGAGATGGAGAGCCAAAATGTGGTCAAAATATGTTTTAAGACATAATATGATATTGCTACTAATAGTGTGATTAGATCATAATACAATCACATTGTGACTTGATTGTTTTTCTATTGACACAATCACATTATAATATAAATATGCAATATTTTAAACCAATAAAATACCATCACTAGGATCATAATTTGAGTTTGTTTTTCCAAGCCTAAGGGTTTGATATACGTGCTCAAATTGAAAGGAAACTTGCAACCACATAATAAAATAGTCCACAGAACCCAAAAGAAAAACCTACGCAAATAATTTTTTTTAATCCACATGCAAGAGAATAGACAACATACCCATCGAAAAATGACACAAGATATACCTTGGGAAAATACTCAAGAGGGAAAAATCCATCTTTTAAAAGAATCCATGGATGTTCAAAGTATTATTCAATAACAAATATGAATATATATCAGTAGAGCCACCATGAATGCCTCTGAATCATCAAACCTCTTGTATGCGATTCTGTGTCCAAGAAAGTAACCACACATCCTATGTCATGCTTCATGTGTGAACTCTTCAAAAGAAATAAGGTCCTCAGAACCCCAACTTTCCAATATTAGACAACTACCCTTGTGTTTTATTTTAAATAGAAACAATCACATAGAACCACCAAGTTTATTACATAAAATCATGTGGCTAAATTTAATTTTGGGTACTGAGTTTTCACTATATTAATATTTCTCCCAATATTATATTGAAAACATTTCCCTGATTTGCGAGACCCATGTTAAATATATTCCCAATGTTACAATAGAACACATAAAGTGGTCCCAAGAATGTTAAATTCTAGTGATGCATGTACATCTAGGTACCCCTAGGTGCACTATACACTTAATAATAAATACATACATTATAAATATTATGCATGGTCACTACTACATTTGGGGCCAAATTTCGACAGAAGTTTCCGACCGCTAACTTTTTCTTACGAATTTGATGTTTTTTTTTGTAATAGGCCTCAATGATGTCGGTATTTCGATGGGTGTTTAATTGACCATCGGAACTCCGACAGATTCGGGGTACACATTTAAAAAAAAGTGAAACAGCCTCATCATTTTTATTTCGATTGGAGAGCGGGAGAAAAGGAGCGAAAGCTGAGCGCGGGAGAAGGTATGTGATTTCTTCATCTTTCGAGCCTCTGACATCATATTCAAATGCATTTCATTTTATTGTTGAGGGAGTTGCTCTCTGAAATGACAACATTCTACTAGTGTCGTGCCCTAGCCAGTGCTATATCTCTATTATTTGATGTTATTGGTGCTTGTGCTCAAGGATATCGATTCACTGTATTCAAATGTTTGGATTCACGTTTGTTGATATTACTAGCATATGTGTTTAATGACGCCATTGTATATTGCTGTCACTAAAATGATCACATTCTATTGGTGTCGTGCCCTAGCTCGTGCTTTAACTCTATTATTTGATGTTATTGGTGCTTGTGCTCAAGGATATCCATTTTTTTGAAATGTTGACTGTGGTTATCAAATGGACAGCCTGTGAGCTTCTAGCTAGGCGCCATCTGTATTGATAGCTTAGGGCATCAAATGTATTGTATCATTGATAGTTGAAACTTTGTTAAAAGGAAATAGGACAAAACAACAATTTTTATTTAGTTTCTCTATTTTGATCCCTAAGTGGCTTACAACCCTAGAGAAGTATATGCAGATTTACGTATCTAGTTGCAGGATACATAGTAGTCGATAATTCACAAGAAATCCATGCATCCAATTTGAATAGCAATTAATACAAAGAACTAGGGTCCTCTAATGGCCTAATCATCTGGACCTTGACTGTCCCCTCAACCAGTGACCCTTCAAAATCGGGTTATCATGCAATCAGTGAGTGATCCTTCATTCTCCTGGTCTGCCCTGCATCCAAACATATTGGAAATACACAATACAATGATAACAAGTCTTTCACAATCCCCTTTCCCCCAAGGAACACTATCAACCTCCCTTCCACATAGCATTTCACTGTTTTATGAGTGGATTGTGCAGGAACAATTAAAATTAAACAAGGAGCAAACTCCTCAACACATCTTGGAAACCATTGAATTCAATAATAAATGAAACCTAACACCAACACTATTCCTTTCATAGTTGCAGGATACATAGTAGTCGATAATTCATAAGAAATCCATGCATCAAATTTTTATAAGGATATCCTACTAATCAATAGGAATTTTCTTGATATGACCAATGATTATGCATTTTGATGGCAGTGTGCTAGTTCAAAAGGATAATATAAATCTAAAACAATTTTTTCTGATTTTCTCAAACTATAAATGTGGTTAAAGGGAAAATATTATGTGGAAAACCCACAAACCAAGCTAGCAAATGATTGTACATCAAATTATTCCTATATTCATTCAAGTATTGCTATGCTTCAACTACCCGACCTTTGAGCTTCATCTAGAGGAATGTGTAGTTTTAAGATAGAGTTACTTCTTGGGCCTTACAATAGGGTGGAATATGATCAAGATTTGTTTAGGCTATATCTTTCTTAGTCCCATTGTTAGGTTCTTACGGTTCATGGTTTGAATCTATTATGGTTGTGTAAGGGATTTGTAGATGCTTTTTCTAACATAATTATTGGACACCATGATTGGAACAATTGGTTGTTGGCTATTGTACACATGAATCATAACTATCAATGGTTCTTTGTGTTCAAGAATTCGTTGATCAATCTTTGAGATTTATTGGCCCAACTTTAAAAGAATGATAAAAGATATAGTGAGTGCTATCTTTTCCAAGTGTTTTGTGGGTGCCATTATCTTCTAGGAGTAATTGCTGGAACCAAATTATGTTCTTTGCCTCTAGTAAATATTGCAGACACAATCATCTTCTTGGTGAAGGGTTGCTTCCATCCCCATGAGGCACTATTGCATGGTTTCCATTCCCTTGTAGTATAATGAACCTAATTTAATACAAGTGTGCACTATTTTGGGATCCATAATTTATGGCCCCTACACTGTGGTTGTTAGCCTAAGATAGGCCTACCTTTGCATATAATAAGAGGCCAACATGAAACAAACATCTAGAAGTTAGGGGGTTGTTCCCTGTCCATAATTTATTATTTAAGTGCTAAGTGATGATGGGTATATCATGTAATTCATACCTAGTGTGTCTCTTTCTTTCTCTCCACATTTCACATTAGGAGTATATGCTATAAAATACCAATGAAATCAACTATTGGTCAAATCTAATCAGAATTGCAGTATAAAGATTAAAATAGATCTTAAAGAAATATGGGAGCCATTTTTGACAGATATTGTACAAATGAAGAGAATACTCCCAAGAGGAAATGCTTCAATGTGGAACAATTGAAGGACAATATTTTACTTTTATATGCACATCTGCAATGTTTTTGATATATTTCTGAGATAACAAAACCATAGAAAGAATAACATATAGAAGAAAGTAAAGAATAATGATCATATTTTGAGATATTGTGGAAATTTAGAGGAAAGAATGCTTGGTGGGGTTATCATGCAATCAGTGAGTGATCCTTCATTCCCCCCTCTTCCAGTGATCCTTCAAAATCGGGTTATCATGCAATCAGTGAGTGATCATTCATTCTCCTGGTCTGCCTTGCATCCAAACATATTGGAAATACACAATACAATGATAACAAGCCTTTCACAATCCCCCTTCCCTCAAGGAACAATATCAACATCTAGACCTTGACTGTCCCCTCAACCAGTGACCCTTCAAAATGGGGTTATCATGCAATCAGTGAGTGATCCTTCATTCTTCTGGTTTACCCTGCATCCAAACATATTGGAAATACACAATACAATGATACCAAGTCTTTTACAATCCCACTTCCCTCAATGAATTACTATCAACATCTGGACCTTGATTGTCCCCTCAACTAGTGACCCTTCAAAACTGGGTTATCATGCAATTAGTGAGTGATCCTTCATTCTCTTGGTCTGCCCTGCATCCAAACATATTGGAAATATACAATACAATGATAACAAGTCTTTTACAATCCCCCTTCCCTCAAGGAACACTATCAACAAGTGACCCTTCTTCTTTTCAGCCATATCCAATGTTTCATTGAAGTCACGACCAAGAATGAAGGTCACCTTACCCACAGCATTCATGGATTCTGAAATGTTGTTCCAAACTCCTGAAAACTTTTCTATTGCTTCTTGTTGCTTCTTTAAATACTTCTTCTACCACAATGTCCTCCTGCCCCATCTTCTTGATCTTCCTGGCTAAAGCGGATGAATCCACACACAATAACCCAAAATGAAGGGTTTTGTATCCTTTAATGAATCTCAATCACTGGTAATGCATGGACAGTGAAACCAGTAGTCTCCAAAGCATTCAATAAGTGAATATGAATGTTTGAAAACTTTCCTCTGAACTTCCCCAACCACTCCTAATCGGTTAGAGGGATATTTCTAGAATCTCCACTATTCCTATTCGTACCAACAATTCTTAGACATACTTTATCTGATATGATAATAACATGCTAAACTGAATCAATGGCATGTTCTTCATGTGGTACAAGGAAGATTTGGCTATCAAATCTTCCTTCATGCAAGCTAAGCGCGAGAGAAGGTATGTGATTTCTTCATCTTTGATTGGTATCTTTGACGGGCAATGTCTTTCAAGCCTCTGGCATCATATTCAATCACAAATTTCAAATGCATTGCATTTTATTTGATCATGAATGCTCACTGAAATGACCACATTCTACTGGTGTTGTGCCCTGGTCCATGCTTTATCTCCATTATTTGATGTTATTGGTGCTTGTGCTCAAGGATATCGATTCACTATTTTCAAATGTTTGGATTCACGTTTGTTGATATTACAATTCATCATATCAGATAAAGTATGTTTAAGAAGTTTTAGTGTCTAAACACTCAACTAATCCCTCTAACCGATTAGGAGTGGTTGGGGAAGTTGAGAGGAAAGTTTTCAAACATTCATATTCACTTATTGAATGCTTTGGAGACTACTGGTTTGACTGTCCATGCATTAATGTTTATAAAAGATCAATGAAGTATTTAAAGACATTCTTACATGTTTGGAGAGGTTTAAGAGGCACTTATCATGACTGTAGCCTCACAAACAATGACATAGACTGGTTTTACTAAGTTTCCTTTCTCTACCGTAGGGGTACAATCAGAGGGTTCATTGACAAAATGATCCTTTGAATGGTTACTATGAATATGAATGATTTGATATAGCATATTACTCATTTTACTTGAAGTTTGGAATAGCTTGTGCAAGGGTGAAAGTAGTTTTGATCATTTTGGTCGTGACTGTTCCTCTACACAGTCAGAAAATGTAACTATCTAATGATTATATGTAATGTTGAATGGATTAAATGCTTTATTCTTGGTAGAAGTGAATGGAAGGAATAGTGTTGGAGTTAGGTTTCATTTATTGTTGAATTCAATGGTTTCCAAGATGTGTTGAGGAGTTTGCTCCTTGTTTAATGTTAACTGTTCCTACACAATCCACTCATAAAATAGTGGAATGCTATGTGATTGACAATTTCATACAACTGGTCCTTTGGTGTGTATTAAATACAATCCAGTCACTTATTGAATGCTTTGGAGACTACTGGTTTGACTGTCCATGCGTTACCAGTGTCTGAGATTCATTAAAGGATACAAAACCCTTCATTTTGGAGTTATTGTGTGTGGATTCAAATGTAGGTTTGATTTGGTTAATGTTTAAAAGAGATCAATAAAGTATTTAAAGACAATCTTACATGTTTGGAGAGGTTTGAGAGGCACTTATCATGACTATACCCTCATAAACAGCGGTATAGACTGGTTTTACTAAGTTTCCTTTCTCTATTTTGAGGTTTCCTTTCTCTGCCGCAGGGGTACAGTCAGAGGGTTCATTGACAAAATGATCCTTTGAATAGTTACTATGAATATGAATGATTTGATATAGAATATTTCTCATTTTACTTGAAGTTTGGAATAGCTTGTGCTTGTGCTGGAATTCTTGGTAGAAGTTAATGGAAGGAATAGTGTTGGTGTTAGGTTTCATTTATTATTGAATTCAATGGTTTCCAAGATGTGTTAAGGAGTTTGCTCCTTGTTTAATGTTAACTGTTCCTGCACAATCCACTCATACAACAGTGAAATGCTATGTGATTGACAATTTCATACAACTGGTCCTTTGGTGTGTATTAAACAAAATAGAATTTTCAGCATATTATTATAATTCTATTTCTTTTTTGTAAACATGCCATTGGTTCAGTTTTGTAAAAAAAATTTCATATACAATTTTTTTTTTCTATTTTTTCCATTTGATAACTACAGTCAACATTTCAAAATAGTGAATAACATCAAATAATGGAGATAAAGCATGGGCTAGGGCACGACACCAGTAGATTAAAATTGAACCAATGAAATGTTTACAACAAAGAAATAGAATGATAATAATATGCTGAAAATTCTATTCTATTTAATACACGCCAAAGGACTGATTGTATGAAGTTGTCAATCACATAGCATTTCACTGTTGTATGAGTGGATTGTGCAGGAACAATTAACATTAAACATAGCCAGTGTTCTCTTTACTTTCTCAAATCTCTGCAAGTCAAAAACATTAGAGTTGTATAATACATTTTTAGTATCTTTTTTCCATGGGTCCTTGGTCTTTGGGTCCATGGAAAGGAAATAGATTACAAAATACACTTCAAAACAAAGGAAAAACTTAGCAAATTTAGTCTAACTCATTGTAGATGAAGGAAAAATCATGCTAATAGTTCCTCTAAGTCTTCCAAAATATTTATTGAACTCCCCTAAAGTCCTATTGGATCCCCAAATTGCTTAATCCAATCAACTTACATCAGGATCATGAGAAACTTCAAAGGATTAAAAACATTACTTGGAACAATCAAATCATTATGCTTTCAAATCAATTACCTATCAACATATCCCTTGTGAGGGAGGGAAGCCAAACACATAAAGAACATGCACATAAACACGACAGTTGAAAAACTTAAATGGAATACACCAAGAAGTACCAAATGATGAATGCTCAATTGTTGTAATGGCAAAGCATCAGAACCGTCCATTTCTAGAACTTGATTTTATAGTCTAAATGATTTTTCTATAGTCGTAATGATTTTTCTAGAACTTGATTTTGTAGTCTTAATGATTTTTCTATAGTCCTAATGATTTTTCTATAGTACTCGTAATGATTTTTCTAGAACTTGATTTTCTAGTCTTAATGATTTTTCTATAGTCCTAATGATTTTTCTATACTCTTAATGATTTTTCTTTCATCCTAATGTTTGTTGTTCTTGATAAATCAGGCCTTGAATTTGAATTTTTGTTCACTGTTTTATTTTAGCTTGATATTTCATTCATTTTTCATATACACAAAGAGTACACATGCTGATTAAAAAATGAGCTATTTGATTAAGGTTAACTATTCATGATTGTAAATAGTCAATATTTCTGATGGTACTCCTTGGTGTATTTCATTTTAAAATAATCATGTTTCTATGGCTATGATAAATGTCCCTTTGCATTGAGAAAATTAGAGTTGAAAAAATAGTTGCAAACAGATCATCCTTCTTCCACCAACATTCTTGTCAATGTACAAGTAACGAGTCATTCCATTCAAGAAAGACCATGTCTGACAATAATAACGCAGAACAAAATAAGGAGTATGCAGAATTTAGTGATTGTATCTTCCATTAGAGCCACTTCATATGCACAGGTGATGAACATGCATATTTACCTGAGTGCTATTGGGAGCTTACCCAACAACATATACCTTCTATGATCAACTCTTATATGCATAGGTGATGAACATTCAGATTTGCCTAAGCAGTACTTTTAGCAGTCCTCCTACACATGTACTATTGTGAAAATCATCACAAGTCCATTTGTTGGAGGGCTACTCAAAGTACACATGTTTGGAGGTCTAAAGGAAACAAGAGAATTTGAAGAGTCAGGAGTCTTAAGATTGTACTTAATATAGCCAAGCTTCATTCAATGGTACATTCAAATATGAAACAAACCATTCTTAAACTAGATTAAACTAGTAAACCAAAGGACATATTGATTATAAGTAAACTAGTAAATCAAAGGACATGCTTTTACTACTAAGTCTCTATTTTTTGGGCATACTAATTATAAGTACTTGACATATATCACAAATGTTGCTAATTAAAGTTGGCGGGATGATTACGCCTATCTTGAAAAAAGATTGTCAAATCATTATGCTTTCAAATCAATTACCTATCGACACATCCCTTGCGAGGGAGAGAAGCCAAACACATAAAGAACATGCACATAAACACGAAAATTGAAAAACTTAAATGAAATACACCAAGAAGTACCAAATGATGAATGCTCAATTGTTGTAATGGCAAAGCAATATCAGAACTGTCCATTTATAGAACTTGATTTATCTATAGTCCTAATGATTTTTCTTATTTCTTGTCTGTGCTTGGTGACAAGATTTTGAACATTGTTGACATACTTAAATGGAATACACAATACCAAATGATGAATGCTCAATTGTTGTAATGGCAAAGCATCAGAACCGTCCATTTCTAAAATTTGATTTTGTATAGTCTTAATTATTTTTCTATAGTCCTAATGATTTTGAAAATTGTTGACAAAGAGTGTTTCTTTTTTTGATTGTAGTATAAATGATTTTTCTATAGTCGTAATGATATTTCTTATTTCTTGTCTTTTGTCCCTTTTTGATTTCCTATGTCTGTACTTCATGACAAGATTTTTTCACCTTCTTTTGTTGGTATATTTCATTCAGTCTATGTGGATCGAATACTATTTTGTTCATTATTTTATTTCAGCTTCATATTTCTTTCATTTTTCATATACACAGAGACTAAACATGCTGATAAAAAAATGAGCTATTTGATTTAGGTTTACTTTTCATTATTGTAAATGGTTAATATTTCTGATGGTACTCCTTGGTGTATTTCTTATAAAAATAATCATATAAAAATAATAAATGTAGTAACGATGGTGCAGTGCATTATTGATATATAGGCTCGACGACTCTTGTCAATGTGCCAAACTGTCGATGTGGTGGTGGGCAATGTGTGTTGAAGACTTCAGGAACACCGAATAACCCTGGACAATAATTTTGGTGCTGCCCAAATAGAAAAAAGGTTGCTGATGTGTATATATTTAATGTTTCTAATGTAAATACTATTCATTATAATATAAGAACTAATGTAGATAGGGCATCACAGGGAAATAATGGCTGTGGATACTTTAGTTGGGTCGATGAAAACTCATCTGCATCTATCTGCCCATCTCCACTTATCTGCGATGAAGGATTTGAGTGCAAAACGTGTCAGGCTAGGGAAAATTCTAAAATTATATTTTTACGATGACTTCTCTGTATTGTAATCGCATATCTTTGTTGCGACCATATGTAGAGATGAACTCAGGAATTAGTTAGTTTAGTATTTTCATATTGTAACTAATATTTTAATATGGATATGACGTAACTTCTCTTTGCCTCAAGTGCAAATATATATGGTTTACATCTTTTTTTAGAATAATTCTTCATGTTTATGGCTCAGGTGAACCCCAATTTGCTATCAATCACATGATTTAACGTATAGTGTTTTCTTGGTTGTTTCATTTGTTCCTTGACCTTGACTATGGATTGACTATCATTTTCAAGCTTGAGCGTGACTTCGTAACACACATCATCCGTAGATTTGTACGCAATGCTGATTTACGAACATAAATAACGCATTGAACGTAATCTACAAACGTTGCGTGTATGAAGTCTTGCTGAAGTTTGAGCGTCCTCCCTTTATTCCAGTGAGGGATTGGAATGAGTTCATTTTGGATGCAAAGGAGAAAGGGGATACTCAAAGAGGAATTACACCAGCAAATGGGAGAAGGTATAAACATTTTAATAGATTTTTATTATTAAATAATGAAATTTTCATATACTAGTGTTCTAAGCGTCCTCATTACATGATTTAAGGTCTTAGTCCATGGACAAATTAAATTAGACTTACTATCCAAAATACATAAAAAATATGCACATAAACATGACAATTGAGAAACATAAATGTTGATTTCACAATAGCTGAGAAACATAATTGTAGGCATCATAGTCACAATCTTTTGGAGACAACGTAATTGAGTTGTGTACCCAAGCGGTGTAGAGCAACTTCTGTACCCCCAATTCCAAGTTGAATACATTTGTTGGAGGACCTTGTATTCATGAGCAACATATGTAGTCAACTTGGAATCAGAGGTGCAGGAGTTGCTCTCCATCGTCTGGGTATACAACTCAATTACATTGTCTCCAAAAAATTGTGACCACGATGCCTACAATTATGTTTCTTAGTTGTTGTGTCCCAAGACCCCTTATGACCCTTTACGACCATTTACGATCCCTAAGAATACATCTTAGAGGTCTTAAAATGTCGTAAAGGGTCATAAGAGGCTCCTAGGAGGGGCCAAATGAGCTTCCACCTTCACATGGTTGGCCTTGTTAAGTAGAGAATGTTTAACTATTCTTGAAACAAAGAGAAGCTCAATAATTTAAGGTCTCAGTCTGTCGAGATGCTGAAAAAATGATAGGAATCAACGATGGAGAGTTTTTAGATTTTGAGAAGACGTATATGGAGTGGAGGCCAGATTGAGTACTAGTGCAGAGTGTTAATAATTATAGCCTTTCGGCCAAGATCAAACTGATCAAATAAATACCCTTGTGTGATTTATAATAATAAGGAGATTATTATTTCATTTATATATATGTGTTGGTTGAATTAGTTAAGGGCCCAAGGTCGGCCTCTTGGCTTTAACATTAAATATATTTAATAAGACCAGGTCGGCCCTCTTGAAGATAATTCAATTCATATATATATGGTGTTGGATTCTAGGGAGAGAAGCACCAAAA
Organism: Chamaecyparis obtusa; assembly: GCA_027943335.1. Taxonomy (NCBI): domain Eukaryota; kingdom Viridiplantae; phylum Streptophyta; class Pinopsida; order Cupressales; family Cupressaceae; genus Chamaecyparis; species Chamaecyparis obtusa. Next base: position 397,014 of record BSBK01010429.1, read on the forward strand.
AAATAACGTGCCCCCCTCCCCCAAAACCTTGATTCTCTACTTTAAGCAAACTTAGATTAGCATATATTGGTGTGAAAGATAAGCAGCTTCGGCAAATAGATAAGAACAAGTCTGAGCATGAATAAAGATCAGATTATGATCTGATCCATACAACCAGCAATTATTGGCAATGTTAACTGTGAGTTGATTAGGGCTGGAAGCCTCTATTTGGACTGGACTCTTCCTCAATACACTAACACTAAGGTACTAATCAGGTTCTCCTTAGCACCTTTGTTAGTACAATTGGAGGCATATAGACCGGAGTATACTTGGTTGATATCCGGGTATCTTCTATCCCTTCTTGTTTACTTTATTCTATGTTTAGCTGTGTTAGATCTCTATAGTTTGTTCATTCCGGAGTAGAATCCAAAATATATCAACAAGAGATGATGATTCAGTAACCTACATCTAGAAAACCTTCACAATTATCCCTTCTTTGGCCTCCACTTTTTCTTCTTCTAAAAAATGGTTATCTAGAAACTTTGGAGCCTACCAATTCTTGCCGTACACAACCTATGCATGTTGATGACAATGAGGACGTGCATCATAGTAATACAAGTAAACATCTTAAATTGATTGGTGTAGTAATATAAATTTAATTGCAATTGGTGTTTGGATTAATGTAACAATTTGTATTGCAGCTGTAGAGAGTGTAGAGGCCATTGTTAATGAGCAGGTTGAGGTTGAGGCCGAGGCCAGACAAATTGACCTCGATGTTGATGATGTGACTAGATCAGGTAAAGAGCTATATGATTATGAATGCTGCCAATGCCTTTATTACCAAGCAATCACTACCCGCCATTAATGAATATTAATGAACACTTACACCATGAAGAAGACAAATGATTAAACAAAAAGAGAGGACCAACTGAACCATCTTATGGTCAGTCTATATCACATTGAGAAACAATGTCAAGACTTGAGAATCAAAACAATCAAAAGTTTCTTCAAGACCATGAATGATCAACAACATTCCATCAGAAAACAAAACACTAATCTATGTAATCATTAAGCCATAAAATATGTCTTTAAATTTTAGAAGCATCACAAAAACTTTCAAGAAACATAGTACTATTCAAAATATGTCTTTAAAGTTTATTTCTAATGATTATGATGATGTTGATGTTGATGTTGATGTCTATAATTTATTTCACTTACTGATGCTTGCCTAGATTGAATTTTGAATTGCTAGGTTGGAGAACGCTTTCAAAGTTTAGGGTCTGTTCCATGTGATACTCTTAGTTACAGCTCAAATGCAACTCAACGTATTTTTGATGCTGGGCAACCCATTGCAGAAACTCATCTGCAAGTGAAATTTAATGCTGTGAATCTTGGCATTGTTAATGTTATTACTTTTCCTCACATTTCATATTTGTGAAAATGTTTCTTGGCACTATCTTCTTTTTCAATTCCTATATTTGCAACTTTTTAGATCATTAACTTAAGCATTACATGTCTTTGTTCAAAGTTTATTCTAACACTATATTATATCTTATTCTTATTATAATGTTCTTTGTTGTGGGGCATGAGGTCAATCTTCATTGTCTTCATTGTGGGGGACAGTGAAGATTTCTCTGACAAATAGTAGGTCTTCTTTAGTATCTTATGATAACATGCTAAACTGATAAAGGTGTTATGGGCATTTAATCTGCAATTACTAATAGATTAAGCATATTATTACTATGCTTAATGTTCCATTTAAATGCATTTAACACAAAAAACAAATTTACAAAACTGAACCAGTGGCATGTTTACAACAAAGATGTGTTGAGGAGTTTGCTCCTTATGTTAACTGTTCCTACACAATCCACTCATACAAAAGTGAAATGCTATGTGGAAGGGATGGTTGATAGTGTCCCTTGAGGGAAGGGGGATTGTGAAAGACTTGTTATCATTGTATTGTGTATTTCCAATATGTTTGGATGCAGGGCAGACCAGGAGAATGAAGGATCATTCACTGATTGCATGATAACCCGATTTTGAAGGGTCACTGGTTGAGGGGATAGTCAAGGTCCAGGTGATTGGGCCATTGGAGGAACCTATTTCTTTGTATTAATTTCTATTCAAATTAGATGCATGGATTTCCTATGAGTTATCAGCTTCTATGTATCCTGCAACTGCATTTGTAAATCTGCATATACTTCGCTAGGGTTGTAAGCCACTTAGAGATCAAAATAGAGAAACTAAATCAGAATCGTTCTTTGTCCTATTTCCTTTTAACAAAGTCTCAACTGTCAATGATACAATACATTTGATGCCCTAAGGTATCAATACAAATGACACCTAGCTAGAAGCTCACGGGCTGTCCATTTGATAACCACAGTCAACATTTCAAAAAAATGGATATCCTTGAGCACAAGCACCAATAACATCAATTATTGGAGTTAAAGCATGGGCTAGGGCATGACACTAGTAGAATGCGGTCATTTCAGTGACAATAATATACAATGGCATCATTAAACATATATGCCAGTAATATCAACAAACATGAATCCAAACATTTGAAAACCAATGACATGTTTACAACAAAGGTCTAATAGAACTCCCAAAAATTCTTAAACATACTTTATCTGATATGATGAATTCTTAAACAATTAAGGTTGGAGTAGACATAGTTATCACACATTTTTTTGTGTGGTAAAAGGAAAATTTGGCTAGGACAAATCTTCCTTCATGCTAGCAGTCTATAGAATTAGACCTTTATTAACAATTGATCATATCAGATAGCTAGTATGTTTAAGAATTGTTGGGACTGGTCCTTTGGCGTGTATTAAATAGAATATATAGAATTTTCATCATATTATTATCATTCTATTTCTTTGTTGTAAACATGCCATTGGTTCAGTTTTGTAACTTCACTGTTGTATGAGTGGATTGTGCATGAACAGTTAACATTAAACAAGGAGAAAACTCCTTGACACATCTTGGAAACTCCATTCACTTCTACCAAGAATAAAGCATTTAATCCATTCAACATTACATATAATCATTAGACAGTTACATTTTCTGACTGTGTAGAGGAACAGTCACGACCAAAACTACTTTCACCCTCGCACAAGCTATTCCAAACTTCAAGTAAAATGAGCAATATGCTATATCAAATCATTCATATTCATAGTAACCATTCAAAGGATCATTTTGTCAATGAACCCTCTGGCTGTACCCCTGCGACAGAGAAAGGAAACTTAGTAAAACTAGTCTATGCCGCTGTTTGTGAGGGAACAGTCATTATAAGTGCCTCTCAAACCTCTCCAAACATGTAAGATTGTCTTTACATACTTTATTGATCTCTTCTAAACATTAACCAAATCAAACCTACCTTTGAATCCACACACAATAACCCTAAAATGAAGGGTTTTGTATCCTTTAATGAATCTCAGTCACTAGTAATGCATGGACAGTCAAACCAGTAGTCTACAAAGCATTCAATAAGTGACTGGATTGTATTTAATACATGCCAAAGGACCAGTTGTATGAAATTTTCAATCACATAGCATTTCACTGTTGTATGAGTGGATTGTGCAGGAACAGTTAACATTAAACAAGGAGCAAACTCCTCAACACATCTTGGAAACCATTGAATTCAATAATAAATGAAACCTAACACCAACACTATTCCTTCCATTCACTTCTACCAAGAATAAAGCATTTAATCCATTCAACATTACATATAATCATTAGACAGTTACATTTCCTAACTATGTACTAGAGGAACAGTCACGACCAAAATGATCCAAACATTTGAAAATAGTGAATCGATATCCTTGAGCACAAGCACCAATAACATCAAATAATGGAGATAAAGCACAGGCTAGGGCACGACACCAGTAGAATGTGGTCATTTCAGAGAGCATTCATGATCAAATAAAATGCAATGCATTTGAAATTTGTGGTCGAATATGATGCCAGAGGCTTGAAAGATGAAATCACATACAAAGAACATGCCATTGGTTCAGTTTTGTAAATTTGTTTTTTGTGTAATTAGTAATTGGTAGATTAAATGCAGATAACACCTTTATCAGTTTAATTAGCATGTTATTATCATATCAAATAAATTATGTTTAATAATTGTTGGGACTGGTCCTTTTGCATGTATTAAAGATAATAGAATTTTCAGCATATTATTATCAATCTATTTCTTTGTTCTAAACATGCCATTGGTTCAGTTTTGTAGATTTGTTTTTTGTGTTAAATGCATTTTTAATGAGGAGGGGTCTTGTTCTGAGGAGATTGATGAAGATTGTGCACCTCAAAAACCAATTCATAAGGTGCCAATCCATGTTTCCTATTCACTTATATTTTTGGTTTGGTAAATCTCCTTATAAGTTTCATGTCCTTTCTTTTGATTACTATGGATGAGATATATATCTTACATTTAACATTCAACTTCTTTACATTTTAGAACATGTAGTGTATTTTTTGAGGATTTTACCAAATCAACTTTTAACATAAACCAAAAACACCAAACTGATATCTTACCCTTGCAACGTGACAAAATATTTTCATTTGACCAATAACTGCAAGCAATTAAATGATAAATCCACATACCTGTATCTTTGTAAAATACCTGGAACATCAAAAAGATGGCTAAGTGGCTGCCATCATGATTTTTATCCACTGAATATGGAAAAAAAAAAACACCAAAAGGAATCGAATAGAAAACATGATTGGTCATTTCAGAGAGCATTTATGATCAAATAAAATGCAATGCCTTCTCTCGCTCTCGATCAGCTTTCACCCGCTCATTTTCTCCACACTCCTTTTCTCTACAATTGAAATAAAAATGATTTGGCCGTTTCAAAATAGTGAATCGATATCCTTGAGCACAAGCACCAATAACATCAACTATTTTGATCTGTGGGTACCCTAATGTTGGCAAGAGTTCTTTTATTAATAAGATTACTCTGCAAGCTTGAAGAAGCGATATATTTTGGCAAATGAAGAGTGGAAAGATGATGATGTTCCTAAGATCATGGATGGACACAATGTTGCAGACAGAATGGGAAGACATCTTTTGAGCTTGGCCTTGGATCCTTCGACAATTGAGGTAGGATCAAGACCCAGGCTAAAAAGATGTCTTCCTTTTTGTTATGGAATATAGGCTCTGCTGTTGCAACAACGACATACTATGATGTACATATCACAACAGCTGAGAAACATAAATGTAGGCATCATGGTCACAATTTTTTGGAGACACAACATAATTGAGTGCTATTCCCAGATGATGCAAAGAAACCACTACTTTGCATCATCTTGAAAAACCACTCACTTATGTCGTGTCTCCAAAAAATTGTGACCATGATGCCTACATTTATGTTTCTTAGCTGTTGTGTCCCAGGACCCCTTATGACCCTTTACAACTATTTACGATCCCTAAGAATACATCTTAGAGGTCTTAAAATGTCATAAAGGGTCATAAGAGGCTCCTAGGAGGGGCTAGGTGCTCTTCCACCTTCACGTGGTTGGCCCTGTTAAGTAGAGAATGTTAAACTATTCTCGAAACAAAGAGAAGCTCAATAATTTAACGTCTCAGTCCACAGAGATGCTGAAAAAATGACAAGAATCAATGATGGAGAGTTTTTAGATTCTGAGAAGACATATATGGAGTGGAGGCTAGATTGAGTACCAGTGCAGAGATGATGATTCAGTAACCTACATCTATAAAACCTTCACAATTATCCCTTCTTTGGCCTCCACTCATTCCTCTTCTAAAAAATGGTTATCTAGAAACTTTGGATAGTGTTTTCTCATCCATGTACGAAATGTGCTAGTGATCATATGAAATTACTTTAGGCCTCCAATATTGATGAGATGTATAAGTGTAAAATGTTTTTGTGAGACTGTGATCAATTTCTGCAGTGTACATAAATGCAAGGTGGTGATTATTCTCGATGATCGACAGGTAGCTAGGACTAAAGATAACACAACTCAAGAGACCATCATAGGTTGTCTCTTTCTTCGGTCTATATTATTGACATAATGTTTTACCTTTCATTAGCTCATCAAATCTGGGGATTTGAAAGAATTTAATAGAATATTGTCATGACAACGTATATTATTTAAGTTGACGTTCCATGAATTTATCTACTTCGTGCACTTGTATACTATGAAGACGACAATATGAAGCATCTCCTCCCATGGCAATGCTTCTTTATCACCATCCTCATAGTCTACAAGTGTGCGAAGTAGATAAATTCATGCAACGTCAACTTCAATAATATACATTGTCATGAAAATATTCTATTAAATTATTTCAAATCCCCAGATTTGATAAGCTAATGAAAGGTAAAACATTCTGTCAATAATATAGACTGAAGAAAGAGACAACCTATGATGGTCTATTGAGCTATGTTAACTTTAATGTGCCTATCCGTCAGTTTTCTGACAATTCATAATTAATTCTGACATAAGCGCTATGCATTCAACAGACAAAATGTCAAAAAAATAATTTATGTCATTTCGTGCAACAGTAATGCTATACGTTCGACAGGGAAACCTGTTGGAGAATAGTGCAGAACTGTCGCTATTTTGACAGTTTAAGTGTCATAGAGAAAATATTCGACATAACTTTTGACAGTGAGGCCATATCACCGATAGGTAGATCTATTAGAATATGATTCTAACTGTCGGTATTCCAATAGTTATACCATCGGAAATAATATGGTTCGACAGTCAGTTCCGACAGAGATTGTATATTTCTGATAGGTCTTGTTATCAAAATTTTGATGGATGAACTGCAGGAAATGCCATTTCAAAGCTGTTGTCATTTGCAAATTTCTGATGTGAGATGGTGTCAGTAAACTGACAGGTAGGTCTTCTGTCCTAATCTTCTACGCAAAAATGGTGACAGACTCATGTGTCAAAATTATGACAAATGAGCGTTGCAAATCTGACAAATGGTTGTCAAAATTTGGCCCCAAATGTAGTAGTGGGTGTACAAATTTGTACCTAATTTCTTACATTCTCACACTTGCTGTATACATTACATAAGGAGTAACAAATAACCTCAAGCATGAACATAGCCAGATACACCATCAAAGAATCAAAATTCTCCAAGTGCTCTATCAAGATACCTACGACTAGAAAGAAAGTGGCCGCCATCCCATAACATGAATACTTTCATCCTCCATCATGCCACTACACAAAAACAAGAAGTCATCCAAAGAGAAACCATATTATCTATCAGAAAAAAACATAAGTCTTTCCTCGACTGATATCACAAACACAAATACTCAATCCAAAGGTATTAATATGCATCAGTACCTATCAAGATACGATGACCATAGATGAAATAACACCCATAAAAAGTGCTAACACATCCAACTATACATACCTCCAAGGTATTAAAAACATAGTAAAATCATGTTATCAACATATACAACCCATAAAGTGCAATCACAACCTCTATACACCTATCAAAAAATAAAATAAACTCAAGAAACTCTCACTGCCTTGGTAATAAAAATCTGAAAATGATCTACCCATAGCTACACATAGAAATTGTAACCATGTGGTGCCAAGGAACATCCACAACTATATTCAAAATCAATAACTTGTAATCATAATTCTCACAAGTCTTCAAATGTCTTCAATGTTCCCCACACCCAACAAAGGAAAGAGACAAAGGAACCTACATGTCATCACCCAATGCATAAGTAAAAATACATGATTACACCTAGTGATGTCCATAGCCCCAAAAATACCTTAGCACCAATGTCATGTGAAACCAAACATCTAGGAAGATAACCAAGGCAAAAGAGAAATTTTGTAAATCAACTCCTATAGAATCTTACCTACATCTTGCCGAGTGCTAACTATATCAAGTATGATCTCCTTCACAACACCAATGAGAAAAGACCTAACAACACCCAGCCCATTTAGTCATCAAGATCAAATATAATATATGTATCATGTAACCAATATGGGTTTAATCTTCTCAAACCAAGAAGATCAAAACCTAAGTGATCATTTCTAAAGAAAGAAATCAACCCATAAACCATCTCCTAATATCCTCATGCTGATAGATCATAATATGAAATCATATATAGAACAAGATAACTATTTTATTCATCTCTCAAATTGAATCCTACAAAACTAGCCATATATCCATCTAAAAACCACTCCATCTAGGAGCTACGTGGAAAGAAGCAATAGGTTTGATCATCCATGCACCCTCACATGTATGTCAAGAAAGGGTTGCAATAACTAAATCTAATTTATCCTCAAATGCTTTCTAATATAAATCATCATATAATTCATTCTTTACTTTCATCTTCTCCTTCCATTTCTTCTTGATGTGACCTTTCTTACTACATCTCCAACATATTACCTTGAATTTTTTAGGAAACTTAGATTTTTCTTTTATAAGACTATCCATTAGAAAGTAGTGCTTCCATGAAAAATTCAAATATTTTAACATCATCTCCTTTGAGAGAAGAGAAGTGACTACCTCACTAGGAAAACACTTTAAAGTAGTAGTTTTGATCGTCATCACCAAATTGTTTTGTATGTTTGGTAAGGAACATAACATGACCATGCATTTTTTTCTTTTCTTTTTTACACCAAAGCTATCCTTGCAACCCTTGACCATGCATTTTAATCCTCAATTATTATTTTAATAGACTATAACTACATATTATAATAATTTTGAATTTATTGTGATACTCAACAACCAATACTCATCACTCATCTTCAAAGAATACAACTTCCTCTATAGAAAATAATATGTTCACCAATGATTTGATCATTAAAAAAAAAAATATGGCGACTCTGCTGGGGAATGGTGGATAGAGGATTGCTAAGGATTTGGCTAGAGGAACGCTGAGGGATTTGGATTGAGGAAATGCTTGGGGATTTGGATAGAGGAAATGGTGAGTATTTGGATGGAGGAAAACTGAGGATTTGGATGGAGTTAGATGGAAGATAAGGATTTGGAAGGAAGAAGATAAGGATTTGGATGGAGGAAGATGAGGATGGGGAGATGGATGTGATAAGATATACAAGGAAAATGTCAAAAAGGAATAAGATGCCCCTTTCTTAGGATAGTTCATTCATTCAAAGGCATTAGGATGGGGTATGATTGGATGGAAGATAAGACAACAAGAGGATGAGGAAGGTAGATGGAAGCTAGGATAGTCGGTGGATGAAGAGGATAGGTGGCTGGAAGATGGATGCAGGAAGGTTCCCAAAAGCATGTATACTTGGTGGTCTTTGTTTCTTTATCAAGATCCAAAGGAGGATGAAGGAGGTGAGAGACAAATGAGATGGAGGAGATGTTGGATAAGACGTCCTAGAAGGGAATTGCTCCCAATTGTGGAAAGAAACTGGGGGGGATTAAGCATGACACCTATTTGCCAGGTTTTCATCATGGTACTTGTCCAAGGTGCTTGAATTGACAAGTTTTCACCATTGGACGAATGCTTTTCTTTTCTTCTTTTTTATATTTTTCTTGATTTTTTGACTTTTTCGTTGACCTTATGGTTTTTTGTTGACTTTTTGATTTGTTGCTAACTTTCTCTACTGATTGGATGTTGGTATAACCTTATTGGGATGGGTGGATTATGAAAAGGCATGGATTGGATGGGGGAGATGGGAGATATGCATGGGATGAGAGAGATGGTGGTAGAATGTGTTTGGATGAAATGCTGGAAAGTGATCATGATAGGGATATGTTGTTAGGACCAACATTGGCACATGTTGTGACAGAGGTGGATGAAGTGGATGAGATGTGGAAGGTATATGTGGATAGGATGAAAGATTCATGCTAGGAGATCTTGGGACATAGGGACCCAAAATGGATCTAGGAGATGGAGGAGACTGAGTAGCTAGTGGATTAACAACTTTGGATGTCATTGTGGATATTTATTTTAGATGCATTGCATCATTTTGCTTTGGGATCCACATAGTCTTTGCTTTAGCTTTGGTTGGCCTTTGTGGCTATTGTGATGCATTGGATTTTTCTTTTTCTTTGATGGACCTTTGTGGCCATTGAGATTCATTGGATTTTTCTTTTGCTTTGATAGGCCTTTATGGCCATTGGGATTCATTGGGTTTTTATTTTTCTTTGATAGGCCTTTGTGGCCATTGGGATGCATTGGATTTCTCTTTTTCTTTGATAGGCCTTTATGGCCATTGGGATGCATTGGATTTCTTGATTGGATTTTTCTTTTCTTGAGCATGTCTTTTAGGGTGGACATGGAAATCTTTAGATCTTTGTGGATAGCTACCTTTATGAATCTTGGATATGGCATTCAATTTATTGTGAGGAGCATTGGAAGGAATATGAGGAGGTACGCGGGATAGAGGAGATGTGGATGGAGAGATGGAAGGATATTGGAAGATAGGATATATGGGGAAGTGTCTTTATTGATCTTGACTAGGGATGTTTAGATTTTGGATGAAGGATTGAGTAGGATAAGATGCGGGATGATATTTTGGGACATAAGGACCCAAAATGGAATTGGCATGTGGAGGATATGTGCTGGTAGATTCTGGGACATAGGGACCCAAAATGGATTTAGAGGATGAAGGAGGAATGTGATAGGTTGTTTTTGGTTGTAGGAGGAATGACGTTGTATGATTTGGAGGGACAATGAGAAGATGTGATGGTGGGTTTGAAAGTATGCTTGAATGATTGGGATACGACCACAGAAGAGGATGGAGGCATGAATGATGTATGCAAGGGATATGCAGGCTCAAGATAGGAAGAAGGTGTGGATGAATAGGATAATGAGTTTCCCTTGTTAAATGTATGATACATAGTAAAAGTGGATATGCATGAAGGTGTGATAGGATAGCTTGGAGGAATAATTAGATTCTGGGGGATTTTTGGAACAATCATGCTAAGGTTTTAAAATTGCTCATCATGATCAATAATATTTTCATCATCATCAGGATAGGACTGAGTAGGAAAAATGATGTAATATAACCAAACTCATCATAATAGTTTTGAGATATGCTGACTTGTGAATGAGTTGCATAGGGATGAAGGATGAAGATAGAAGGAAGACTAAGACTCAGATTGGGATGACCGAGGAGCTCAGATTGGGATTAGATTTGGCTTAGGATAGGAGGAAAGACTGACTCTAGAGGAAGATGGAAGGGGGATGGGAGATGACCAAGATGACTCTGCTAACCTGGGATATGAGGAAAGGAGGATGAGACTGGATGGAAAACATGTAGAATGATTGGAAGACCATGATTTAGGAGACTAGGTGTAATACCCCAAAAATGGGCTATAGGTTCATTAACCTCCTATATCGACACATTGAATCAAATTGACATTGAAGTCCTAACCTAAGGCACCTCTGAACATCATCGAATCCTAATTGATTATCTCAAATTTTGCATCAGGGAATATTCCTAATAATATTCCTAATTATTATAATTATCTTTAATTTAATGATTATTTGGCAATAAATCCAATTTATCGTAAAGTTTGATGAATTGAATATTCTAAATATTTAATTAATTAGATTTAATTCTGCCACTTAATTATTTAATTGAAGTTAATTATATTTATTCCTAAATTGTATTATTTAATTTTGACAATAAATCCAAAATCCTATGAATAATTGATTAAATTATTATTTAATTAATTAAAGCAAGTTGTCAATTTTTAATAATATTGTTTTTGAATAAAAGTTTGAAAAATAATTGATTAACCCATAAATCAATTATTTAATTTTTCAAAATTAGTTAAGTTGGAAATAAATCACTTTATTATTAAATTAATTCATAAATAAAACATGCACAATCACAAAAGTAGACAACTATCAATTATCAATTAAATCTAAACTCTATTTTGAGTTAAACTCTGCTTTTGCATATTTTTGTGAGTTAATTATCCTTTATTTAAAAATAACTCAAAAATCAACCTGAGTTATTTGAGTGATTTATGGCTTTTCTTCATGCACCTCCAAAGCCCTAGATTTTTATAAATTAAGGCTTCAGCTCTTCATTTATGATCCATCCACGAATTGCACACTCACGTCGTCGAATTAGAGACTGAAGAATCAATCTTGAGAAATTCAAGTTGTTGTGGGATTTTCATTATTTTTGCATAGTATCCATATCATTTAGAATATTATTGTTAGATCATTTTAGCATATCAATTTTCATATTAGCATAGATTTCATATCATTTTTCATCTTATTGCATCTAAAATCCAAAAAAAAAAGATTAATTGCATTCCAATCCTTCGTTTAGGTGTCGTCAAGGTCACTGATCTCGGTCTAATCTGAGAATACATACTTGCATCTACTAGAAGGTAGTAAATCGCTTGGTTAGTTTAGTTTTCATTTACTGCATGATTTCAATTTTAGCTAACCTCTAATGTTTTACTGAAGTGTTGTGTCTATAGATCAAGTACAAAATTCACACACACATTTCTAGCACCCACCGTGGGGCCCTAAAATAGGTTTCCCTTCAAATTTTATCAATTTCTATCATTTTCTTGTCTTTTTCTTTTCCAAGCTACGATTTTTATTCTCTTTCTGTACAATTTTTTTATGAGTTTTATTAGAAACTTGTACTAGGAGATACCCACTATCATATAATAGTTGATTTGTTCGAGGATCGCACAAGCAGAAACCCACTGTCATCTAGAAGCTTGATTGTCGTATGATCTGATACCATTGTCGTACGAGTTTCTAGACTATTGTCTGGGAGGTAACCCACTATCATATGAGTTTCAGTGCCAACATTCAATTGTCATTTCACTTTTTCAGACAGTTTGTCAGATTTGGTTTTTAGATTTTGACTAACAGCTAACCCTAACAATTGAAATTCTCTATTTTTGATTGATTTTCACTGGTTTTGATTGGAAAAAGTGTAAGAATTGCTAAAAATAGGTAAGAATCTACTTAGCGCATTGTGAGGAATTAAGGTAACCTTCTTAGCTGATAACATTTTGATTTGGATTAAAATGAACATCTTGCGTGTCTAGCTTGAGTGCCTTTCTTTTCCATATCACACATTTCATTTGGGCTCTAAGAATGAACATAGATTTGCTTTCAGCATCTTTGTTACACATAGTAAATAGGCCCTATGAACACTATTTGTGGCTCTTGAGAGAGTGAGTTTCCAACAAAACTCTTCTCAATGAAGGAACCCTTGTAGGTAGGGAGGATACTGAGGGAGTCTCACGTTCTACTAGATCTGTGTGTCTTCAAATTTTGATCGATGCATTCTCTCCTCGGAGAGGTTGATAGATCATAAGGGGCTAATGTCATAGATCTTTGTGAGATAATCTTAGTCTTAGCGCATCAGATTTATCTATCTACTTTGTTTTGGTGAAGTGAAGAGGCTAGGGGATTATGCTCTACTTCCTTTTTGGATAGTACCAGAAACCCAGATCCTTGAATCTAATCTAGTCCCCATGTGGTATCTTTTGTGAGTCACCTTTAGAGAGGGTTAACTGTAGTGGACATTCCCTTAATTGGGTCAACCACATTGACAGAACCTCAAGTGGTAATAGCCATTTTCACCATGGTAGTGACAACTGCTATATAAATGTCCTGTTGGAAGAAATCTCCACAGGTGTGGTCTCTTGTTGGGTTGTTAGATCTCCTTAGCAGATCCTGAAGATTAAGTTCTCAGATTGTGTCAAAACCCCGGTGTGCTTGGATTGGAGTTCGCCCTCTTGGATCATAAAAGTTGCAGAGTCAAACCATTACTAAAAACCCTAGTGAGGCCAAATTTTTCATTTTCTAGGAATATGTGTGTTACTGCAAAATTTTTTGGAACATACATAATTAGCTCTTCTAAGGATTAGCACAAATAAGTCACTTGATTGTTCATGTGCAAGGTTGCTTTTGCCCTTGTTCATTATTTTTAGACATGCTTGAAATCACTTGCTTGCTATTTTGCGTGCTTGCTTATCTATCTGGTTATTGAAAATGAATAAATCTGTTACAATCCTCAAATCTAGACATTGAAATTTGCAAACAATTTGAAACTGAAAACCTAAAAATTTGCAAAAATTGAAGTGAAATTCCTTTCTGGAGTAAAAAATCATACGAGTTTTGGTCAAGAGTTGTTTCATTACCCCCTGATTATCGTATGGTAACTGGTATATTGTTGTACGAGTGTTACTGCCAGTCATTTTCAAAAGTCAATCTTCCTATTGTCAACTATCGTACAAGCTTGTTAATTGTTGTTTCATGCTATACCCACTATCGTATGATCCTGCAGAATGTCATTTGAGAAGTTTTGAAAAATTGCTAGAAAGTTGTCAGAATTGCTAGATATCTAGCTTTTCCAACCTATCTCCAGAATCTGTCAAACAAATCACTATGTCAGGAATAGAGAAAAAAACTACTAAGAATCCAATCATTTTCCTAAAGTGGTCTTTTGAATCCGATTTAGCCTTTTGTTTAATCAATTTGAGTCTTTATCATCTTGTGTCAAAACCTTGTCATAACTATCAATCTTCAATCAATCTTCAAAAATGACTAAGTGTTGTGATATCTTGTCCGCTATCTTTTGGGCATCTACCCATACATCCAGGGCATAATATCCCTCATTCAAGTCAAATCTATGCTTCAATCAATCAAACCTTGACAAGGTTGCGTCATCTGGTCATCTTGATTCAATTCATTCTTCAGTTGTCTTCATCTTATTCTTTTGCTTCACCCAAGGTTAATGGTGGAAACTAGAGCTTCCTCTCACAAGAAATTGGGAGAAGCACTTAACATTGGAACTTTGTCTACTCACATAGGTCCAACTTTTGAGAAACTCTAATATTTTGGTCTTTACGAAGATGACGATGCTAGCAACCTTTGATTAAAAAATGGTTACATTCCTCCTTCATCAACTCATGGAGGTAATCAACAAACTCCTCCTCAATCTATCCCATGTAGAACTCCCACCATGTCTCAAGCAGGGACAAACTTTGGCTCTCAAAGAGCTCAATCTCAACATGGTGCAGATCAGGAACCCACACCTAAAGAAATTGCTCAATATCAAAATGATGATAACTTCAAGTGAATGATGAAGCATTTCTTGAAAGAGGATAGAGAAGCATACTTTTTACAATTAGCTCATCAAGGAGCTAAACTTCCTCCCAACTTTAAGGTTGAAGATATCATTACGCATTAGGAGGAAACTCCACTTAGAGCTATGATAAAATAGATGCATGCCATGCAAGTCAAACTTAATAACCTTGAGAAAGAAAAGGAACCCAAGGAGTTCTCCATGGAGACCCTATGTCCTTTTCCATTTGACAAAGACTTGTACATGCCACCATTCCTGAAAAGAGTGGAGATGCTGAAATATGATAAGTATGATGGACACTCAAATCCTCAAGATCATGTCAGAGAATTATGTACACAATCTATGGAGTTCATGCACGAACCAACCTATCTTATGTGTCTCTTTCCTCGATCTCTGGGAGGAGCAGCCATTGATTGGTTCTCTAGATTGCCTTCTACTATCAAAAATTTTGAGGAGTTGATCAAATTGTTCTATCAACTATACTCCTACAACATTCAACATCCAGTCACCATGATTGATATCTGTAATCTCAAGCAATATCTAGGTGAACCATTCTTGACATTTCTTAAAAGATGGAGGAAGAAATTCTCTCTATATGCTAGGCCCATTCTAGAAAATGAGAAACTAGAAATATTCATCAATAATCTTATCCCAAAAATCAACTACCCTTTACAAATGCAAGATCATACATCTTTTGATAAAATGGTAGACAATGCGATCAAAATTGAAAAAGTACTTGTGAAAAAAGGAGAAATCACACTTCAAAAGGACAAGTACAAATCAGGATCTAGTTCTAAAGACAAGAACAAAAATTGGAACAAGAATAAAGGCATTATCACAGATGGTGTTGTTGATACTATCTGTGCCCCATCAAAGGCACCAGCTTTTAATCTAACTATTGGCACCCAAGCAATCAAAGCCTCAGAACAAAAGGTGTCTGAATCATCTCAAAAGAAGCTAGAGTATAAAAAGTGGTCATCTGATAATAAATGAATGTTCACTCCTCTTGGAGAATCTTTAGAATCAGCTATGAGAACTCTGCTAGCTAATAACATCATCTCCTTGCCTGAGATCTAATAATCTGATCCAGATCCTAAACCGAAATGGTGGAGAGAGAACAAATTCTAGGATTTCCATTGAGGTAAAGGTCACAAGACTAATCACTGCTTACACTTGAAACATACTATTCAAAATTTGATTGATAAGGGAGATATCACCATCGAAAATCATAAGAGAAATAATGATCATACAACATTCATAGAACCATTTCTAAAATATGGTCAAGAAGTTTCATCTTCTCAGCCTAATATGGGGGCAAAGGTCAATTATGCTTACCTTGGAAATAATGTTGTTATCAATATGGTTGAACCTTGTCTCTTTGAGCATTGCAATGTCATCACAATTGTGTGAAGAGATAGAGATCATACCTCAACTAATGTAGTGACTCAATCACAAGATTAGGCACATCTGAATGGACAAATCCCAGATTCATCAAATGTCCCTAAGATGCCCTTCAATCTTTCTTCCGCTTCCAAACAGAAGGCTGTTTCTAAATCTTACAATCCTAAAGATACAACGCCAACATCTTATAGCATTGTTCAACAAATCCAACACACTAATGCAAAAATCTCCATATTTGAGTTGCTTCAGATATCTCTAGCTCATAGAGCCATTCTAGATAAAGCTTTGCTCAGATCCAATATTCCTGATGACCTTGATTTAGACAGGTTCCAGACTATGGTTTGACATCTTACATCTCTACAATATATCTCCTTTTTAGAGGAAGATGATAACTCCTTGAGTCACCCACATAACCAGCCCTTTCATATAGAGGTCTTGATCCAAAACCGTAGAGTCAAATGCGGGTTGATAGATGGAGGCGCTAGCCTAAATATTTGTTCTTACAGCTTGGTCACACAGTTGAGATTTTCAGAATTGGCTATTGATCCTAGAAAGAAAATAACTATAAAGGCCTATGATGAACAAGAAAGATCTTCTAAAGGCACCATTGTCTTACCTATCAGAGCAGGTCTAGTTATCAGAGATACTATATGTTAGGTTCTTGATCTACCTTTGTCTTACAACATCCTTCTAGGGAGACCATGGATACATGAGATGAAGGCTATTCCTTCTACATTCCACCAATACTTAAAATTTCCTTATGAAGGAGTAGAGGTCACTATTCTAGGAGACATATCCACCACTTGCAATACATTGAAGGAAAGTGCAGATAAACTTGTGCCTAATAATAGAGAATCTTCCATTGAGCCAACTAAGGAAGCATCCACATCTAAAATGGAAGATCTTGCAAAAGAGGTCAATATCAAAGAAAGTAGTATGGGAGAATATACTATAGAGCTAGTCTTATCTTTGAAATCTCTCCCTATCTCACCTAAGTCTTATGGAAAATCTTTAAAACTATCCAAACCAGATTCTAAAGAACCTCTTGAGGCATATAAAAAGAATTTTGTAGCAGAACAAGTCTCCAAGAAAGAATTTGAAGAAGATGAAGCTGTGATTGCATGGCTATACAAAGATGAACCTGGATCTCAAGTTGTTCAAACTAGTGACTCTACAGTATCCAAAATCCCTTCTAAGGCATATGGTCCAGGAGATAAATTAATAGCTAAGATGGGATATTCAGGTAAAGGACCTCTAGGAGTCAGAGGAGAAGGTCTTATAACACCTATTTCACATATTGGTAGGGCAAACAAGGATATAGTTGGCTTAGGCTTTAAAAAGAAACCCCTCCACCTCAGAGGTAATTGTTCTCATGTCATAGAGCATATTGCACTAGGAGAACCTCTTCTTAAGAAGGAAGAAACTAAACCATCAGATAGTGATTTAGATAGCTCTAAACTTATCCCTTATGAACATTTTCCTAAAGAAATCAAAGACCTTCTTGATGATAAAGATGATCCAGTCAAAAGAATTAGTGCAGTAGAAACATAAGAACCTACTATCAATCAAGAGATAGTTGTCACACAAGAACCAACTAGTCTTGAAAACAATCAAGAAGAGGAAGGTGGTAGTGATTCTGAGACAGATTCCCATGAGTATGAATTCAAATCAGAATCTGAGGGTAACCCTTCTTGGGGTATTCATCCTAACTTTACTCATGTTCTTAGATTTCCTAGAGGCATAGATGAAGAATCTAATGACTATGAATGGGGAGCCATTCTAGAAGAAGATGAGCTTATTACAGAGAAGCATGTTGATGTTATTCACCAATATGCACTTGAACCCAATGTAAGTCTAGAGAAAAATAATGAACCTATCGAGTCTGATCCACCTATGGCTGAATTGGATTTCCACAATGACATTGAGCCTATTCATGAATTGAATGTCTTAAGTTGTAATATCACCTTTGAACTCAAGTGTCAGGTTAGGACCAATGATGATAGATCCATATCCGTAAACACTATCTCCCAATCCTTCCCCACTTTGACTATCCAATATCCAGACCTTATTGATCAAACCTCCATAAATCTGAGCCATGGTATTTATAATTTCCCAAATGACTATGCCCTTTATTGCTATCTCAATGTAGTTGAGCCTATGAGTACTTCCATCAGTGAACTGAGCATTAGCATGATGGAGTCAGACATCAAATATCTTAGTCAGAAAAATAAGAATAAAAAGAAAAAGAAAAGGAGTTCTGAGGGTGAAAACCACTTTATGGCAGTCTCAGAACCTACAAAAGTAAAAATAAAAGATGTATCCAAAGGTGAAAACCTCTCTGAGGCACTTAAGGATGAGATATTTGATGTCCTTCCAAGTCATTTATAGGACACATCTCCAGTTCTAATTGAGCCCCCTTAATCCATCAACTTGGGAACAACAGAAGAACCACAGTTGATCCATGTAGCGCAATCTTTATCAGAAGAAAAGAAGAAAAAATTTACAACATTTCTAACAAAAAAGAAGATCAACTTTGCATGGAAATATTTAGATATGACAGGGTTGGATCCTAATCTTATAATGCATCATTTATCTATAGCTCCAAATGTCAAACCTGTCAAGCAAAAATTGAGAAAGATGCATGCTCATGTTGCACTCTTGGTAAAAGCTAAATTAGAGAAGCTCCTAAAAGCCAGATTCATCTGAGTTATTGACTATGTAGAGTGGATCTCTAATATTGTACCTATTTCAAAACAAGATAAATCAATCAGAGTGTGCACAGACTTTAGAGATGTAAACAAAGCATGCCCTAAGGATGATTTTCCACTACCTAACATTGATATGATAGTGGACACAACTGTGGGCTTTGAGATGTATTCCTTAATGGATGATTTTTCTAGATATAATCAAATAAAAATTGCTCCAGAGGATCAAGAGAAAACTACTTTTACATGTGCATGGGGCACCTTCTATTGGAATGTCATGCCATTTGGGCTTAAAAATGCTGGTGCTACATATCAAAGAGCCATGACTTCTATTTTTCATGACATGATGCATAGGACTATGGGGGATTATGTTGATGATACTTTAGCAAAATCTATGATTAGAGATGAACATCTAAATGACTTGAGCAAGATACTAGACATAATGGAAAAATTTAGTCTTAGACTAAATCTTAAGAAGTGTGCTTTTGGTGTCACTTCTGGAAAGCTCTTAGGATACTTAGTCTCAAAGAAGGGCATTGAAGTTGATCCAGCTAAAGTAAAGGCTATCATGGAAATGCAACCTCCAAAGAATATTAGTTAAATAAGGACATTGCAAGGAAGAGTTCAATCTATCAGAAGATTCATATCACAGCTAGTGGACATATCACAACCTTTTACAAAAATATTACATAAAGGTGTGACCTTTGCATGGAATGAAGAATGTGAGAACAACTTTAATCATATCAAGAAGTATGTATCAAATCCTCCTATCTTGATACCTCCCATTCTAGGGAAGCCTTTGATCTTATATGTCTCCACTACAGATACATCACTGGGGGCATTGCTAGCACAACATGATGAGAATAAAAAGGAAAGAGCTATATACTATATTAGTAGAACATTGGTTGCATATGAGAAGAACTATTCAATGATTGAAAAAGCTTGTCTAGCTATGATCTTTGCATCACAAAAATTGAGACACTACATGTTAGCTCATACCACACATTTGGTAGCTAAGATTGATCCACTCAAGTACCTACTAATTAAAGCTACCCTCATAGGTAGATTAGCTAAATGGGTCATGCTCTTAAGTGAATTTGACATTGAATATGTGGAATGAAAAGCTATCAAAGGATAGGTTATTTTTGCTCAGTTAGTAGATGCACCTATGATTGATGATACACCAATGCAAATGGAATTTCTAGATTCCTCTATCATGACTCTCTCTTTTAGAGAATGGTAGTTATTCTTTGATGGCTCCTATACACAGAATGGATCAGGAGCAAGCATATTATTCATAACTCGTCAAGGATACTCAATACCAAAAGCATTTAGATAAAAGTTCCCTTGCACAAACAATATTACAGAATATGAAGCCCTTTTGAATGGTATGAAAATAGCAATTGAATGGAGAGTGATAGAGCTACACATTCATGGAGACTCACAACTTGTTATCCATCAAGTCAATGATGTGTACCAAAATAAAGATGAAAAGATCATTTCTTACAAGAGAATGGTAGATGATCTAAAGAAGTATTTTCTATCTATCACATTTGAGCAAATTCCTAGAATAGAGAACAAGGCTACTGATGCAATGGCAACATTATCTACTTTATTACAACAACCTGAACATGAGCTACACTATGAGTTCCTGGTGGAAGCACTATCTTATCCTGCATATGATTCCCCTAAAACCCACATGATCTGCACTGTTGTTGGTCATGATTCATCCAGATACAAAAACCTATTTTCCTATCTCCAAGACCAAATCATTCCTGATACCTTCAATCACCATGAAAAGAGATACCTTATCCGTAATGCCTCCCGCTATATCATCATTGGTCATGATCTATACAAATGAGGCCTAGATGGTACACTAAGATGTTTAGAATGGGAAGAGTCTCAATGTGCGTTAGAGGAAGTCCATGATGGTATTTGTGGTTCATGTACACACTAAAATATGCACTTCTATGAACCATTACTTGCAAGGTTGCTCAAGAATGAGGCCTCACAAAGCGGCTCATAGCTCTTTATGCATGGAGTTGCAAGGGACTATGAGTTTTTGCTCTCAGCTAGAGCTACAAGAAGGTGACCTTGCTAGTCAACCATACAATGAGAGATTCACAATGAAGACAAGGGAAACAATGCCAATATCTCCAAGAATCTAAATGGAAATGAAATGAAAATGCAACTAGTATGAATGTGCAAAACTAATCTATCAAATGAAGTGTAAACTAAGCTATGAAAAAAAGTACAATAGATTCCAAGCCCCTAATTAAGCTATGTGAGATCTAGTCTATTGCATAAAAGGAAATCTAATCTATGATGCCATTATTATGCAACTAAGAAAGGAAATATGCAACTAAAATGAAATGCAACAAGTCTTCAATATCCTCAAAAGCTCCAAATGCACCTAAAACCTGCAGCATAACATTAGCATAAAATATGGATATGCAAATGAAGGAGAGAGCTCTCCTTTTATAAGAAATAAGGTGAAATGGACCATTGAGATTAAGAGGCAAAAGTCTTAATCAGCGGTGGAGGTTGAAAGAGGAGCAATCCATGTGCACAAACATCCTCCAATGAGAGTGAAGTGTTGACTTTTGAGCCTCATGTGAGACAAAAAGTGCTTTTTCCCTTTTTTATAAAATAGGAATAATGTTTTATTTGTGCAACTTAGGATAAGAGGAAAGTGGGGCTTTTTATTTAATTAAAAGGGGAGGAAATATTTCTTTTAATCAAATAAAGACTTAGGATAAATGGTTAGCCCAAGGATAAAAATCCAATATATGATCAAAATTAAGATTTGATCAAGAAATTGATATTGTTGATTATTGATAAAAATGATTCAGGGTTGATAAATTGAATAAATGGGGCCCAAAGTCTAGGCGACCATTTTTGGGTGCATACATTTGCCCCTCTTTGACTAATGTGTGATCGATTTGGGAACACATGTAGTCAAAAAATGAAGTTGCAATGTGAGATTGATTTGGGATCACAAGACAACTCAGATATGAGGTCGATTCGAGATCACATCTGGACAAACATAAACAAAATCTTAGACCAACACCGTCGCTGCTAGGTGCAAATCAAGCTTTAGACAAAACTATCACCGTCGCTGCTATGCAATAATCAATGTCTAAAAATGGGAGATAAGAATCTCAAATTTGAGCGAAAGCTCACAAAAGATGTCTGAATCAAGAGAATCAAGGAAATCAGGGATGAGAATCCCATAAATACTGCCCCCTCGGAATCGAAATCGAAATCAAGTAGAGGAGAGACAGAAAATTGATAAGATTGATCAAATCATAATCGAATGTAAGGGTCAAATAGGTTAACCATTAGGCAATAGAACATGCCCCAGCCTGACTGAAAAGATGTAGTCAAACGTGAGAAATGAGGGAATGAAATGGATATGAATGAAAGACTAGAAGTTTGGAAGACATGAAAAGGAAGGAATGACGATGCCCCAGCAAAGTTTAAAAGATTAGGCCTCAAAAGATCAGCCAACTGCGCAGAAGGGGGGAAGATTTTGAAATATGATTTTGACTATCAAGATGACCTCAGATTTTGATTTCGAGTCTGAAAATGGATGCAAGACGTCGAAATTAGCTAGAGGTGCAATTTTCGCACAATTCCGAGGTGTTTTGAAAATGAGGTCAAAAAGTTAAAAGACTATAAAAAGGGTCAAAATGTCATTTTTAAAAATCATTTGTCTTTTAGTGATTTGAGAATTTTCAGAGCTTTAGAGAGAGAAAATGGCCCAGCAAGTAGGAGTTCCCGTCCATAGGCATCGATTCGAGCGCACCCGGTTGCACAACCGGCCACCACACTATCCTGCCCCGGTATGTTTTCGAAAAACTTGAGCTTTTTGGTCATTTCTAGCATTTAATAGCTTTTTTAGCACATTTTTTTTAAATTTTAAATTTCAAAATTTTGTGTTGGGCGAAATATCGCGCGATACTTTAGAAGTATCGCGCGCTTTGGGGAGAAGTATCGCACGATACTTCGCGTGTCCCAAAAGTATCGCGCTACCTTAGACACCAGTATCGCACGATACTGGGCGCAGTATCGCATGATACTGTGCGAAGTATCGCACGATACTGGGTGAAGTATCGCACGGTACAAGGTTTATCGCCCCACTATAGGGAGAAGTATTGCACGATACTTCTCCAAAAAAGAATATCGCCCAATTGAAAAATTTGATATTTAACGCATTTTTGAGCAAAAATGACATGGGTCTAGATAATGTTACATTTTTAAGATATTTTATACTGAGTTTTTGGACATCCATCATAATATGTGCTAACAACGGGCTTGGTTTTGGCTTGCAGGAGGTTTTTTCAGCGCTCATCATCAGAGCGCCGAAGGTGACAGGATTGCGGTGTGTCTGGGATCTAGACGATCTGGGCAATGCCGACCTCAGGGCGATAGAATTTCGGTATCTGTTGTGGTATTCGTATATCCGAGCAGACCATGGGTTGTTGACTGCGCTGGCTGAGAGATGGCACAGCGAACACAACACCTTCCACCTTCCTACAGGTGAGACATCCATCACACTGGAGGATGTCTATAGGATCCTCCGAGTTCCATGCCACGGAGAGCCTGTAAGTAGAATCATGTTTTAAGATCTAGTCATGTAAAATGTAATATTTCCAAAAGATGAAAACTAACATGATTTATGTGTTGTCACAGGTATACTATGATCAGGATGTCACTGAGGGGCATCGATTGATTCAGGAGATGTTTCAGGATGTGACTATCCTGGACAGGCATGTCAGCTGGGAGCAACTGCTTGATGACTTTGGCAGAGATTATCCGGTGCCATGCATTGTGGCATCTATCATTTCATAGATCCTGATGACTGATCACAGTCAGAAGGGATTCTCGCTCGGATGGGGCAGGTTACTGGTAGACTTGGTAGGCAGGCCCCGACGGATGGCATGGGGGCCTGCGATCTTGGCAGAGATGTATCATGAGCTGCACGAGATCATCTACAGGGACGGTCAGACATGGGCATGTGGTGCCATCTTGGCACAGGTATGGGCATGGGAGCACATTGCTATGGTGCACCCCAAGGTTCAGCCGAGGGAGAGGAGGTACCCCTTCATTTATAGGTACATCGGGTTTATATCACATGCCCATTCTGGGGATGTGACGTACTACAGACAGATTCTGGATGAGATAGCCTCCTTCACATGGAGGCCGTACAGGGAGGTTGAGGTTTGGGGGGATGTCGCAGATGAGTTGAGCTATATGCTGTGCAGTCGGCCACTGGTAGGTCGATATGCGAAGATCATAGAGAGATTCTACATCACTCAGGTGTGGCGGCAGTTTGGGAGGCAGCAGCGAGTCTCAACAGAGACTACCACTTATGCCAGAGCCAGGGATGAGGAGGGACATGGGTGGCTACCCATGTTAGATTATCAGCAGGCTGTCGCGGAGACAGCAGCTATCAAGGGCGAGCCTTGAGATTATTTCCCAGATGTGGCAGACGTAGGGGCTTATGGAGCCTACAGAGCAGAGTGGTGGAGGGTACCATTCCCTCGATTTATAGTACCAGATGCACAGATGCCAGCGCCGGGAGGAGACGGAGGAGACGGAGGGGACGGAGGAGACGGAGGGGACGGAGGGGAGGGAGAAGATGGCAGGAGGGGGAGAGGGAGGAGGATGGAGAGAGGAGAGGGGTCGAGATCAGGTGGCCAGAAACAGTCACGGGGACAAAGATCGGCTACACCTGAGGAGGAGGTGAGACCAGCTCGCCGGTAGGTAGAGGTACAACAGGAGCAGCCTGCGGGGGGAGAGGACCTGAGAGCCCAGATACAGGCTCAAGAGGCAGAGATACAATAGCTACGGACCACTATAGCTGTGAGAGATCAGCAGCTCCTGGATCTGAGGGCAGAGCGGGATCAGCAGATAGCTGATCTCAGAGCAGAGATAGCACGCCGTGAGGCGATGGCACAGGCCAAGGCACTGGAGCTCCGACGGGAGTCAGCGAGAGCTGCCTATTATCACGGGTTATATCTGCAGGCCATTCCAGAGGGTGAGAGAGCACCATCATACTCTCAGCGGGTAGGGGTATCAGATGTGGCACTTGATAGGAGAGCTATGCCTCCTCCACCACCACGAGCTCCTCACGAGGGTGGTAGCGAGTCTTAGGGTTAGGTCTTAGATGTTTGGACATATTTTGAGACTGTTGATCCAGATTTTGGGATCTCATATTAGATATCATGACATTGTATATTGATTTATGAGATTACTGGATGTTCGATATATCATGTGTATTTGTCTCACTTGTGATGGATGTATCAGTTTATGTATATTGTCTTGTCATTTTGCTCAAAAAATGCTTATGTATGTGCTTATGTATGTTCTCTCTCATAGTTGTATGTTTAATTCTCATATGTATGATATAGACTTATGTTTCTTGAAAATGATGGTTTTTGATATAGATATGATGATGTGATTAACCCTTTGTGATGAACAGGAATAGGTTCGAGATGAAAAAGACAAGGAGCGAAAGACATGATCAAGAAGAAGAGAAGGTGAGCGCAGTTGACCGATAGGTCCACGTAAGATGAAAAGGAGAGCTCTTTCCATATGCAAAATGCAAGACTAGACTAACATGAACCTAAAAATGCAAGCGACTATGAAAGTGGTTGACTTGCAAGGTCACAACGCTTATAGACATCTAATTATCATCATCAAGTGTTATTGGTAGCATCGTAAGATCATACAATGCACACTAGCATAACTATGTGGATATGAATATGATCTTTATCAGATAGAGATGTGGGAATCTCACCTAGGCATCAAAGACATGTAGGTCCAGATGACTAATGCAGTGAGATCACCTAAGTTTGATATGGCGAGATTATGCTTGTATCAAGACACATGAAAGTCAGGATAGCTAAAAGCATGCACTCGCAAAATAGTCAAGGATAATACTTTGTCAATCCATAGGGTCAAGTAGGACCAGCATAAATGCTCATGACAGTTAGGACCAACAAAATATACCCACAAGCAGATAAAGAAAGAAAACATGTTCTCATACCCTCAGTCTTCTAGCTAGGCATCATCGAAAACTTCCTAGGGAGAGACCACTCATCAAAGAAATCCTCATAGATAGCACACAAAGAAAAATAAAGTCATCATATCGCCAGCGAGTTGATTGTTTAAGTGCGTGTGTGTTGGTCATAGAGTCAAACTCTGAGTATCATATCTACTAATGAGAAATATCGCATCATACTTAGACTATAGGCAAGACATCTAATAAGTGTTAAGAAACACTCGACGCAAGGGTAGTGTTGAAAAACACTGTTTGGGGTGGTGTTGAAAAACACCAGTTGTGAAATGCCCCAAGAGACAAACATACCTAAAAGACCAATGCTAACAGTTATGCCCCCTAGACAAAGACAAAGACCAATTTCAGATTAGGCCAAATAAGGTCAAGGCATGATGGAAAGTGGCTAAGTGTCGAGGACGCATGCTAACAAATAGGGGTGCAAAGGCCTCAAGTAGCGCCTGTTTCCAAGTTTTCACCACTTGAAATCTTTCTTCATTTTTTTCATTTTTTTTTTTTTTTTTTTTGCTACCAAGGCGCCTATTGCTAGGTTTTCACCAAGGCACTTTTTTACTTTTTATATTTTGAATATTTTAATTTTTTTGTATTTTTTCAAGACTTTTTATGCTTTGTAGGATTTTTTCAGCATCATATATCAATTTTTTTGAAATTTTTTTCAGGACCAATAAAATATGTACAAAAGATGCCCCTAGACAGAACGGGCATCAAGGATAGAACTTCTTAAGGTGCACAATGTTGATGGGATCAGGGAGCTATTCTCCATCAGGATCTAATAGTAAATACGCACCAGTACTAAAAGCAGCTGTGATGACATATGGTCCAAGCCAGTTAGGTTCAAACTTTCCCTTTTGCTCTCTATTTTGTTGATTCTTAGGGTTCTCTCGTAAAACAAGATCACCTATTTGAAATTCTCTAGGGCGAACCTTCTTGTTGAATGTCTTGGACATACACTTCTGATACACTCTCATATGATCAAAGGAAGCCTTACGCTTCTCATCTAGAAGTTCTAGTTCCTGCAACCTCATGGCGCAGTAATCCTCATCTGTAATCAAACCTTTGAGTGAGACTCTAAGGGATGGTATCTTGACTTCTAAAGGCAATATTGCTTCAGTGCCATAGGTGAGAGAGAAAGGAGTGGCTCCTGTAGGTGTGTGAATGCTTGTTCGGTAAGCCCATAGTGCTGGATTGATTTGTAAGTGCCAATCCCTACCATTCTTGTGTATTGTTCTATGAAGAATCTTAAGAATGGTTTTGTTAGAAGCTTCTGCCTGTCCGTTTCCCTGTGGAAAGTAGATAGAGGACCAATGTTGCTTGATTTTAAACTTTTTGCATAGGTGCTTTAGGTCCTTATTGTTAAATTGACCTCCATTGTCAGTAATGATCTCAGAAGGCACTCCAAATCGGCAAATGATATGATTCAAGATGAACAAAGAAATGGTCCTTCCTGAAGCAACAGAAAGTGGTACAGCCTCCACCCATTTTGTGAAGTAGTTAGTGGCAGTAATAATGAACTTGTGTCCACCTGATGAGTTGGGATGAATCTGCCCAACCAGAACAAAGGCCCAGCGCTGAAATGGCCAATGAGAAACAAAAGGAATCAGCTCCCTACCTGGAGCATGAATCAAGTTGCCGTGTTTCTGACATTTTTCACATGACTTAGCAAAGGTGACTGCGTCCATCTGCATTGTGGGCCAATAATATCCCACCCTAAGCAACCTTTGGGCCATGGTAAGACCATTAGAATGTCCACCACAAATGCCCTCGTGGATGTCAGCTAATGCTTGGTTGGATTCCTCCTTTTCCAAGCACCTAAGGAGCGTCCCATCTAAACCCCTCCTATATAAGTCACCAGAGATGAGGGTGTGGCGAGAGACGTTACGGATGAGGTTTCGGCATTCGGAGTGGGTGAATGTGTCAGGGATGATGCCATCATGAAAATATGAATAGATTGCACCATATCAGGAAGACTCGTGTGTGATAATGGTACAGATGACACGGCTTTCAGATGAGTCAAAGATGGGATGGTGTAGCTCTTCCACCAGGAATCCAAATCTGGATTCATGTGTCTCCAATTGAAGAAGTGAAGCTAATGTAGCCATGGCGTCTATAGCTTTGTTCTCTGTCCTAGGGATTTGTTGGAACGTCACAAAGGTGAAATAGCATCTCAAAAAATCAACCATCTTTTTATAGGGTATCAATTTGTCATCCTTGGTTTGATACTCTTCATTGACTTGGTTGATGATTAACTGAGAATCCCCAAAGACATGTAATTTTGTGATATTCCATTCTATAGCCATTCTCAAGCCATTAGTTAAGGCTTCATATTCTGCAATATTATTTGTACATGGGAATAATAATTTGTAAGACTTCGGAATGTTGTACCCATGTGGAGAAACAAATAACACTCCAGCACCTGATCCATTTTGCATGCGGGAGCCATCAAAGAACATTGTCCAAGTGCGAGTAGTGGTATATAAGATGTGTTCATCTAGGAATTCCACTTGGACTGGCATACTATCCTGGATTGGAAAATCAGCTAATTGGTCAGCAATAGCTTGCCCTTTTATTGCCTTCCTTTCAACGTACTCTATGTCAAATTCAGTGAGGACCATCATCCATTTAGCAAGTCTACCCGTCAGGGCAGCCTTACCAAGCAAGTATTTAAGGGGATCAATTTTGGCAACCAAATGTATGGTATGAGCAAGCATGTAGTGGCGCAACTTTTGAGAAGCGAACACCACCGCAAGACAAGACTTCTCAATATTATTGTAATTGATCTCATAAGAGACTAGAGTACGGTTGATATAGTAGATGGCCCGTTCTTTCCCAGTATCATTTGTTTGAGCCAATAATGCCCCCAGGGAAGTGTCTGTAGCTGAAATATATAGGATCAATAGTTTCCCTGGAATAGGAGGCATTAAGATTGGAGGGTTAGCCAAGTATTGTTTGATCTGATCTAGGCTCTTTTGACAATCCTCGTTCCAAACACAAGAAGCGTAATGTCTTGTTGAAGGGTTGCGCTCTATCTGCAAGCTGAGAAATAAACCTCCTAATAGATTGAAGACGTCCTTGAAGACTTCTCATTTGGCTGATATTTCGAGGAGGTGGCATATCTAGGATTGCTTGGACCTTTTCGGGGTCAACCTCGATACCTTTTGTTGATATTATGAATCCTAAAAGTTTGCCTGAGGTGACGCCAAATGCGCACTTCTTTGGATTCAATCTGAGTTGAAATTGTTCCATACGATCTAGAATTACTTCCAGATCATTGAGGTGTGTGTCCCTTTTTCTTGATTTTGCCAGGGTATCATCTACATAATCTTCCATATTTTTGTTCATCATATCATGAAAGATAGTTGTCATAGCTCTTTGGTAGGTTGCTCCTGCATTCTTTAACCTGAATGGCATGACATTCCAACAGTAGGTTCCCCATGCACATGTGAATGCTATTTTCTCTTGGTCTTCAGGAGCTATTTTGATTTGATTATACCCTGAGAAACCATCCATTAGGGAATATATGTCATAGCTCACCGTCATGTCCACTATCATGTCAATGTTTGGAAGTGGAAAATCGTCCTTTGGGCAAGCTTTGTTTAGATCTCTAAAATCTATGCAGACACGAATGGACCCATCATGTTTGGAGACCGGTACTATGTTTGAGATCCATTCTGCATAATCGATAGCTCTAATAAATCTAGCTCTCAAAAGTTTTTCTAATTCTCCTTTGACAAGTAGAGCTATATGTGGATGCATTTTTCTTAATCTCTGTTTTACTGGCTTGACTCCTGGAGCTATAGATAAGTGATGCATTATGAGATTTGTGTCAAGCCCTGGCATGTCTGAGTAGGTCCATGCAAAATTAATTTTCTTTTTCTGTAAAAACTGTACATATGCCTTGGTCTCTTCCTCTGATAAAGACTGAGCAAGATGGACTATCTGAGGATTTTCTTCTGTGCTTAAATTGATCGGCTTTGTTGGTTCAATCAATATTGATGATCTATCCTGGAAATAACTCGGCAAGTTATTAAGTACCCCATCCTTAGGTGCCTCAAAGAGGTTTTCACCTTTGGATGCGTCATTTCTTTTTACTATTTTTTGTTCTGACACCGCCACAAAGTGGTTTTCGCCATCAGACCTATTTTTCTTTTTCTCTTTTGTTTTGAGACTGAGGTACTTAATATCAGGCTCTGTCATGCTAGTTGTTGGTTCACTAGTGGAAGAAGCCACGGGTTTGAGAGCATTCAGATAGCAAGCAATTTCGTAATCATTGTGAAATGTGAGGAATGTGGGCTCTTGGTGGCGCTGAGACCAGTCAATCAGGTCAAAGTGAACAAGGGGTAAGTCAATGGTAGGTTTGATGTTGTTAATGCGAAAGGTGTCATCTCTGGTGACCATATAATCGCAGTTCATCAAGTCTTCTCTTAAGATACCTGAATTAGGACTCATCCTATCAAACGAAGCATCGTCTACTAAAGTGATTTGAGGAGGGCAATCCTCTAGTTTGACACTAGGATCGTTAGTCGCATCGGGTTGGGTACTATAGGCATGGATAATATCCACGTCTAGATCAATTGTTACGTCTGAAAGTGAATCCCATTCATATTCATGGGAGTCTGTCTCTGAGTCATCATTTAGGCCTCGTGATGTAGAAGCCTCAAGGTTAGGAAGGGTTTCCCCCTCTCTAGTGCTAGTATTGGTACTATCCGTTGCAGCTAGGACAGTAATCCTTTCCTTTGTCGATCTAGAAGTCACACAATCACTATCCGTCGCAGCTAGGATAGTAGGACTATTAAGCATCAAATCTGTGGAATCTCCCCAAAGGAGATTCGTTGAGGGCACCCAATCATCAGACACATCTTGTTGGTTGGAAAGATCAGGCGTATAATCTGCATCACTGTCACTGTCCGTCACAGCTGGGACAGGGATACCTTTCTTCTTCTTATTCTCAAAACCTAAGCCGACCGTGGACTTATTTTTTTGTCCAAAAAGAGCATGATCAAGAGGCTCAGCTTTAGCGTCCAGCCTATGACTAAGGGGACCAAATCCCAGATATCCCATATTTTTAACCAGTGTATACCCTTTCCCATAAGTTTCAGGTGAAGGAGCAAAATTCTCATTATGTTTGTATTTCTCCTCGCGGTATATCCAGTCCCTTACAGTAACTTCCTCTTTCTCTTCTTGGATGGGGACCGAAGACTCAACAAATTTCTCAAATAACGTCATTGCTGATGACGAGGGCTTTACATTTGGGGAGGGTCTCCCATAAGACCTAGGAGAGATTGGCATTTTTGTAAAAGAATCAATCTTATAATCTCCCATCCCAAGGTCCATGGTCTTGAATTTCTGTTTGCATTGTTCAAGTGAACTACTAGGACTGTCAGCTTCTCTATTCAAAGGTACATGTAATCCCGCAGAAATGTTATTAACTGATAGAGCACTGTCTCTAGGGATGCAAATTTGTACACCGTTATGGGGAAACTTAACACACTGGTGATATGTCGATGGGACTACCTACATTTCATGAATCCGTGGCCTACCTAGCAAAATGTTGTAGGCTAAAGGTGCAACATCAACAATTTGGAATAATATGTCTTTTTCTATGGGACCAATACGAATAGGCAAAATAGCCAATCCCTTAGAATTTCTTTCTGCTTCGTCATATGCTTTGATTGTGATTCTTTTCTTTGTGTCAATGATGTTCTCAGAATACCCTAGAGCTAGCAGCAAACTCAGGGTACAAATATTGAGCCCCGCACCCCCATCTATCAGTACACGCCTAACACGGGTTTTATGAATCATGACCTCGATGTGTAAGGCCAAATTATGTGGGTGACTAATGGATTTGTCATCTTCTTC
Organism: Chamaecyparis obtusa; assembly: GCA_027943335.1. Classification (NCBI taxonomy): domain Eukaryota; kingdom Viridiplantae; phylum Streptophyta; class Pinopsida; order Cupressales; family Cupressaceae; genus Chamaecyparis; species Chamaecyparis obtusa. Next base: position 429,093 of record BSBK01010429.1, read on the forward strand.
TGAGAAGGTGAGGAAATGAGGGCTAGCCAAATGGTTGACCATGTTTTGGAATTGGTCGATATCTAAGTTATTAGGGACATTGGCTGCTCGCAAAGCATCCTCGAGGATGCGCTTGTGCTTAGGAGATAATTCTAAAAGCTCAAAAATGGATATCTGAGCGGGTGTACGTTGTAGCTGGTCAATAAGATTATAACTGGAATCAGGACCAATGACAGATTTGGGAGGAGCATCTTTGGACACGGGCTGTTTAGACTTGCTAGTGCTAGGACCTTTGATGATAATGGGTGCTTGGGCCTGACCCCTAGTGACAGCATGGAGGGACTGGGGCATTCCTTGTGAGTGAGGACCTTTTATCACCATAGCGGGTCTTTCATTAGTCATAGGAATTGAGTCCACATTATGTCCATAAGGAGCTTTCTTTTTCACCATGTTGATATTATCGTCAGCCACTTCAAGCATGTTAATCACATTATCAGCATGTGTGTATGTATAGTTAATAGCTGCCTTGCCATTCTTACTGCTAGAATTCTCTCCTTTTTCATATTTAGGCAAGGGCTCTTTAAAGGCTTTATGGTCTGCATTAGTAGTTAACCCATCCACTTGTAATTGTCCTTTCTCAATAAGGTCTTGGACAAGATGCTTGAGTTTAAAACAATTTTCTATGTCGTGTCCAATCCCATTATGGAAAACACAAAAAGCCTTAGCATCCCACCAATGAGGTAAAGGATCTGGTATTCGATGTTTTGTAGGATCCTGTGGGTGCGCCAAATTATGAGCAACTAATGTCTTAAAAACATCTGCATAGGATTCTCCCAATTTAGTAAATTGTCTTTTCTCCGTTTTAGATCTCTTTTGATACTTAGGTTTGTCTTGCTGCGTTGACGACGTTTGCAACTTCATAGCTTGAACTGCATGAGAGAGGTTAAGAACTCCTTCATTTTTGACCTGAGATGAATCAACAACTCCGTCGTTGACCACTTGCTTGTTTTTGTTCCAATAAGAGTTCTTTTTGTCCTTGTTACCATTAGTATTGTTATTTTGGCTATTGTTGTTATTTGTTGGTTTAGCCAAAATTCCTTGTTCTTTTAGGACATCCTCAATGCGACATGCCACCTCTACCATAGTATCAAAGGAATTAAATAGGATTTTCTTGACTTCATATTTAAGTTCTGGTATTAGATTGTTCACAATGATATCAATTCTCTCTTCTTCAGGGATTGTCCTTAGGTATTTCGAACACAATCACCTCCATCATTGTAAAAAGGTGACAAAAGATTTCCCTTGATTTTGTTTAAGTTTACACAAATCAAGCATTGTGACCGACCTAGATAAGTTGTAAGCGAAATGCTGAACAAATCTTTGGACAAGTTCTTTAAATGTCTTTACTGGAGGGGAAAGGTTGGTGAACCACTCCATGGCTTGACCTTTTAAACTCCTTGGGAATAATCTCAGCAAGTAGGAGTCTTCATGGTGAAAGGAAAAGCTCATTATGTAGAATTGTCAAACATGGTCGTGAGGGTCACCAGTGCCATCATATTTGTCGTATGTTGGGAATTCAACTTTCTTGGAAAATTCTACCATCACCACACTTTTGTCAATGGGGTTAGGACATATGGAGTCCAAATGAAATGTGCTCTTGGGAGCCTTCATTCTGTCTATATCCTTTTGTATTTGTAAGATCACCTCATCAGTTGAAGGATTCTGTTTCTTGATTTTTTGGTGAACATCAAAATTATATGGAACTTTAGCGCCTTTGTTGATAAGACTTTCCAAGAATTGGTCTTTGTTTTGTTCCACGTATTGCTCCACATAGGCTTGAAAGGATGGTTCTTGTTGCATAGTCATGAAGTCCATATGATCAAATTTAGCATAACTGCCTCCATGTTGTGAGCCATGATGTGCTTGTTGGGAAGGTTGCTTTGAATGTCTATGAGATGACTGTCTCCTATGATGGTCATATCTTGAAGTCCTTCTTCCTCTAGGACTTGGGGATCGTGAGGGTGTCTTTGATCTTCTTCGAGGGCTAGGGGAAGGGGTAGATGGGGGCGAGTTGATCCCACTATTGGCTCCCCTCCCGTTAAATCAACTTTGGAGTTGTTGTGCATAGAGTCTATCTTCTTCTTCTTGGGTGACTCTTTTCTATATATCCAACAATGCACGTTCCTCTTCCTCTAGTTGTCATAATTTTTCCTTTTTAGCAGCTTGTTCATCTAAGTAGGCTTGCTTCTCTCTCTCAATGCTTCTCAATCTTGTATTTGCATATTGAGAAGTGTCTTTAAGTGGGGAGGTTTGTCTTGAATGCCTTATTGCATTAGCTGCGTTGATATGGTGATCACTAGATTCATTGTTCTGGTCTTCGTGTTGTGACCCTGAATCTGAGTGAGCTGACTTATGCTGTCTTTCAGCTCGTTGATGAGCATCAAAATACCTCGCGTTTTTAGGAGGTGACCCGGGTGGACTGGCATGAGAAGAACCACCATACTCTCTTCTATGTCATTGAAAGATATCCTCGAGAGTTTGATTCATGGCTTCTCTTTGTTGTCGGGTGAAAGTGTAACTCATGTCCATACTTGATGAAAGTGGTATGAAAGAGGTGCTCACTTCACTAGGGTTAGCTCTCGGATTGAAACAAACCTCAGATTCACTCTTAGGAGATTGGTCAAAAAGGGGTCCTTTTCCCTTAGGTTGTCGACGAGTCTTGATAGGTGGTAACTGGCTAAAGGCAACAGGGGGTCACTTCCCTTGATTAACTTGGTACCTTGTCGTAACTGACATGAAAGAGAGATATTCTCAATGATAAGGTGACCTTTGAAAGTGTCAACACCAAACTAGGATAATCGAAGTCCTCTATTGTCCAAAGAGAAATGAAAAAGAAAAAAAAAAGAGGGCTTTACCAACACTGTTAAAGAGGTGCTTCAAATCAAAGGGTGACTACCCTTGCACTTTTGAATCAGGAGGTTGGACTAGGCCAAAAGATAATTGAAATAAAAGCGATTTGGACAGTAAGAGAACTAAAATTTTCCCAGAATATAGCTAACAATTTTAAAGCTGGACCTTGGCACCAAGAATGGCTTTCTAACTTGACAATTATTCCAAAGTGACTTTGTAAATCAAATGATGCTATCCCGAAGAACTAAGAACCAAAAATTTGGAGTCAAAACAGATCTCAAACGTCAGGGTGAGAAGCTTGCTCTAAGACCTAGCCTAATTGACAGCAACTGAAACTAACCAAAATTTAAGCACGACAAAAATGAACCAGGCGATATACTCCAGGCTACTGGGGTGATAAACCTATACCCGTGCGATACTTCACCCTAAGACATGCGATACTTCTTAACACTGTCGGGCGATATACTCCAGGCAGGTCGGGCGATAGTCCGTCAGGGGTGAACTATCACGCGATATTTCTCTTCAAAGGGGGCGATATTTCTAGCATGCGCAAAGTATCGCGTGATACTTCACCTTACAGGGCGCGATACTGTTGCAGAATTATTTAACTCTTGACCAGAATTGTGTGGAATTTGCATTTTTGGGTCTGTTTGGTCAAAATTTTCAGTCTGAGGGTTGATGTTTTTGATTTCAGTCACGGTATCAGTAGAATTTCGGTAGGTTTGCAAACAGCAAGGGATCAAAACATGGTCTCAAACACTTGAAACAAGGGCAAAAGCAACCTTGCCAAGACAAACACTTGTGATATCAAAATTGAAACAACACCCTATGAATACTACCAATTGTTTGTATGTAAGAACATTTGCACTGGTATCACACAATCGAAAACACTTCAAGCAAATCTATCCTAGAAAGTCAAGGCTCAATACTTACCAACTTAGCCCACAACTTGATGCCCCCTCGCCTCACACCAAGTGGTTACCCACAAGAGATGTTGGCTTTGTCATAGAAATGTCAAAATGACACAACCAAAGGGACACATATGGTGAGTATCTTAAGGTGATCCGGGTAAACCACTTGGATCAATCCTTGCACTAAGAAGATAAGCGGCTAAAAGAGGGTGGCTTCTATCTAATGGTTCTTAATAAAGATTTCCGTTCACAACACCCCTCTTGCTCCTCATAAAGGACTAGGACCTCGCGGCCTCAAGAGTACCTTAAGCATTCTTGTTTAATGTTTTCCTCATGGTCGCAATCCCATGAGCTACTCACATCAAACAAAGACAAGTGTTATGTCTATCAAAGTTTTTGGTGTCCTTGATAGCCTTGAGATTATAGTGAGTTGGAATCACTTGCCACCAAGGAGAATGATGACAAGGTTGTCCCCACTTGAGTCGTTCCTCTTGATTGCTCAAGAGCAGGCCCGCTAAAGGATTCCTAAACTAAACAAAAATGGATCAAATCTTGAGGCTCAAAGTTTTTGATTCACCACAAGGGTGAAGAGCATACTCCCCAATCTCAAGAATCTCTCCCAAACACACCAAGCAAAGAGATCAATTACCCCCTTGCTTCCAAAACCTTAAGATGGGTCAAGATTTTCTGATTCACCTAAAGGTGAAGAGCATACTTCTCCTACCACCTCAAGATCTCTTTCACAAGGTATTAAGATTCCTAATACAATTAGTAAATGCCACAAATGAAAGGAAAATAACAACAAGCAAGAAATGAAATTTTTTATTTTATTTTTATGCTTGGGCAGCCCTGCAAAAACTGTTAGTAGCCCTCTTTGACATGTGTTTTTAGCAATTTTCAAGCAAAGGAAAGCACCTACAAACACAACTTGTTAGACCCACAATGTTAGCAAAATCAAAATCCAAATGTAAATGTGCAATAATCTGATGGATTCAAGCTAAAAGATGCAGCTTAGACCTATCTAAACAAAGCAAAACAAAACAGCAAGCTAAAATAATCAAATTCGGACAAAAAAATTGAAAGCGCAAGTCTCTGCCAGATCAGGTGATATTTCTCAGTCTTCAACAGTATCGCGCTATACAGTTTCCTATAGTCGGGCGATACTTCTCAGTCGCGCGATACTTCACACGATGACAGGTGATACTTCACCCGATGTCAGGGGACAGAAGTCAATATATGCGTGCGATACTCTTTCCGAGTGAATTATCGCGCCAAGATAGGAAGTATATCGCGTGATATTTCTGAGAAGTGTCACGCGATAATCTGAGATAGAAAACTAGAGACGCAGATTTTTCCAAAAATTAATCCAAAAATGATGAAAAATGCATCAAATGAAAGGACAAAGCTATCTACTCTGCCCCACGGTGGGTGCCAGAAATGTACACACTAAAATATGCACTTCTATGAACCATTACTTGCAAGGTTGCTCAAGAATGAGGCCTCACAAAGCGGCTCATAGCTCTTTATGCATGGAGTTGCAAGGGACTATGAGTTTTTGCTCTCAGCTAGAGCTACAAGAAGGTGACCTTGCTAGTCAACCATACAATGAGAGATTCACAATGAAGACAAGGGCAACAATGCCAATATCTCCAAGAATCTAAATGGAAATGAAATGCAAATGCAACTAGTATGAATGTGCAAAACTAATCTATCAAATGAAGTGTAAACTAAGCTATGAAAAGAAGTACAATAGATTCCAAGCCCCTAATTAAGCTATGTGAGATCTAGTCTATTGCATAAAAGGAAATCTAATCTATGATGCCATTATTATGCAACTAAGAAAGGAAATATGCAACTAAAATGAAATGCAACAAGTCTTCAATATCCTCAAAAGCTCCAAATGCACCTAAAACCTGCAGCATAACATTAGCATAAAATATGGATATGCAAATGAAGGAGAGAGCTCTCCTTTTATAAGAAATGAGGTGAAATGGACCATTGAGATTAAGAGGAAAAAGTCTTAATCAGCGGTGGAGGTTGAAAGAGGAGCAATCCATGTGCACAAACATCCTCCAATGAGAGTGAAGTGTTGACTTTTGAGCCTCATGTGAGACAAAAAGTGCTTTTTCCTTTTTTTATAAAATAGGAATAATGTTTTATTTGTGCAACTTAGGATAAGAGGAAAGTGGGGCTTTTTATTTAATTAAAAGGGGAGGAAATATTTCTTTTAATCAAATAAAGACTTAGGATAAATGGTTAGCCCAAGGATAAAAATCCAATATATGATCAAAATTAGGATTTGATCAAGAAATTGATATTGTTGATTATTGATAAAAATGATTCAGGGTTGATAAATTGAATAAATGGGGCCCAAAGTCTAGCGACCATTTTTGGGTGCATACAGTTCACACTCAAACGGTTTAACACTAGCTCAAAAAATTATTAGGGCTGGGTACTATTGGCCTGAAATGGAGAAAGAGTCTATCAAGTTTGCTAAGAATTGTCAAAAGTGCCTAGTGCATGGCAACTTAATTCATGCTCTAGGGAGGGATCTAATTCCCTTTACTACATAATGGCCTTTTCACCAATGGGCATTTGATCTTATAGGAGCTATTCATCCTCATTCTTCCAATGGACATACCCATATAATCATAGCTACAAATTATTTTACAAAATGGGTAGAAGTAGTTCCCTTAACACAAGCAACTAGGAAACAAATATCTATGTTCATATTGAATTATATCATATACAGATATGGGATACCTCATTCCATAATCACAGATAATGGTGGACAATTCAAGAATAAGGATCTAGATGATCTATGTGCTAAATTCAAGTTCACACAACATTGGTCCTCTATCTACCATCCTCAAGGGAATGGACAAGCTGAGGTTTCTAATAAGAATCTATTGAAAATCTTGCATCGTACAGTTAATAAAATAGGAAGAGACTGACATCTCATGATCAATCTAGCTCTTTGGGCCTATAGAACAAGTATCAAAATGCCCACTGGGGCTACACCTTTCACTTTAGTTTATGCGTCTGAAGTGGTACTGCCTATTGAGGTTGAAATCCCATCACTAAGAATCAGAATGCATGGTCTAGTAACTGATGATGACTACAGAGTGTCTAGATTGCAGGAACTTGAACTACTAGATGAGTGCAGACAAGTAGCGTATGATCATCTTAGAGTATATCAGAAAAGAATGTGTAGAGGTTACAACAAGAAAGTCAGACATAGAGAATTTCATGTTGGTGATCTAGTCTTGAGAGAAAATCCTAAAAATCAATCACATCGAGAACACAAGAGGAAGTTTGAACCTAATTGGCTGGGTCCCTTTGTAATCACTGCTACTTTTGGCTCTGATGCCTATCAACTCTCAATGACTAGAGGAGAATAGCTCCGAGAACCAATCAATGTTCTGCATCTGAAGAAATTCTATGCCTAAGGCATTCAGTCTATGGTAAAATGTCCTGAAAAAATCATAAAAATTAGAAAAAGTCTTGAAAAAATGAACATCTTGGTGAAAACCTAGCAATAGGCACCTTGATGATTCACAAAAAAAGTAAAAAATATCAAAAGTACAAAAAAATAAAATTGAAAAATGAAAAGGACAGAAAAAGATGAGAAAAAGAAAAAAAGTGCCTTGGTGAAAACCTGGAAACAGGTGCCTTGGTAGCAAAAATAGAATCTCTGCCAAGATGGTAAAAACTTGGCAAATAGGCACCACTTGTTTCAAAACACTCCATCTATGAGCACAATCTTGGTCTTTCCTAGCTTTCAGTCTTGCTTTAGTTTGTACATATCTCCCGGTTTGTTTCTGCATTCCTATTTTCAATAAGTCAGTCTGTACACCAATCAGCTCAAGCGTCTATATCCTATCAATGTTCAAACTTGGGGGCAATCAAAGTCATATCCTATGGCCTCCAATGTTTTTGAGATGTGTCATATCCAGTCAAGGTCCTTTGAAGCTTCATTTGAGTTAGTCAGTCTATCTTGTCTCCAGAAAGGATTTTGCATCTACAACAACACAATCAAACATCAAACATCAAACACAAACATCAAACAATCTATGCTTTTACATGCTTTTATCTCCTAGTATGCTTATTGATTCGCATTGAGATTTTTGCATATTATGTCCTTTCGAGCTCTTCAATGATGTCCTTTACAGGATTTAGAGAGTGATGACTGGGGGCATAATCTTTTCTTTGTCTTCTGCTTGTATGTGAAAATCTAATAACTTTGGAAATTCTGGATTGAAATGGTGTCTGACTGTAAGAGCCTCTATCTTGAATTGGATGGCCATGCGTACCTCAACCATTGATAACCAAAAAATTCAAGGAAGTTTGATCTAACTATTGTCTTTTTGAGTGAGTTCTTTCTCCTACTATGAAATGCGATCATACCTAAGGATGTGAAAGGAGAAAGGGTCACTACGGGTAATTCACATTGGATTTAGAATGATCTCTTGATTGTTTGATGTGTTTGAACCGCAAGGCTTATTCTGGTCATCATGACATTTATGTTTTGATGCTTATACAAATTGCTATATCAAAATGGACATGATATTCAGGTCATCCTGGCATTTGTGCCTTGGTGCTTATATCTAATTCGACATTTTGAAAATAAAATCAATATTTATATGTCCATGGTTACCTAATTAGTGGATGTTGTATTGATTCCCACACATACCAATCGATATTCATATGTCTATGGTTTCATAACTAGTGGGAATTGTATTGATTTATCTGGTTACCTAAAAATTCAATGATGAGAATGACCGACACATGATCAATGACTAGGTCCTAGGTCTTAGGTTGCATTTTATATTGCATGTTTCTTTGCATTTTGCATGTTGCATGATCTCACAATGACTCAACGAACTTCAAATGCTTAAAAGATTCTTCACTCATCTCTTCACATCTAACAAGAGCAGAAACCTAACTTGAAGGTCTCTTCATCGAATCGCAAGCAGTTACTATCTTGGGTTAAACATCCTTTTTGACATAAGACTGAGTACTTGTCTTCATTAATACCTACAAAACATATCATGTGTATCATTGCATTTACATATCATAATCATTTGTTGCATTAAAATTCATCCATGTGCATAAGCATAAATCAAACATACATCTTTCCATAATCAAATACATTTGCATAACATCCATACATATAAAAGAAATCATTGCATTACAGATATCCATACATACATTCTACTCTACTCATAGCATAAGCATCACATGATATCATCATAAATCAATTGATGAAAAGTACATATGAAGTCACAACCAAAATATCAATCTCATATATATCAAAAATCTTGAAGTAGTTAGGGGTGCACTACTGGCACAGTATACAAAAGAATGAGCTTATGTGAGCTATCAATGTCAGAAAAGTATATCAAAAAGAGAAGAATAGTATATAAAAATATATCACAAGGAAAAATCAACTATCAACCTGATCCTTGCCATCTGGTGGAGGTGGAGGTGGTGCATCAAGCACTAGCTCTGCTCTTGGGGCCCTGGCTCCCTCTGATGCCAGCATAAACTGTGAGTAGGTAGGAACTCTTTGTGCTACAGGAACTGTAGTATAATAAGCTGATACATAATATGCAGATCTTGAGGTTTGATGAATCACCTCTACTTGTAAATGATGTACCTCTCTAGTGAGTACAGTGCACTATCTATCAACCTCTAGGAATCTCTCCTCCCATCTAGCACTGCATATCTTCAGGTCCCTGACCTGAACCTTGAGACGTCTAATGGTCTCCTGTGGGGTAAGAGGAACACTTGGATCAACATCTGGCATATCTGTATTAGGGGAAACCTAATCTATAGTCTCTTCTCTCTGTGCCTTACGACATCTGACCTTAGCACCTAAATCAAATCCAGTATCATCTTGTAAGGGATCAGTATCTCCACCTACCACCTGCTCAGCTGCAAGTACCTCATTTGCTGAACCAACTCCACCTAATGTCCCACCCTCTTCCCTAGTCTATCTGTACAAACCAAAAGATCTGCCTACTGTGGAACTAGTGTGCCGAGGGGGCCTCATCTATCTTGATGGTCTTTATGGTGGAGCCATCGCTCTGGGTCTCAGAGGTGTGGGGTGTATGATCAGAGCCTGTGGAGGTATGGGACCCTATCCCATCGAAGCACCAGTAACATCCATTGCCTCCTCAATGGAAGGTATCAGCTTAGTAGGATCAAAAAATCTGTGAATGGGGTGATTAGCAAGCCATGAGATGAATCCATCAGTAACACCTGTATCAAGTACATCTAGTCTATACTCCCAGTCCCCTCCAACAATAGCACCGTACTCTTGAGAACATAGAGCATAGGAGAGTCTCTGTGTCCATCCAAGTCCAATCTCACGCCCTATCCATGCATATTTCACATAATCCTCTGGGGCATCTTGAATCCGTCCATACTGTCACCAAACCTTGGTAATTAGAAATCTCTCTATAGTGGAGGATGACCTCCCAATCATTACTCGGCTCTGGAAGAAGTAACTAAACTACTCTTGAGCAGTAGGCCAAGGCTCAATGGCTACATATGGTCTCCAGTGTACAAATGTCATATCATCGAGGCATCACCTCCAGTACTCAGTATGGCCCATCCATCCTTGAATCACATATCCAGCATAAGTGTAGATGACAGGCTCCTAAGGCTGCCTTTGTGAATTAAAAGTAGGTCTCAACACTAGGATGTGCTCCCAGGCCCATATTTGCAAAATGAGAGCTCCCACAACAAAAGATTTTCTCTCCTGATACACTACCTCGTGCATCTCAGAGAACATGTGTGTTAATAAACATTGACCCCAAGCCAACTCAGAGGGAGTGGCCATCAAACATGCTATCATAGGGGCCCAGCCCATCAGAAGACCATTATGCTGACGGTCAGACATGATAATACCTTCAATCATCCCAACAATGATGCACTCTAGTTGGTGTGTCTATCCATATCTCTGAACTAGGGTCTCCCAAGAAATGGAGGCCGTCATCCGGGTATCATCTCTGAAGAGATGTTTGAAAGCTAAAACACCTGAGTTCCCCAAACTCACATACTCTGGTCGCTAGCGTGCATGGAAAGGAATGTGCAGTATCTGATACACATCCTCAGGGGTAACAGTGATCTCCCCTGTCGGCAAGTGAAAGGTCTGAGTCTTCAAGTGGAACCTCTCAATCAACGCAGTCAAAAGTCCATGATTTACCCTAATCTCGGGTAAATGTATCAAATGCTCAAATCCACAAGAAGCAAGATGGACCCTCATAGGGTCTGGCAAGGAAACACATAATCTCTGAGTAGCAGGGTGGGAGATCCGTACATGTACATCTAGATAAATGACCTACACAACACAGAAATAGGGAATCCTATTAGTAAATGGGTCACATAATAGGTTATAAGGACAACAATGGGGCAGTTCAATGTTTCAGAAGGTAGGTTAATAGGTCAGCAATCAGGCTAAGGAATCAGAAAAATAAAAAATTGGACCTAATATTGAGTTTTGAGCTTGTTGTTTTCCATACGATAGTTCAGACTGGCATGAAAAGTCATACAACTTTCCACATCATACCAAACGACAAATCATAGTAGCACAACAATGCATCCCTCATCGTACAAGTTATGAGGGACTCGATGAAATGTCATACAACTCATGGGTCCCTTTGATACAAGTCATGGGGGCCTATCAAACGACAAGCTAGCTACCTTTGAAAAGTCGTACGAGTCCCTCTAGGGAGTCGTATGAGTTTCCGTGCATGCAAAATTAAAAAATGGAAAAGCGTATGAAAAATTGCTAAAATTCTATAAAACGAGGAAAAATTGACATTCTAGCAAAGCATAGAGGTCCACCTACCAGATGTCCATATTGCTGAGGTCTCTGGTGTCTTCGGCTACGCTCAAATTGGTGTGAACTCACAGGTACCTTTGGTTCTGCTGCTCTATCTACCATTTTCCTTAGAGGGCTCCACAAAGATTTTAAAGTCAAAAGGTTGAAATGATTTGAAAATGACCCTTCCAACCTTTATATAGCTTTTGACCTAATTTTCAAAAGTGCTATATTTTTCATGAAAATTGCACCCCTAGCTAATTTCAATTTTTTGAATCCATATTCGGGATCAAAATTCAAATTTGAGATCATTTATTATGTCCACATCGTGATTTAAAATTTTTGGACCCAGGACGGTCTACTGCTTGCATAATCGACCTTCCATCATCATAGAAATCTAGAATTCAACTTAACTGATTATCTTACATCAAACTATCAAAATTTCAACTTGGCCAACCATGGTCCACTCATGGTCAAACCTAGTCAAACTTGGTCTTTTGGACCCTCCAACAATGCATAACGCATTCTCAGACGTGTATAACCACTTCTCAAATCAATTAACATGCTTCTAAACTATAACATTGACTTTTCTTGTCAAATTTCAATTTTAATCCCAAAGGGGGCATGGTATTGCACACCATTCAAAGTCTATAAATATAAAGCTGAAATCATATCTTTCCTTAGTAATCAAGACAACAACCACGTCTAGTTGCTGATTCATCATAAAGACCTCATCGATCAGGGCAAATCAATCATCACTTCGGGCATATCAGATTCATCGAGATCCATATCAATCTGGTATTGTCTTAATCCTGTAAATTGTATCATTTTTTGTAACTATCGGTTCAATTGTGTTATTTCTTTGGTTCTTCAGAAACTGAAGGGTTCAGATGTGATACCAATGTGATTCAATCTAAGGACAATCAGGTCTAGAATTGGTCACTCACTTCTTTGCAATCATACGGTTTGGAATTAGGCATTTTGACACTTTTTCACAATTATTGGTTCATTTGCTGTTATAGTTAACATTATCTTTGGTCATTTAGGACCTATTATCTCCATATCAATTTCAATCAATTCCTGCTTCATATCAATTTCAATATTATACATAGACTATCTTTGAACCACTGTGCTTCGCACATCAATTCAAAGAGGGGCAAAATGTAATACCCCAAAAATGGGCTATAGGTTCATTAAACACCTATATTGGCACATCAAATGAAATCGACATCAAAGTCCTAACCTAAGGCACCTCTGAACATCATCGAATCCTAATTGATTATCTCAAATTCTGCATCAGGGAATATTCCTAGTAATATTCCTAATTATCATAATTATCTTTAATTTAATGATTATTTGGCAATAAATCCAATTTATCCTAAAGTTTGATTAATTGAATATTCTAAATATTTAATTAATTAGATTTAATTCTGCCACTTAATTATTTAATTGAAGTTAATTATATTTATTCCTAAATTGCATTATTTAATTTTGACAATAAATCCAAAATCCTATGAATAATTGATTAAATTCTTATTTAATTAATTAAAGCAAGTTGTCAATTTTTAATAATATTGTTTTTGAATAAAAGTTTGAAAAATAATTGACTAACCCATAAATCAATTGTTTAATTTTTCAAAATCAGTTAAGTTGGAAATAAATCACTTTATTATTAAATTAATTCATAAATAGAACATGCACAATCACAAAAGTAGACAACTATCAATTATCAATTAAATCTAAACTCTGTTTTGAGTTAAACTCTACTTTTGCATATTTTTGTGAGTTGATTATCCTTTATTTAAAAATAACTCAAAAATCAACCTGAGTTATTTGAGTGATTTATGGCTTTTCTTCATGCACCTCCAAAGCCCTAGATTTCTATAAAGTAATGCTTCAACTCTTTATTTATGATCCATCCATGAATTGCACACTCACATTGTCGAATTGGAGACTGAAGAATCAATCTTGAGAAATTTGAGTTGTTGTGAGATTTTCATTATTTTTGCATAGTATCCATATCATTTAGAATATTATTGTTAGATCATTTTAGCATATCAATTTTCATATTAGCATAGATTTCATATCTTTTTTCATCTTATTGCATCTAAAATCCAAAAAAAAAAAGATTAATTGCATTCAAATCCTTCGTTCAGGTGTCGTCAAGGTCACTGATCTCGATTTAATATGAGAATACATACTTGCATCTACTAGAAGGTAGTAAATCACCTAGTTAGTTTAGTTTTCATTTACTGCATGATTTCAATTTTAGCTAATCTCTAATGTTTTACTGAAGCGTTGTGTCTATAGATCAGGTACAAAATTCGCACACACACTAGGATGACAAGATTCTGAAGGTTTGGATGACTTCTAGATTTTGGATTTTATTAGATTGACGTGGAAAATGGATTTGGTGTGTAGAACTCTTTTTTTGTTTATGTTCAATAGATGTTTTACATTGAGTCTAAAACTTTGAAAACACATTAAACAAGAACTTACTTAAAGAAAAGCTAGTATCAAAATCTTTTCCCACAAATTGGTATCCAAAAAAGGACTAAAAATGGTGAGTATTCTTAAGGTGATCCGAGAAACCACTTGGATCAGTCCTTGCACAAAGATTTTGACACCTTCGAGAGTAGATTGAGAAGCCTCTTATTTAACAAGTGTCTAATTTGGTTTGTGGTGTCCTCCCAATTGGTTTGTATGCATTTGAATCACTTAAGAGTCTAGTTGACCATGCCGAAATAGTAGGGATATTCACCTACCTGAGGCTACCATCAACATGCATTGCCCAAGCTTGAAGGGATGAAGCGAGAGTTTGCTCAATGCTTTATTTCTATACCGGCCTAGGAAGTACCAGTTTGAGGTCTTTCTCCAAAGAGGAAGTGCTTTTATCTTTGGACATACCTCGCTAGAAGTAGAACAAATGAACTTGTCCTAGTTCAGTTTGTTTTACATCACTTAGTCTAAACAAGATTTTGGAAATGCCTTAAAAAGACTAAACTACATATCTTTCCTAAACATTTCCTAATCAATCCTAAACAATCCTAATCATTCCTAATAAATACTAAAGCAATCAAAATCACTTATAATGTTTTGTTTTTGGATAAAAATAACTTCATTCATCCAAACTTAAGTGCTTTAGGGTTTTTTCATGCAAACTAGGAACACTTCAAAATTTGAGTGCTTAAAAAGAACTAAATATGAAAATCATTCCTAATCAATTCCAATCAAATCCTAATCCATCCTAAATGTTCCTAAATCAATCTTGGTGCATTTTTCTTGGATAAAACAAACTTTATTTGCAAAATATTGAGTGTTTTAAAAGTTTTATGCATTCCTAAGGCAATCTAGGAACACCTCATTTTTTGCTCTAAAACTAATTCCTAAAGTAAAAAATCTTGAATGACCCTAAAGAAATGAATCAAATTCAATATCAAGAGTCATTACATTAGAGTCCTAAGGAAAACACAATCTTGAATTCCCAAAGAGAAAACAAAGAAACTTCATTTCATTTCAAAAGTTCAAATTGGGATCCTAAAAGGCAAAACTCAATCTTGAATGCAAAAGGGTAAACAATTTTGCAACATCTTTTTCAAAAAGATTTCTTTCTTGCATTCAAAGAATGAACAAATCAAATCCTAAACATGTGTGTTTTCAAGTCTTGGTTTAATAAACACTTAATCAATTTGGAAAAGGACTCTTCATGGTGTGCTTCAAGGAGTTTCTTTCAATTCTACAAAATCCTATTTAGACTGAGTGATGTAAAAAAAACTAAACTAGGACAAGTTCATTTGTTCTACTTCTAGCGAGGCCTATCCAAAGAGAAAAGCTCTTCCTCTTTGGAGAACAACCTCAAATCAATACTTCCCCGACCGGTATAAAAATAAAGCATTGAGAAAACTCTCGCTTTATCCCCTCAAGCTTAGGTGATGTGTGTTGATGGTAGCTCAAGGTAGGTGAATATCCCTACTATTTCAGCATGGTCAACTAGGCTCTTAAGTGAGTCATGTATGTACAAACCAATTGGGACGACACCATGAAAAAAATTAGACACTTGTTAAATCAACGACGTCCCAATCTACTCTTGAAGGTGTCAAAATATTTGTAAAAGGATTGATCCAAGTGGTTTCCAAGATCACCTTAAGACTACTCACCATCTGTATTCCTTTTTGGGATATCAAGTTATGGGAAAAGATTTTGATACTATCTTGTCTTTAAGTAAGTTCTTGTTTGATGTGTTTTTGAAGTTTCGGACGTAGTGAAAAACATCTATTGAACATACACAAATGAAGAGTTCTACACACCAAATCCATTTTCCATGTCAATCCAATCAAATCCAAAATCCAAAAGTCATCCAAACCTTCAGAATCCTATCATCCTAGTCTCCTAAATCATGGTCTTCTGATCATTCTGTATCTTTTCCATCTAGTCTCATCCTCCTTTCTTCCTATCCTAGGTTAGCAGAGTCATCTTGGTCATCCCCCATCCCCCTTCCATCTTCCTCTAGAGTCAGTCTTTCCTCCTATCCTAAGCCAAATCCAATCCTAGTATGAGCTCCTTGGTCATCCCAATCTGAGTCTTAATCTTTCTTTCATCTTCATCCTTCATCCCTATCCAACTCATCCGCAAGTCAGGATGTCTCAAAACTATTATGAATATTTTGGTTATTACATCATTTGTCCTACTTTGTCCTATGCCAATGATGATGAAAGTCTTGTTGATCATGATGAGTACTTTGAAAACCATAGAAAGCTTGTTCCAAACATCCCCCAGAATCCAATCATTCCTCCAAACTATCCTATCATGTCTTCATGGATATCCACTAGTACTCCTTATCATACCTTTGACAAGGGAAACCCGTTATCCTATTAATCCACACCTTCTTCCTATCTTGAGCCTACATATCCCTTGCATACATCATTCATGCCTCCATCTTCTTCCATGGTCATATCCCAATCGCCATTTTTCCACAATAACATCACTAGCTACATCCCTCATCCAAATCCTCCATCTTCTTATCCTCCAAACCTTTTTCAAATCCAAGATCCTAGTTTTCCAATCTATTACCCTGATCCTCTGTCCTATTTTGATCCACCATCCACTATATCCTATCTCAATCCAGTATCTTCCATTCTTACCTACATTTCCACAAATCCCCTCATGTAAGAAGAATGCATTCCTTAGTCCACTTCATATCCCATATCTCAATCCATCACCCCCATCCCATCTGTTAGTCAATCTAGTTCACAAGCTTCCTCTATGCCTACTTATGTGAACTATCTATCCATACCATCCGCTAGCTCCTCTTTTGTACCTATCATCCCCTCAACCAAGCTCACAATCTACTATAGCAACTTCATGTGTGGACTATCCTAGCTCTCTATCTTCTACACACTCTAATACATCACCTCCTCCATCACAAAAGTCTCTAAAGAGTTTGACAAGGAAGCCAGCAAAAAATTCCTCTCCTAAATTTGAAGAGCCATGGCATCTTGCTCCCTCATGTTAATCGATCATTAATGAGGCCCATCAACCTCCTACACCTATCATCCTTCTTCCATATAACCCATCTATTGATCCTCTTCCATCTCCTAGCATCATTGAGTCCCTTCTATCTAGGGATTCCATCCAATCCCTATCCATGTCTTCTCCTCCTAGCATTATCCAAAGCACATATGATGAGCCTCATGAGTTCACCCTTCTTCCCATCATTACAATTGAAAAATTTTCCATCCTTTCCTCCATCACATCTAAAGAATCCATCCATATATCCCCCATCTCTCTATCTACACCAATCTAATCCAGTCAAGATCTTGTCCAAAAGCATGTTTAAGTATCCAATGACTTAAATCAAGATCCTATCCCTTCACTTCCTCTATTGCATGGTCTCTTTCTTCCATCACCTCCAATCCAAGATCTTCCCATCCCAAATCCTCCATTTTAAGACCCATTTCTATCTTCCAATCCCAGTCAATATCCTATCATCCCATCCTCTCCACTTGATGATCCTTGCACTTGATACTGGATGTTTATCTTATTCACCAAGTCAGAAGTATCCTTGCTTGGAAAAATGCTCAATAAATGGAATTATCAAGGTAAAGGCCTAGGCACTCATGAACAAGGAACTTTGGAGCCCATTCAGGACAAGAAACATCCATGATCATGTGGTATTGGTCACATATCTAAAGAGACTTCCTCCAGCAATGTTGGTACAAATAGAGCCAAGTTCAAGCATCCATCCAAGAACACCATCACATCTTCCCATCATCCCTCCAAAGCATACAACACCATTCCTCCTCCTCCATCATCACAACCCAGGATGACCTATCACATTCCTCATTAATCCCCCAAATCCATTTTGGGTCCCTATAGCCCAAAATATACCATTTCATATCATCCACCTACCAAATCCATTTTGGGTCCTTACATCCCAAAATATCATCCCCCATCTTATCCTACTCAATCCTTCATCCACCATAAAAATCATGTTTCATACATTCCTAGTCAAGATCAACAAAGGCACATCCCCACATCTCCTATCTACAAATATCCTTCCATCTCTCCATCCATATCTCCTCCGTCCTACACATCTCCTCATATCCCTTCCAATGCTCCTCACAACAATTTGGATACCATATCCAAGATGCATAAAGATAACTATCCAAAAAGATCCAAAGATTGCCATGTCCACTCTAAAAGACATGCTCAAGCAAAGAAAAAGCCAATCAAAAGATCTACTAAATCCCAATGGACACAAAGGCCTATCAAAGAAAAAGAAAAATCCAATGCATCCCAATGGCCACGAAGGCCCACCAAAGAAAAAGAAAAAACTATGTGGATCCCAAAGCAAAAAGATGCAATGCATCTAAAATAAATATCGACAATGTCATCCAAAGTTGCTAATGCACTAGCCACTCATTCCTCTCCTCCATCTCCTAAATCCATTTTGGGTCCCTATGTCCCAAGATCTCCTAGCACAAATCCTCCATCATATCCACATCTACCTTCCATATGCCATCCACTTCATCCACCTTCCTCGCAACATGTGCCAATGTTGGTCCTGACAACATCTCCCTATCATGATCACTTTCCATCACTCCATCCAAACACCTTCTACCACCATCTCTCTCAACCCATGCATGTCCCCCCTGTCAACCATCTCATCCATGCCTTTGCATAATCCATCCATCCTAATAAAGTTGTACTAGCATCCCGACAAATCAGAAAGTAAGCAACAAATCAAAAATTTAGAAAGACAACAACAAATTAGAAAATAAAAAAAAGTCAAAAAATCAAGAAAAATATCAAAAAAAGAAAAGGAAAGAGAAAAAAATTCATCCAATGGTGAAAAATTGGCAATTCAGGCACCTTGGACAAGTACCATGATGAAAACCTAGCAAATAGGCGTCATGCATAATCCCCCCTAGTTTCTTTCTGCAATTGGGGGCAATTCCCTTCTAGCATGTCTTATCCAACATCTCCTCCATCCCATTTTTCTCTCACCTCCTTCATCCTCCTTTGGATCTTTACAAAGAAATAGAGACCACCAGGTATACATGCTTTTGGGCACCTTCTTGCATCCATCTTCCAGCCACCTATCCTCTATATCCACCAACTATCCTAGCTTCCATCTATTGGACTACAACTGATTTGGAATCTGATTGAAGAATCTGTGATTAAAGATCATTGAGAAGTTGCTGATTAGATATGTAATATGATTAAATTAGTATTACGTTGTCATTGATTTAAACTAGTTTGAAAACACTTATCTTGTAAGTTACTATATCGAGACATCTGAAGAAAGGTGAAAAGATGACGAATAGAGAAATCTACATGAGGAAAGATGTACATGACAGATGAGGATAAAGAACACATCGAGTAACTTGTTGATGAGTCTATGACTTGATGATATTGACTTTATTATGTTGCATTCATCTATGATGAAGTATAGAGCTAAAAGACACAAAGCAGTGTTGTCAGTAAATGAAGCATTTTTAGTATACACCAATGGAGTGTAGTGTATATCGATCACAGTATTAACTGAGCAGTGTTCACCGACGCATTTCTTTGTTAACCAAGTGGGACAAAATGAATTAAATGATTAGTTTAGCTGATAAGATTGATGAGCTAGCAAGGGTATAACATCAAGGTAACAGATAAAGTTTGTTACACAAATCAACGACAGATAAAATTTAGGGAAGATCTAACAGAGTAGATTGAAATGTGTTATTGACACAAGTACCGAGAAAGTTTGAAGTGGAAAAATCTATGAATGTGGTTAAGCGGAAAAATATGATGGTGGAGAAGAAAATGATTTACTCATCTATATAAGAGAACATAATTCTTTAGTAAAATGCCGGAAGAAGTAGAAACTGCAGGATTATCATGTGAACAAGGTTTTCATGCATTCTGATCATACTGGTTAGTAAGAACTAAGCTACAGAATAGTTACCAAGCTACAAAGAGCAATTACGGATGGATAGTAAGTTGATATAGTATTGAATCTGAAGTGAAATATTGATCAGAAGGATTTTTTTGGACTAAATATTGATCTGTAATCTACAATTGAAGTTGTATTAAGGCAGGTCATTTACTGTTACATATTTAACCATTGTATATAGTCAAAATCTCTTAACCGAGTGGACTCTGAAAGTCTTATGATGTATCATTCATAGAATGAACATTTTTATCCTATCAACCCCACAGTGAATGCTAGTTGGATGATAAATTCTAGTCTAAAATCCTCTAACAAGGTTACACCTGACAGTGTGTTTGTAATCTTTAACAGGGTTGGGTCTTAACCGACCTCACTTTAGAAGAGTGAACAATTTTGGGTTGCCGGTCCCAGGTGGTTTTTCCCTTTATAGGGTTTCCACGTTAAATCTCTTGTGTTATGTGTTGATTGTGATATTTGTTTGTTATCATTCTTTACATGTTACATGTTAGATTTGATCGGTAAACTATTATAAGTATTAGACTGGTAATTGGTAAAAGCACAAACAGTGAGAGTTATTATTGCTTACCGACGAGAAGAAATTAAAGAAGATGTTTTGAATTATACATTTTGTTTTGGGACACTGGATAACCGATTCACCCCCCTCTTAGTTATTCTAACAATTAGTATCAGAGCGTTGGTTGCTTGAAACAAAGTTTTAAGGACTTAAGCATAAAGGTCTCAAGATGTATAAGAGGGAAGTACCAAAAATGAAAAAAGAGAACTTCGTAGTATGGCAAAGCAAAATGAAGCTGCACATATCTAGAATTGGGAACTCCACACTAGATTTGATGGAGAATGGCTACATATTACAGCCCACTCATCCCTTAACTCTTGATCAATTGAAGGACAAACATGAACACAATGTTACTATGATGGAAATTGCTACTACCTATACTGACGCTGAATTTGAAGATATCAAGACATGCACAATTGCCAAAGGAATGTGGGATACGTTAACACAAATATACAGTGGAGATCTGAATGTCAAAAGAGCCCGAGCTAAAAGTTTGAGAGGCAGATTTGATGATATGAGAATGAAAGAAGGTGAGAACATTGTCCAATATTCAAATAGACTCAGAGAGGTGGTACATGCTATTAGAGCATCTAATGGAGTAATTGATGATGCAATAGTGATAAGCAAGATTCTCAGAACTTTGCTACCAGTTTATGCAATCAGGATTTCTGCAATTTATGAAACAAGAGCTACATCCGACCTTACTCTTGACACTCTGATTGGTAAAATTACAACCATTGAATTGAACAAATTTGGTAACAGTGTTGTTCCTTCTGTTGAATCTGCTTTCATGTCTTCTTTGAAGATTGGAAAGTCTAGCAGGAATGGTAAGAATTGTGATAGTGATGACAACACTGATGATGAACTTGATGAGCTTGAAGCACTTATGGCCAGAAGATTACCCAAAGGAAAAGGAAGGTATAGAAGCAAGCTACCTTTAGCATGATTTAATTGTAAAGAAGTCAGTCACATCATTGCTAGATGTCCTTAGAAGAAAGACGATGATAGATCCAAAGATTGATATGAAGGAAGCTATGGGAGAAGAGTCAACAGAGGTTACCGACACAACAACAGAGACAACCAAGATGAAAAAGGGAAAAAGGTATGTTACATAGCGGAAGATATTGAAACTAAATCTGATTCTGATGATGACATGGAAGTTGTATTTGTTGCTATGAAAGATGACTCAAAAGAGGAAGATAAACATGAAGAGACAACACTAATCTCTAAAGTAAGCAGAAATGATACATGGATCATAGACAGTGGCTACACACATCATATGACTGGTGATGTAGAGAAGTTTGATCATCTTGTTGAATATAATGGAGGATCTATGAGAATGGGAAATGATGCACCTTGTATGGTAAGAGGTAAAGGCTCACTGATGATCAATGATAGACTACAATGTGACAATGCATACTGGGTAGATGGATTGAACTATAATTTGTTAAGTGTGGCTCAACTGAACAACTCAGGCCACCAACTGGCTTTTGAGAGCAAAAAGGTGAAGATCTATGATGATGGAGGAAGACTTGTTAGAACTAGTACACAATCCAGAGGTAATCTATTCTATCTTGATATGGATCAGTCTTCTTGTTTATTAATAAAGGATGAAGATGTTTAGTTGTGGCACAGAAGGCTATGCCATGTGAACTTTGACAACATGATCAAGATTAGTAGAAAGAAAAGAGTTAGATGATTGCCTAACTTGACAAAACCTGATCATGCCATGTGCCATGAATGTCAGAGAGGTAAGATGACTAAGTCTAGTTTTAAAAGTAAAGACTACTCAACAAAGAAGATACTTGAGTTGGTTCATACCGATCTATGTGGTCCTATGAGAACTCAGAGCTATTTTGGTCATAGATATTTTATTCTTTTTGTTGATGACTACACTAGACTGATGATTGTTATGTTCTTGAAAGAGAAATCCAAAGCTTTTAAAATGTTTAAGTGGTACAAAGATAAGGTAGAGAAAGAAACTGAAAAGGAAATAAAATGCTTAAGATCTGATAGAGGAGGTGAATTTATCTCTGATGAATTTACTAATTTCTATAATGAGCATGGAATCAAAAGGTAGGTATCTGCATTGAGGACACCTCAACAAAATGGCATTGCTGAAAGGAGGAATAGGTCTATAATTGACAGTGCTAGAACATTGATGTTACAGAAGAATGTTGCTTAGACATATTGGAGGGAAGTTGTTAGCATAGCTGTGTATGTTCTTAACCGAGTACAACTGAAGGACTCCAACCAAACACCTTATGAATTGTGGTTTGGACACAAACCTACTATAAGTTATTTCAGAATTTTTGGAAGTAAATACTTTATTTTGAAAGATGAGAGAAATGGGAAATTTGATTCTAAAGGAGATGAAGGAATATTTCTAGGATATTCCACAAGTAAAGCATATAAATGTTTGAATAAGGCCACAAATAAGATAATTGAAAGTACTAATGTTCATGTTGATGAGTTTGATGATAAGTACATAGAAGAAAGTACAAAGGAACTAGAAGACTATGGTACATTCACTTATATTGAATATCCAAAGTATCTATCGACACTGCAAGTTGTAACAACTGGTCAACATGGAAACAATGTAGGACAACAAGCAACATAAACCGAGGAACAAGATGGAGTTGTTGAGCAAGGAAATGACCCTGAGAAGGATGGACAAGAAAGGAGAAATCAAGTTTTGGTTAGTTTTGTCAGAAGACATCATCCTGAAACATAAATCATTGGAGACAGGCATGCTGGAATGCAAACTAGAAGCAAAACAAGACAAGGTACATGTCTAATTTGTGAATTTGAACCTAAAACTATGAAAGTTGCATTAGAAAATGAAGAATGGGTTAATGCAATGAAGGAGGAAATAGAGAAAATAGAGAAGAACAAAACCTAGTCCTTAGTACCCCGACCAAAAGATAAGAATGTTATCAGTACTAAGTGGATATACAGAAATAAATTGAATGAAAATGGTAAAGTCACAAGAAATAAAGCTAGATTAGCATGCAAGGGATATGCGCAGGAAGAAGGCATTGACTATGGTGAAACATTTGTACCTGTTGCTAGATTAGGAGTTAGAATGCTACTTGCATATGCTGCACATAAGAAATTCAAAGTCTATCAAATGGATGTGAAGTCAGCATTTTTGAATGGTATACTTGAAGAAGAGGTCTACATTGAACAACCTGAAGGATTTGTTGATCCCGACAATAAAGACATGGTATGTAGATTACATAAAGCATTATATGGATTGAAGCAAGCACCGAGAGCATGGTATGAAAGACTGCATACTTACTTGTTAAGTATTGGATTTGTTAGAACAAGTGAAAACAACAATTTGTATGTGAAAGGTGATACTGATGATACTATTATCATTGCTGAAATATTTGTTGATGACATTATCTTTGGAGGCTCAGATCTTGTCTGCAAGGCATTTGCTGATGAAATGCAAAAGGAATTTGAAATGTCTATGTTCAGAGAGATTAAATTCTTTCTTGGACTATAAGTGATTCAGTAGAGTGATGGGATATTCATCACACAATCTAAATACATAAAGGCAGTACTGAAAAAATTTGGCATGGAAGATGCTAAACTTGTGGGAACACTGATGGCTATTGGATGCAAATTGACAAAGGAGGATGAAACTACAGAGGTAAACCAGACACTTTACCGATCCATGATTGGTAAATTAATGTATGTAGTTCATAGTAGACCAGATATAGCACATGTTGTGGGAATTGTTGCAAGATTTTTTGCCAATCCTAGAGAATCACACATGATTGCTACAAAAAGGATCTTAAGATACCTAAAGAAAATAGAGAATTATGGATTATGGTATCCTAAGGAATGTAAGTTTGAACTGAAACTTTACACTGATGCTGATTGGGTTGGAAATGTGGATGATAGAAAAAACACCATCAGAGGAGCATTTTTCTTTGGTGAAAGACTTGTAACTTGGACAAGTAAAAAGAAGGCTTGTATTTATCAGTCTACAGCTGAAGTAGAATATGTTGTTGCTGCTACTAACTATTCAAACATTGCATCTATCAAACAAGTGTTGGAAGGAATGAATGAGGTAATCACTAACCCGGTGATTATATACTGTGACAACACTAGTGCTATTAATATTTCAAAGAATCCTATGATGCACTCTAAGACAAAGCATATATCTATTAAGTATCATTACTTAAGAGAAAAAGTGCAAGAGAAGCAAGTGAAGTTAGAATTTGTCACATCTAAAGAACAACTTGCATATATTTTTACAAAGCCCCTACCGAAGGACACATTTGAATACTTGAGGACTAGACTTGGGGTCTATCCCCTGTCTATCGGTCACTAAGGTGATCTAGTTGTTGCATCAACCTACTTTTATCAGAAGATCATTCATGTTGATGCAGGATAGTTCACACTTTGAATCATGTTCAAGGTTGTGATTAAGTTTGAAGAACTTGAACCGATTGAGATATCAGTATTTCAGAGATACAGAGGAAGAAAGAATTTGTTTGTTTATTTGTTTCTTTGGCATTGCTATCAAAGGGAGAGATAAACAATATGAAATGAAAAGGGGAGAGATAAACAAAATATGAAAAGGAACAAGCACCGATGAGAACTATCTAAGGGAGAGACAATCTGAATGGAACACAGAAGAACTGAAAAGATCATAACTATAGAATGGTAAAGTTGTATTATTTAATGATGGTTCAGTAACGTAGTGATTAAACATATTAAGTCTATTCAACTTACAACATTTTTTTCACAAAGTTGTAGAATGTATATTTGGTATGTGTATGGTACATTTCATATTTCTTGAGTTGCCATCAATGCCAAAGGGAGAGATTGTTGGACTGCAACTGATTTGGAATCTAATTGAAGAATCTGTGATTAAAGATCACTGAGAAGTTACTGATTAGATATGTAATATGATTAAATCAGTATTATGTTGTCATTGATGTCAACTAGTTTGACATCACTTATCTTGTAAGTTACTATACTGAGACATTTGAAGAAAGGTGAAAAGATGAAGAATAGAGAAATCTACATGAGGAAAGATGTACATGATAGATGAAGATAAAGAACACATTGAGTAACTTTTTGATGAGTCTATGACTTGATGATATTGACTTTATTATGTTGCATTCATCTATGATGAAGTATAGAGCTAAAAGACACAAAGCAGTGTTGTTGATAAATGAAGCATTTTTAGTATACACCGACGGAGTGTAGTGTATACCGATTGTAGTATTAACCGAGCAGTGTTCACAGATGCATTTCTTTGTTAACCGAGTGGGACAAAATGAATTAAATGATTAGTTTAGCTGATAAGATTGATGAGCTGGAAAGAGTATAACATCAAGGTAATAGATAAAGTTAATTTGTTACACAAATCAACGGCTAAAAAAATTCAGGGAAGATCTAACAGAGTAGATTGAAATGTGTTATTGACACAAGTACCGAGAAAGTTTGAAGCGGCAAAATCTATGAATGTGGTTAAGCATAAAAATCTGATGGTGGAGAAGAAAAAAATTTACTCATCTATATAAGAGGACATAATTTCTTTAGTAAAATGCCGAAAGAAGTAGAAACTATAGGATTATCATGTGAACAAGGTTTTCATGCATTATGATCATACTGGTTAGTAAGAACTGAGCTATAAAATAGTTATTGAGCTATAGAGAGCAATTACCGATGAATAGTAAGTTGATATAGTATTGAATCTGAAGTGAAATATTGATCAGAAGGATTTGTTTGGACTAAATATTGATCTGTAATCTGCAATTGAAGTTGTATTAAGGCAGGTCATTTATTGTTACAAATTTAACCATTGTATACAGTCAAAATCTCTTAATTGAGTGGACTCTGAAAGTCTTATGATGTATCATTCATAGAATGAACATTGTTATCCTGTCAACCCCATAGTGAATGTTGGTTGGACGATAAATTCTAGTCTAAAATCCTCTAACAAGGTCACACCTAACAGTGTGTTTGTAACCTTTAATAGGGTTGGGTCTTAACCGACCTCACTTCAGAAGAGTGAACAATTTTGGGTTGCTGGTCCCAGGTGGTTTTTCCCTTTATAGGGTGTCCACGTTAAATCTCTTGTGTTATGTGTTGATTGTGATATTTGTTTGTTATCATTCTTTACATGTTACATGTTAGATTTGATCGGTAAACTGTTATAAGTATTAGATTGGTAATCGGTAAAAGCATAGATAGTGAGAGTTATTATTCCTTATCGACGAGCAAAAATTAAAGATGTTTTGAATTATACATTTTGTTTTGGGACACTGGATAACTGATTCACCCCCCTCTTAGTTATTCTAACACCATCTACCTTCCTCATTCTCTTGTCAGCTTATCTTCCATCCAATCATACCCCATCCTAATGCCTCTGAATGAATGAACTATCCTAAGAAGGGGGCATCTTATTCTTTGTTGACATTTTCCTTGGAGATCTTATCACATCCATCTTCCCATCTCCCCATCCTTATCTTCCTCCATCCAAATCCTTATCTTCTTCCTTCCAAATCCTTATCTTCCATCCAATTCCATCCAAATCCTCAATTTTTCTCCTTCCAAATCTTCATCATTTCCTCTATACAAATACCCAAGCATTTCCTCAATCCAAATCCCTCAGCAATCCTCTATCCAAATCCTTAACATTCCTCTATCCAAATCCTCAATTTTCCTCCATCCAAATCCTCATCATTTCCTCTATCCAAATCCCCAAGCATTTACTCAATCCAAATCCCTCAACAATCCTCTATCCAAATCCCTCAGCATTCCTCTATCCCAATCCTCAATTTTCCTCCATCCAAATCCTCATCATTTCCTCAATCCAAATCCCCAAGCATTTCCTCAATCCAAATCCCTTAGCATTCCGCTAGCCAAATCCTTAGAAATCCTCTATCCACCACACCCTAGCAATAGTTCCTCCATCTTTCCATCACCTAATACTTCCCTTGTCACTGGTATCTAGCTATAGGATATCCCCACACAATCCAAAGCCCTTCATCCATATCTTATTTCTCCTAGCAAGCTTCCAGCATCTACAAATCTTATCCATATCCTCTAGTTATCCTAAGTCCAGGATCAAGCCAACCGATCCAATCAAATACTTAGTCTTGTTCCTAGTCTTGTATAAAGCCTTGATCTCAATCCAATCATCATCATTGGGATGCACCATTCCAAAATCCATGTCATTTCAAGATACATCATCCATCATCATCCTATCCACCATCAGTCTATCTTGGCTTTCCATCTCATCTGGGGCATCATCTTGCATAGCTTTGCAGCTTCAGCTTCATCCCCAGATTCCTTCTACATCCTATCACGAGTCTTGTACCATAGCATTAGTCTTCTATCCACCTAGACTCATGTGTACATATGTGTCTTTAGGTCCCATCCTCTACATTAGTTAGCCCTTGTGTTGTCATGACCTTTGTCCCTATCCAACTAGGTGCTTTGATAATCATCCCTTGGTCCTTTTGAGGTTCAAGAATCTTACCTATCTCTTATCATAATAATCCTTATCTAGCTATCCACCATCCCCTTCATGTTATATCTTTTGAGTTTCTCAATCCTTATCCTAAATCAAAATCATCCCAGCACTACCCTTTGACTAAGCATTTTCTAGGGTATCTTGTACTTGTCTTTGTAGGACTCATCATCTCGAGCAAGAGATTGGCATACATTGGCAAGAATCCCATCTTCTGAAGATCAACAGTCTATCTTAGGTTGACAATCCAATCTTATCTGATCCCACATCAAGAAGCATCAACTCATTCTTGACACTTAGTAATCCTCCACCATCCTCATCATCCAGAATCAAATCAACCCTCATCAAATCAATTATCATCCATCATCCTACCTATGGCAAAAGGTTTTGTGAGATACTTTTTATTTCATTGGTTCTTTTGGATCTTTGCTTATCTTTTTGAGCTCCCTTGTACATATCTCCTGATCCTTTGTACCATATCATCATGTCTTGTTGTACATATCCTCATCATTCCTGCATCACCATTTGATCATATAACTTGTCCCACCCAGCCTTGTACTTTAGCAATATGTTTTGTTGACTATCCTTGATCACATGATTATCCTTGACTCACCATTTTCCAACAAAAACACAACATTCTCCTCACCAAATAGATCCTTGGGGATGTATCCTTCCTCCCATCTAGCCTAATCCTCCATCATATATCAAACTGGGTTCGTGTAGGATGTATCCTCCACTACTACATTTGGGGCCAAATTTTGACAGAAGTTTCCAACGGGTAACTTTTTATTACAAATTTGGTGTTTTTTTTTTGTAATAGGCCCCGATGATGTCAGTATTCCGATGGGTGTTTAATTGACCATCGGAATTCTGACAGATTCAGAGTATAGATAAAAAAAAAAAGTGAAATGACCTCATCATTTTTATTTAGATTGGATAGAGGGAGCAGGAGAAAAGGAGCGAAAGCTGAGCGTGGGAGAAGGTATGTGATTTCTTCATCTTTTGAGCCACTGACATCATATTCAAATGCATTTCATTTTATTTGATCATGAATGCTCTCTGAAATGACTGCATTCTATTGGTGTTGTGCCGTAGCCAGTGCTTTATCTCTATTATTTGATGTTATTGGTGCTTGTGCTCAAGGATATCGATTCACTATATTCAAATGTTTGGATTCATGTTTGTTGATATTACTAGCATGTATGTTTAATGACACCATTGTAAATTGCTGTCACTAAAATGATCGCATTCTACTGGTGTCGTGCCCTAGCCCGTGCTTTAACTCCATTATTTGATGTTATTGGTGCTTGTGCTCAAGGATATCCATTTTTTTGAAATGTTAACTGTGGTTATCAAATGGACAACCCATGAGCTTCTAGCTAGGTGCCATTTGTATTGATAGCTTAGGGCATCAAATGTATATTGTATCATTGATAGTTGAGACTTTGTTAAAAGGAAATAGGACAAAGAATGATTTTGATTTAGTCTCTGTATTTTGATCCCTAAGTGGCTTACAACCCTAGAGAAGTATATGGAGATTTACGGATGCAGTTGCAGGATACATAGCAGCCGATAATTGACAAGAAATCCATGCATCCAATTTGAATAGCAATTACTACAAATAAATAAGGTCCTCCAATGGCGCAATCATCCGGACCTTGACTATCCCCTCAACTAGTGACCCTTCAAAACTGGGTTATCATGCAATCAGTGAGTGATCCTTCATTCTCCTAGTCTACCCTACATCCAAACATATTGGAAATACACAATACAATGATAACAAGTCTTTCACAATCCCCCTTCCCTCAAGGAACACTATCAACCATCCCTTCCACATAGCATTTCACCATTTTATGAGTGGATTGTGCAGGAACAGTTAACATTAAACATGGAGAAAACTCCTCAACACATCTTGGAAACCATTGAATTCAATAATAAATGAAACCTAACACCAACACTATTCCTTCCATAGTTGCAGGATACATAGCAGTCGATAATTCACAAGAAATCCATGCATCAAATTTTTATAAGGATATCCTACTAATCAATAGGAATTTTCTTGAGATGACCAATGATTATGCATTTTGATGGCAGTGTGCTAGTTCAAAAGGATAATATAAATCTGAAACAATTTTTTCTGATTTTCTCAAACTATAAATGTGGTTAAAGGGAAAATATTTTGTGGAAAACCCACAAACCAAGCTAGCAAATGATTGTACATCAAATTATTCCTATATTCATTCAAGTATTGCTATGCTTCAGCTACCTGACCTTTGAGCTTCATCTAGAGGAATGTGTAGCTTTAAGATAGAGTTACTTCTTGGGCCTTACAATAGGGTGGAATATGATCAAGATTTGTTTAGGCTGTATCTTTCTTAGTCCCATTGTTAGGTTCTTATAGTTCATGGTTTGAATCTATTATGGTTGTGTAAGGGATTTGTAGATTCTTTTTCTAACATAATTATTGGACATCATGATTGGAACAATTGGTTGTTGGCTATTGTACACATGAATCATATCTGTCAATGGTTCTTTGTGTTCAAGAATTCATTGATCAATCTTTGAGATTTATTGTCCCAGCTTTAAAAGAGTGATAAAAGATATAGTGAGTGCTATCTTTTCCAAGTGTTTTGTGGGTGCCATTATCTTCTAGGATTAATTGCTAGAACCCAATTATGTTCTTTTCCTCTAGTAAATATTGCAGACACAACCATCTTCTTGGTGAATGGTTTCTTCCATCCCCATGAGGCACTATTGCATGGTTTCCATTCCCTTGTAGTATACTGAACCTAATTTAATACAAGTGTGCACTATTTTGGGTTCCATAATTTATGGCCCCTACACTGTGGTTGTTAGCCTAATTAAGATAGGCCTACCTTTGCATATAATAAGAGGCCAACATGAAATAAACATCCAGAGGTTAGGGGGTTGTTCCCTGTCCATAATTTATTATTTAAGTGCTAAGTGATGATGGGTATATCGTGTAATTCATACCTAGTGTGTCTCTTTCTTTCTCTCCACATTTCACATTAGGAGTATATGTTATAAAATACTAATGAAATCAACTATAGGTCAAATCTAATCAAAATTGCAATATAAAGATTAAAATAGATCTTGAAGAAATATGGGAACCATTTTTGACAGATATTGTACAAACGAAGAGAATACTCCAAAGAGGAATGCTTCAATGTGGAACAATTGAAGGACAATATTTTACTTTTATAGGCACATCTACAATGTTTTTGATATATTTCTGAGATAAAAAAACCATAGAAAGAATAGCATATAGAAGAAAGTAAAGAATAATGATCATACTTTGAGATATTGTGGAAAATTAAAGGAAAGAATGCTTGGTGGGGTTATCATGCAGTCAGTGAGTGATCCTTCATTCCCCTCTTCCAGTGACCCTTCAAAACCAGGTTTTTATTTAGTTTCTCTATTTTGACCCCTAGGTGGCTTACAACCCTAGAGAAGTATATGTAGATTTACGGATGCAGTTGTAGGATACATAGCAGCCGATAATTCAAAATAAATCCACACATCCAATTTGAATAGCAATTAATACAAAGAACTAGGTCCTCCAATGGCCCAATCATCTGGACCTTGACTGTCCCCTCAACCAGTGACCCTTCAAAACCAAGTTATCATGCAATCAGTGAGTGATCCTTCATTCTCCTGGTGAGCTTCTAGGTAGGTTCCATTTGTATATTTGATAGCTTAGGGCATCAAATGTATATTATATCATTGATAGTTGAGACTTTGTTAAAGGGAAATAGGACAAAGAATGATTTTGATTTAGTTTCTCTATTTTGATCTCTAAGTGGCTTACAACCGTAGAGAAGTATATGCAGATTTATGGATGCAGTTGTAGGATACATAACAGCTGATAATTCACATCCATGCATCCAATTTGAATAAAAATTAATACAAAGAAATAGGGTCCTCCAATGGCCCAATCATTAGGATCTTGACTGTCCCCTCAACCAATGACCCTTCAAAACCAGGTTATCATGCAATCGGTGAGTGATCCTTCATTCTCCTGGTCTGCCCTGCATCCAAATATATTAGAAATACACAATACAATGATAACAAGTCTTTCAAAATCCCCCTTCCCTCAAGGAACACTATCAACCATCCCTTCCACATAGCATTTCACTGTTGTATGAGTGGATTGTGCAGGAACAATTAACATTAAACAAGGAGCAAACTCCTCAACACATCTTGGAAACCATTGAATTCAATAATAAATGAAACCTAACACCAACACTATTCCTTCCATTCACTTCTACCAAGAATAAAGCATTTAATCCATTCAACATTACATATAATCATTAGACAATTACATTTCTTGACTGCGTAGAGGAACAGTCACAACCAAAACAATCAAAACTACTTTCACCCTTGCACAAGCTATTCCTCACTCTTAATGAGTTATAAACATGCCATTGTTTCAGTTTTGCTTGTGAGTTATGATAATTTTTGTAAAGATGTCATTGGTTCAGTTTAGTGTATTCATTTTTGTTAGACAAATCTTCATTGTCTTCTAATTATCTTCTTTATATAGTAGCATGTATTAATTGGTTGACAAATAAAGAAGCATTTAGACAATCGGAAGACAATCAGAAGATTTGGCTGATTAAGAGTGAGGCCTTCTTTAGAATCTCATATAAATTTGGCCGATTAAGATGAGAAGAAAAACATAATTCATTAGTTAAATTTTGCAATTTCATGTATTTTTTCTCCTATTTATTAGGTGCATGAGTTGAAGGTTGAATGTAAGAGTCTTATAATGTTGTGTTACCTTAAATCTTGAGTTTTTGATACTCCTATGATGATCTTTCTCAACAAGTATTTTATTCTATTGTTTGTTTTTGAATAACATATTGGGCAAATACAAAATTGTGTACTTTTACAGGATAGTTAACACAAAATTGAAGCATCAAACAAGACTTGATCAAGTTGCAGGTGGAACATGCACTCAAATAGTAAGTAATGTAGAATAACAAAATAAGTAATCTATCATGTCTACATTTTGTTATTTTCTAAGATTACATCCATGTTCTATATTCACAGAATGGTTCAAAATTGAAATTTACAATTCGATAAAAGTACTGACGGGTGTTGTTCCTTGCACCTTCAATCAACAACTTGCCTCCATTTTATTTTGATTTACAAACTACTATATTATTTGAATATCTTTCTTTCTTTCCACAATAGGACAGAGTTTGAGGTGGAAGACTACAATAATAGAAGTGTTTCAATTTGGTATAATATACTACAACATCATTTCATAACTAAGTTTTTAATTTCTATATATAATTAGGTTATAGATAATCTAAGTGAAGAAGCATCATGTCAAACAATCCAAGTGAAGAAGGTAATGGGGATGCAATCAATAGATTGTGGTAGAACTTGAAAAGAAAAGGTGATGGAAAATGTTATTGTCCCTGCAATAATTGTAAGGGCTTAAACATTAGAAGATTGCTAATCAAAACAACTAAGAGACATTGTAGGGATAATGGTCACATTGAAGGAGGCTTTGATTATCATGAATTGGTAAATTTTTCATTATATTTATTTAACAATTAATATATATATGAAATACACCTGATGATGAGATCATTATCATGGTTTATTTGTGTTCATTTTAATATAGGTCGACCTCCCTAGGGGAGTACGTGATATGGACCATGGAGGTGCGAATATTGAGAATATGGATTTGGAAGTGGGGGATCATGGAGGTGCAAATATTGAAGCTGAAGATTATGATCCTATGAAAGATGACAATGATGCGCCAGATGATGGTACTAATACATTGATCTATGACACATTTGGTATTGGTACAACTGATGATGATGATCAGGATGATGTTGATGTCATCCATGATATACCTCTACTTGAGAAGGTAGCCACACCCCTTTACGAAGGCTCCCAAACAACTCTTCTCTCTGTTGTATTGTTGTTGTTGAACTTGAAGGTTATGAATGGTTTATCCAACACAACAATGTCACGTATGCTACGGTATGTCATATATGTCATTATAGTAATTAAATGGTGAAACATGTACCATAAATATTGTTAATATTAACAACATATATTTTTTTCTATAGATTGATAGGTGAGTTCTTGTTACCACCATCAAATATTCTCCCTCGCTCATATTGAGAATTATGTGCCACTATGAAAGATATTGGAATAGAGTATCAAGCAATAGATGCATGTCCCAATGATCATATTATTTATCATAAATAACATGAATTTGCAATAGAATGCCCTGAATGTCATACGAGTAGATATCGAACAGATCAAATAACAAAAAAGGTGCCTCACAAAGTTCTTCATTACATCCCCATTATACCACGTTTGCAAAGATTATTTAGGTGTAATAGCTTGGCACAATTTATGGATTACCATGCATGTAATAGGAGTCAAGATGACATTATTCAAATGCCTATGGATGGTTCTATATTTAAGGACATAGAGGAAAAGTGGCCACACTTTATCGAAGAACCTTGAAATCTCAAGCTTTTAGTGGCAGCGGACGGTGTCAATCCATTTGGAGAGCTAAGATCTGTTTGCACTATTTGGCCTATTTTTGTCATCAACAATAACATTCCTCCATGGATGTCAATAAAGAGGGAGCACATTATGTTGGCAATGATTGTTCCAGGTATTTGATCATTTAATAGTTATCTGCATGTAATTATAAATCCTGTAGTAAAATGGTCACAATAATTATGTAATGTTGTTCATTCAACCAGATAAATACCAAGTTAAAGATATGAATGTTTATATTGAGCCTCTTATCGACGAGTTGGTGGAGTTATGGAAAGGTGTCACTATGTATGACATCTCTAGACCAATAGGAGACAGACAATTTTAATTCCATGCAATGCTTGTATGGACAATACATGATGCCCCAGGGCTAACACATTTTTCTGGTATGTTATG
Source organism: Chamaecyparis obtusa (assembly GCA_027943335.1). Lineage (NCBI taxonomy): Eukaryota > Viridiplantae > Streptophyta > Pinopsida > Cupressales > Cupressaceae > Chamaecyparis > Chamaecyparis obtusa. The sequence continues at coordinate 464,190 of BSBK01010429.1, forward strand.
GTGAATTCAAGTTGCACATGATAATTTTAAAAATAAAAATTAACATATTTAATCCAATTGTATCATTACCTTGTAGGTCTTCAAACAAAGAGAAAATTTGCATGTCCAGTTTGTGGTCCAAAGATGAAATCTCATTATTCAAAAAGTTTAGGAAAGCAAGTGTTTGATGAGTATAGGTACTTTCTCCACAAAAATCATAACTATCAAATTACCGAAAAACATCTTTTCAATGGGAAAGAAGAGACTACATCTAAGCCACGGAGAATGACACCTCACTTATGGAAGTTGAAATATAATAGAATTAATCATCAAGGTACTACCATTCTACCTAATGGTTTATGTTTGGAATTTGTATATTTTTATTGTGTTTTGTTTGCTAATTGTGTGATTGATGATCATGAATGTCGTGAAGGAAACACTACTGAGCACCTTCCAAAGGGACTAAAGAGTTATTCCAGACAATTTAGTAGGTTGCCCTACTACGAGCAGCTGCTTGATGTGCATTTGTTTGATACTATGCATATTGGAAAGAATGTAACAGAGACATTGTGGAAGATATTGGATGGAAGGCGTGATAAAGAAAAAATTGTCAAAATTTGTAGTGACATTCATGAATCCAATCATGCAATAAAAAATTTCATTGAATCAAATAGAAATGGAGATCATATTAATACAAGTGCCCTTCCTTGGTTATTAACAAAAGAACAAGGTGATGCCATAAAAGAAGTCATACAAAAAATTCAATTTCCCACAGGATTTTCTGCAAACATAAGCAGTACCATATCAAAGAAAGGTGAATTTGGGCCAGGGTTGAAAATGCATTATTAGCATACCTTCATCAAGGTAAGTCATGTTCTTTTGTATTTACAATATATTTGTAAACTGCATGTACTTCTCATTTTAATATTTGAGAAAAGAATGACATGATTATTTTTATAATTGTTGCAGTACGTGCTACCCCTATCTCTCCCAGAGAACTTTTACAATAACATCAAACAAGTGATATATGATCTTGGAAAATACATGAGGTAAGCAATGATATCTGTTCAATTTGTTGTATATATATATATATTGTAAAGTATCGTGTTTATATATTTTTGTGTCTTGAATGTCTTGTAGGTGGTTGTCATCTAAAGAAATCCATAGAGCAGAGTAGATATAAAATACTACAAGAGAAGAATTTCTCTTCTAATGTGTGAAATGAAAAAGTGTCTACCCTCAACCTTTTTCAATGCACAAGAACACTACCTCATACACCAAGTTGAGGAGATTGAAATGTGTGGACCCGTACACACTCGGTCAATGTGGATGGTTGAGAGGCACTTAAAATTTTTGAAGGCTTTGGTTCGGCAAAGAGCATGTCCCGAGGGTTCTATGGTGGAGGGATATATGGTATACCAGACTATGGTGTATGTTACCAAATATCTTCCTAAGCTTGCAGCAAAGATCCATATAGATTGCATTTGGGATCTCGACACCATTAGAAAATTTGAAGGGGAGTACTTGGTGGGGGAAGGAAGAATGAGGAAAGTGAGAGGTAATAAATTATAAGATGTTATTGTAGCTATTAATTAATTCTTAATCTTCAAAATTAATTAGTTGTAAGTCATCTATTTATTTTTTGTACAGCTACTCGAGAGTGGGATGCAATACATTTGTATATTGTAAACAATCAAGATTGGATGATGAAATGGACTGAATGGTGTCATCATTTAGGTTGCACATTAACATGGGAAGCTGTGTCTTCATTGGTTGATGAAGCTCATTGTAACAGAGATCCAAATGTTACCCAAAGGGAAATAGATTTAGCACATGGTTTAAAAGATTTCTAGGTACATATAAATTTGTTAATCACTCGTACGTTTATGAACTCTCGATGCATTAATTTATACATGTTTTACATATTTTTGTAGGTCAAACACCACAAGGTTATGTTTTGCAATGGTCATAAATTTCACATCAAAAAGTTGGATGACACAAAGAAAACTTGTGATTCTGGGATAAGTGCAGTCTTTCAGGTGACTAATATTTCATCTAGGAATGACTTACATCCTTGAGAGTCTGAAAATTGATACTATGGTATTTTGGATGATATACTTGAGTGTGACTTTAATTCCTTCAGATTAGTTCCCTTTATTGTTAGATGGTATAGGCTACAACTTAATCAAAATGATCTTGATAGAACTATTATTGAACATGACAATGGATTTCCAATGATTAATACAAGGTGGTTTGAGCCAGTTGGGGATGAACCCTATGTTCTTCCAAGCCAATGTGAGTAGGTATTTTACTCAGAGGTTCTGCATAAATTGGGTTGGTTGTTTGTTGTTAGACATGATCCAAGAGGAAGGCCAATGAGTTATAATGCGATGGAAGAAGATTGTGAACAACTAGAAGATGATGTAGATGATGATCACGAACAACAGTTAGTCGATGATGTTCCTGACGTAACTTTTCTTGAAGAAGAAGAAGATGATGATGATAGTGATGCTACTGATGATGCTATTAATGATGCTACTAATGATGATGATGATGTTGCTGATGATGATGATAATGATGATGCCGATGCTGATGCTGATGCTAATGCCGATGACGATGATGATGACGAAGACAAAGACAATGACGGTGGTGGTGATGATGTCGATGTAAACTATGATCATGGTGATTAGTTGGATGAAGAAGAAGATGAATGACATGAATGAAATGTACAGTTACGTGATCACTGTTTAATCTATTTAATATTGATTTCTTGATAGAAATGTGTAGTTATGCAATCAATGCTTAAGCTAATTAATTCATGATGTACTTACTATGGGATGCTTATGGTTTTTAATGTACTTACTATGTGGTTTTGAGTATATGTATCATGAGTTTTTTAGCTAACATTAGATAATTGAATTACATATGTAGGTACCCAGACTCCTTTCATGAGCATCCCACACAGTCTCATGGATCGACAAACTGACCTTGATGTTGATGATGTGACTAGATCAGGTAAAGAGCTATATGATTATGGCTTGTAAAGTATTGAAATACTTAAAAATGTTTAAAATGTTTTTAATTATAATAAAATGTTTTTAATTTAACCCTTTTATATGTTATTGCAGATGAGCCCCCTTTGCATCAACAGAGAACTAGGTGTGCATTGAGATCTAATGAGAGGGTAGATGATCATGATGATGATATCCATACTCATCTTACAATTATATCTTAAAAACTAGAAATCAAAAGAAAAAAAAGAAATGATTGTCATCTATGCACCTTAATTGATAATGATTGATTTTTATATGCTAATGAATTTAATTATGTGGTAGTGAATGTTCATAAATTTTATAATGTGTTAATGAATGTTATCGTGTGATAATTAATGAATGTCACATTCTATTAATGTGTGAATGAATGTTATTGTGTGATAATTAATGAATGTTACATTTTATTAATGGATGAAATAATGAATGAATGTTAGATGTTAATAGGGAATTTAGAGTAATGTTGGGAGGGGGGGGGGGGGGGGGTTGGGGCCAAATGAGCTTCCACCTTCATGTGGTTGGCCCTGTTTAGTATAGAATATAAAACTATTCTCAAAACAAAGTGAAGCTCAATAAGTTTGTTCCTTATATAGGGTCTCAAGTGTAGCTTTTATCCCACTCTCAACATTCCAAGGCTTCAAGTCATGTTCTGATATTGGTTTCTCCATCTCCCATTGACATCTTGTCTTTCTCCTAAGAACTCTCACCGAGCTATGATACATGGATGAGCAGAAGATGTCCCTTACAGGCTACACATATATAATATGGTAGATCTAGGGAAAAAATATACTACAACATAGAATGAGTCAACTTGAATCTATAGTTTCTTCATTCACAATGAAAATTCAAATTATAAGCCATATTTTAGATTTAATATTCATATTTATCTTCATCATGATCATAGCCATCACGGTTAGCATTTGGTTCAACTTCATTTGAACCACACTTCATGTTGGATTATAACATATTGACACTTACACCATGAAGAAGACAAATGATTAAATAGAAAGAGAGGACCAACTGAACCATCTTGTGGTCAGTCTATATCACATTGAGAAACAATGTCAAGACTCAAAAATCAAAACAATCAAAAGTTTCTTCAAGACCATGAATGATCAACAACATTCCATTAGAAAACAAAACACTAATCTATATTATCATTGAGCCATAAAATATGTTTTTAAAGTTTAGAAGCATATCACAAGAACTTTCAAGAAACATAGTACTATCCATGGACCAAAATGAATACCCTCCAAATGATTATGATTATGTTGATGTTGATGTCTATAATTTATGTCCAATGATTATGATGATGTCTATAATTTATTTCACTTACTGATGCTTGCCTAGATTGAATTTTGAATTGCCAGGCTGGAGAACTCTTTCAAAGTTTAGGGTCTGTTCTACATGATACTCTTAGTTACAGCTCAAATGCAATGCAACATATTTTTGATGTTGGGCAACCCATTGCAGAAACTCATCCGCAGGTGAAATTTAATGCTGTGAATCTTGGCATTGTTAATGTTATTACTTTTCCTCATGTATCATATTTGTGAAAATGTTTCTTAGCACTATCTTATTCTTATTACAATGTTCTTTGTTGTGGGGCAGGAGGTCAATCTTCATTGTCTTCATTGTGGGGGATAGTGAAGATTTCTCTGACAAATAGCAAGTCTTCTTTAGTATCTTATAATAACATGCTAAACTGATAAAGGTGTTATGGGAATTTAATCTACAATTACTAATAGACTAAGAATATTATTACTATGCTTAATGTTCCATTTAAATGCATTTAACACAAAAAACAAATTTACAAAACTGAACCAACGACATGTTTACAACAAAGATGTGTTGAGGAGTTTTCTCCTTGTTTAATGTTAACTGTTCCTGCACAAATCCACTCATACAACAATGAAATGCTATGTGGAAGGGATGGTTGATAGTGTCCCTTGAGGGAAGGGGGATTTTGAAAGACTTGTTATCATTGTATTGTGTATTTCCAATATGTTTGGATGCAGGGTAGACAGGAAGAATGAATGATGACTCACCGATTGCAAGATAACCTAGTTTTGAAGGGTCACTGGAAGAGGGGAATGAAGGATCACTCACTGATTGCATGATAACCCCACCAAGCATTCTTTCCTTTAATTTTCCATAATATCTCAAAGTATGATCATTATTCTTTACTTTCTTCTATATGCTATTCTTTCTATGGTTTTGTTATCTTAGAAATATATCAAAAACATTGCAGATGTGCATATAAAAGTAAAATATTGTCCTTCAATTGTTCCACATTGAAGCATTTCCTCATTGGAGTATTCTCTTCATTTGTACAATATCTGTCAAAAATGGTTCCCATATTTCTTCAAGATCTATTTTAATCTTTATATTGAAATTTTGATTAGATTTGACCTATAGTTGATTTCATTAGTATTTTATAACATATACTCCTAATGTGAAATGTGGAGAGAAAGAAAGAGACACACTAGGTATGAATTACATGATATACCCATCATCACTGAGCACTTAAATAATAAATTATGGATAGGAAACAACCCCCTAACCTTTAAATGTTTGTTTCATGTTGGCCTCTTATTATATGCAAAGGTAGGCCTGTCTTTAATTAGGCTAACAACCACAGTGTAGGGGCCATAATATTTTCCCTTTAACCACATTTATAGTTTGAGAAAATAAAAAAAAATTGTTTCAGATTTATATTATCCTTTTGAACTAGCACACTACCATCAAAATGCATAATCATTGGTCATCTCAAGAAAATTCCTATTGATTAGTAGGATATCCTTATAAAAATTTGATGCATGGATTTCTTGTGAATTATTGACTGCTATGTATCCTGCAACTATGGAAGGAATAGTGTTGGTGTTAGGTTTCATTTATTATTGAATTCAATGGTTTCCAAGATGTGTTGAGGAGTTTGCTCCTTGTTTAATGTTAACTGTTCCTGCACAATCCACTCATAAAATAGTGAAATGCTATGTGGAAGGGATGGTTGATAATGTTCCTTGAGGGAAGGGGGATTTTGAAAGACTTGTTATCATTGTATTGTGTATTTCCAATATGTTTGGATGCAGGGCAGACCAGGAGAATGAAGGATCACTCACCGATTGCATGATAACCTAGTTTTGAAGGGTCACTAGAAGAGGGGGATGAAGGATCACTCACTGATTGCATGATAACTCCACCAAGCATTCTTTCCTTTAATTTTCCATAATATCTCAAAGTATGATCATTATTCTTTACTTTCTTTTATATGCTATTCTTTCTATGGTTTTGTTATCTCATAAATATGTCAAAAACATTGCAGATGTGCATATAAAAGTAAAATATTGTCCTTCAATTGTTCCACATTGAAGCATTTCCTCATTGGAGTATTCTCTTCATTTGTACAATATCTGTCAAAAATGGTTCCCATATTTCTTCAAGATCTATTTTAATCTTTATATTGAAATTTTGATTAGATTTGACCTATAGTTGATTTCATTAGTATTTTATAACATATACTCCTAATGTGAAATGTGGAGAGAAAGAAAGAGACACACTAGGTATGAATTACACGATATACCCATCATCACTCAACACTTAAATAATAAATTATGGATAGGGAACAACCCCCTAACCTCTAGATGTTTGTTTCATGTTGGTCTCTTATTATATGCAAAGGTAGGCCTGTCTTTATTTAGGCTAACAACCACAGTGTAGGGGCCATAATATTTTCCCTTTAACCACATTTATAGTTTGAGGAAATCAGAAAAAATTGTTTCAAATTTATATTATCCTTTTGAACTAGCACACTGCCATCAAAATGCATAATCATTGGTCATCTCAAGAAAATTCCTATTGATTAGTAGGATAACCTTATAAAAATTTGATACATGGATTTGTTGTGAATTATCGAATGCTATGTATCCTGCAACTATGGAAGGAATAGTGTTGGTGTTAGGTTTCATTTATTATTGAATTCAATGGTTTCCAAGATGTGTTGAGGAGTTTTCTCCTTGTTTAGTGTTAATTGTTCCTGCACAATCCACTCATAAAATAATTAAATGCTATGTGGAAGGGATGGTTGATAGTGTTCCTTGAGGGAAGGGGGATTGTGAAAGACTTGTTATCATTGTATCATGTATTTCCAATATGTTTGGTTGCAGGGCAGACTAGGAGAATGAAGGATCACTCACCGATTGCATGATAACCCAGTTTTGAAGGGTCATTGGTTGATGGGATAGTTAAGGTCCCCATGATTGGGCCATTGGAGGACCATATTTCTTTGTAGTAATTTCCATTCAAATTGGATGCATGAATTTCTTGTGAATTATCGCTGCTATGTATCTTGCAATTCCATCCGTAAATTTGCATATACTTCTCTATGGTTGTAAGCCACTTAGAGACCAAAATAGAGAAACTAAATCAAAATCATTCTTTGTCCTATTTCCTTTTAACAAAGTCTCAACTAGATCTATTAGATTTCGACAATCCATATTAATGCTAGTATCAGTTTCTAGGTTTGATTGTGTATAATTTTTTCCATCAACATTTTGAATCATACTACATGATCCATCATATCATGTTCTTTTCTCTCTAGCATCCTGATGATGGATCATGTAGTATGATTCGAAACATTGATGGAAAAAATTATACACAATCGAACCCAGAAACTGATACTAGCAAAGTCTCAACTATCAATGATACAATATACATTTGATGCCCTAAGCTATCAAATATACAAATGGCACCTACCTAGAAGCTCACTAGGAGAATGAAGGATCACTCACTGATTGCATGATAACCTAGTTTTGAAGGGTCACTGGTTGAGGGGACAGTCAAGGTCTGGATGATTGGGCCATTGGAGGACCCTAGTTCTTTGTATTAATTGCTATTCAAATTGGATGCATGGATTTATTGTGAATTATCAGCTGCTATGTATCTTGCAACTGCATCCGTAAATCTGCATATACTTCTCTAGGGTTGTAAGCCACTTAGGGATCAAAATAGAGAAACTAAATAAAAATCATTCTTTGTCCTATTTCCTTTTAACAAAGTATCAACTATCAATGATACAATACATTTGATGCCCTAAGCTATCAATACAAATGGTGCCTAGCTAGAAGCTCACGGGCTGTCCATTTGATAACCACAGTCAACATTTCAAAAAAATGGATATCCTTGAGCACAAGCACCAATAACATCAAATAATGGAGTTAAAGCACGAGCTAGGGCATGACACCAGTAGAATGCGATCATTTCAGTGATAACAATTTAGAATGCGGTCCTTTGACGTGTATTAAATAGAATAGAATTTTCAGCATATTATTATCATTCTATTTCTTTGTTGTAAACATGCCATCGGTTCAGTTTTGTAACTTCACTGTTGTATGAGTGGATTGTGCAAGAACAATTAACATTAAACAAGGAGCAAACTCCTCAACACATCTTGGAAACCATTGAATTCAATAATAAATGAAACCTAACACCAACACTATTCCTTCCATTCACTTCTACCAAGAATAAAGCATTTAATCCATTCAACATTACATATAATCATTAGATAGTTACATTTCCTGACTGTGTAGAGGAACAGTCACAACTAAAATGATCAAAACTACTTTCACCCTTGCACAAGCTATTCCAAACTTCAAGTAAAATGAGCAATATGCTATATCAAATCATTCATATTCATAGTAACCATTCGAAGGATCATTTTGTCAATGAACCCTCTGGCTGTACCCCTGCGGTAGAGAAAGGAAACCTCAAAATAGAGAAAGGAAACTTAGTAAAACCACTCTATGCCAATGTTTGTGAGGGTACAATCATGATAAGTGCCTCTCAAACCTCTCCAAACATGTAAGATTGTCTTTAAATACTTTATTGATCTCTTCTAAACATTAACCAAATCAAACCTACATTTGAATCCACACACAATTACCCCAAAATGAAGGGTTTTGTATCCTTTAATGAATCTCAGTCACTGGTAATGCATGGACAATCAAAACAATAGTCTCCAAAGCATTCAATAAGTGATTGGATTGTATTTAATACACACTATTCCTTCCATTCACTTCTACCAAGAATAAAGTATTTAATCCATTCAACATTACATATAATCATTAGACAGTTACATTTCCTAACTGTGTACTAGAGGAACAGTAAGGAAATGTAACTATCTAAACGATCCAAACATTTGAAAAAATTGAATCGATATCCTTGAGAACAAGCACCAATAATATCAAATAATGGAGATAAAGCACGGGCTAGGGCATGACACCAGTAGAATGCGATCATTTCAGAGAGCATTCGTGATCAAATAAAATGCAATGCATTTGAAATTTGCAGTCAAATATGATGCCAAATGCTTGAAAGATGAATAAATCACATACCTTCTCTTGCCCTCAGCTTTCACTCCTCTATCCAATCGAAATAAAAATGATGAGGCTGTTTCACTTTTTTTTTTCATAGCCAAATCTTCCTTATACCACATGAAGAACATGCCATTGGTTCAGTTTTGTAATTTGTTTTTTGTGTAATTAGTAATTGGCAGATTAAATGCATATAACACCTTTATCAGTTTAATTAGCATGTTATTATCATATCAGATAAAGTATGTTTAAGAATTGTTGGGACTGGTCCTTTTGCATGTATTAAACATAATAGAATTTTCAGCATATTATTATCAATCTATTTCTTTGTTCTAAACATGCCATTGGTTCATTTTTGTAGATTTGTTTAATCCATTAAATGCATTTTTCGTGAGGAGGGGTCTTGTTCTCAGGAGATTGATGAATATTGTGCACCTCAAAAGCCAATTCATAAGGTACCAATCATGTTTCCTATTCGCTTATATTTTTGGATTGGTAAATCTCCTTATAAGTTTCATGTCCTTTCTTTTGATTACTATGGATGAGATATATATCTTACATTTAACATTCAACTTCTTTACATTTTAGAACATGTAGTGTATTTTTTGAGGATTTTACCATATCAACTTTTAACATAAACTGAAAACACCAAACTGATATCTTGCCCTTTCAACTTGACAAAATATTTTCATTTGACCAATAACTGCAAGCAACTGAATGATAAATCCACATACCTGTATCTTTGTAAAATACTTGGAACATCAAAAAGATGGCTAAGTGGTTGCTGCCATGATTTTTATCTACTGAATATGGGAAAAAAAACACCAAAAAAAATTGAATAGAAAACATGATTGGTCATTTCAGAGAGCATTCATGATCAAATAAAATGCAATGCCTTCTCTCGCGCTCGATCAACTTTCACCCGCTCATTTTCTCCCACTCCTTTTCTCTACAAATGAAATAAAAATCATTTGACCATTTCAAAACAATGAATCGATATCCTTGAGCACAAGCACCAATAACATCAACTATTTTGATATGTGGGTACCCTAATGTTGGCAAGAGTTATTTTATTAATAAGATTACTCTACAAGCTTGAAGAAGCGATATATTTTGGCAAATGAAGAGTAGAAAGACAATGATATTCTTGAGATCATGGATGGACACAATGTTGCAGACAGAATGGGAAGACATCTTTCTAGACTGGCCCTGGATCCTTCGACAATTGGGGTAGGATCTAGACCCAGGCTAAAAATATGTCTTCCTTTCTATTGTGGAATTATCCCTTCTTTGGCTTGCACTCATTCCTCTTCTAAAAAATGGTTATCTAGAAACTTTGGATACTGTTTCTCATCCATGCACGAAATGTGCTAGTGATTGTATAAAATTACTTTAGGCCTCCAGTATTGATGAGATGTACAAGTGTAAAATGTTTTTGCAAGACTGGGATCAATTTGTGCAGTGTACATAAATGCAAGGTGATGATTATTCTCGATGATCGATAGGTAGCTAGGACAGTCGCTAGGACTAAAGATAAAACAGGTCAAGAGACCATCATAGGTTCTCTCTTTCTTTGGTCTATATTATTGACAGAATGTTTTAGCTTTCATTAGCTCATCAAATCTGGGGATTTGAAAGAATTTAATAGAATATTTTCATGACAACATATATTATTTATGTTGACGTTGCACGAATTTATCTACTTCGCGCACTTGTAGACTATGAGGACGGTGATAAAGAAGCATGGCATGGGCCATGCTTCTTTATCATCGTCCTTATAGTCTACAAGTGCACGAAGTAGATAAATTCATGCAACATCAACATAAATAATATATGTTGTCATGAAAATATTCTATTAAATTCTTTCAAATCCCCGGATTTGATGAGCTAATGAAAGGTAAAACATTTTGTCAATAATATAGACTGAAGAAAGAGAGAACCTATGATGGTCTCTTGAGTTGTTTTATCTTTAATGTGCATATCCATCATTTTTTCGACACTTAATTATTAATTCTGATAGAAGTGCTACGCATTTGACAGATAAAATGTCAGAGAAAACTAATTTATGACAATAGTTCTGACAATACTGCTATACATTCGACAGGGAATCTATCGGAGAAATAATGAAGGACTGTCGCTCTTCTGACATTTCAAGTGTCACAAATAGAAATTTTTTGACAGATGGTTCGACATTACTTCCATATCACCAATGGGTATATCTATCAAAATTAAGTGGACACTGTCGCTATGCTGACAGTTATAATGTTAGAAAAGATATCTTTTCGATAGTTAATAGGTATTATGTCAAAATTCTGATGGATAAACTGTAGAAAATGCCATAACTAGGCTGTTGCTGAAATGCAAGTTTCTGATGTGATATGGTGTCGGTAAACTGATGGTAACGTCTTTTGTCACAATTTCCTATGCAAAAATGACGACAGACCCATCTTTTGAAATGCTGACAAATGAGCATTGCAAATCTGACAAATGGTCGTCAGAATTTGACCCCAAATGTAGTAGTGCTTCCTCACGTTCAGACCTAATCTCTCCCCCATCAATCACAATCAATCTCTCTTCTTGGCAAAGGATGTCTTTTTGAGTTATCTTTGCGATCTTAGATTTTGTCCTTTGGATCTTGTTAATCTTTTAAGGCTTCTTGTTGTTCTCTACTAAAAGTCAGCACGATCCTTTATATCATGGTGCACAATGAATGAGGACAATTTGGGGCAAGGTCTTTTGATCATCCTTCTACTTGCGCATCAGTTGTCTATTTGTGGTTTCTCCAGCATTGTTTCCACCATGCCTCCTCTAGGTTTCATGTGTGATTATGGGGAAACCCTTTGCATGCTTGTTTTTTGTGTCAGTCATCTACAATGCTAGTGACAAGGCCTTATTTTCCTAGTAACCTTGGTAGGTCTCTAGCATTGCTATATCAAACTAGGTTGTGCTCTCAAAAATGTCCAACACAAGGAGCTCCCCAAATCCCCCTCATCTTGCACCATATAGATTAATCTTGCATCCTTCATATAGCTTCATCCTGTATTTCACATCATCTTGCATTCATCCATCTTTTCTCTTGGAAGGACGTATGTTTATCCCCCCTTCCCATCTTTCTTCATCTCTTCCCTTCCTCTTTGTGTTCTTTTCAAGAAAATTCCATAATGTATACTCTTTGTGTTATTTTCTTGAGGGGGCACAACCCCTTATTCTTCTATTCTAGCCCGGGGCATCTTATTTTCTTGTCTTTGACACCATGCCACTTGCGGCATCATATCAAAGAGGGGCAAAATGTAGACACCTAAAATCCCTTTGCCAAATAAAAATATTTTATTTTACAGAAACCCCTGATGACATCATCATTAATTAATTAATTTTTATGCCATTATCCTCCCCTATTTTAATTTAAAAAAATTAATAAAAGAATCCCTCCCAAAAGCATTTAAATTAAATTTGAATGATTTTTCCCCCTATTTATTAAATTATTATTTAATAAATAATGTCACAATCCTTAAATAAATAAATTATTTATTTAAACCTTAAAACCCTAGAAAATTTTAGAAAACCCTAAACCTATCTACCCTTTCCTAAACCCTCCTTAAACCCGCTTAGAGAGTGATTCCTAACCCTCTTAGTCTAAACTGTCATCCTTTGACTTTTGGTCAACGCCCTCATTAATGGCTCCTTACACCCTCATTTAAGACTCTTACAACCATAAATGAGAGCCTATGTCTCCTCTTCCATCTTGGTTCCCTAAGCACACTTTCCTAGTGTTGCTCACACATGTGTGAGCAACCCTTAACCCTCATCCCTTTGACCATACCCCAAACTCAACCCCAAACCTTACCCCTAACCCTGACTCTGACCCTAACTCCCCTTCCTAACCCAAGCTCTTCCTCAAATCCTATAAATACCCTCACTTTCAAGAGTAAACCATTAGCTTAATTTTTATCATTCATGCATTGTTATCATGTCAATTTGCATCTAGATTATCTTAGCATTAGCATAATAGATTTACTTCTATTTTGTGCTTTCATAACTCATCCTAGAATAGCTTAATGGATTAATCTAGTTCATTTTCAAGCTTTTCTAATCATTCTCATATCATATCACACTCATCTTTGGTTAAAATGAACTTAGCATAAGCATTTGTAGATCAGTTCTACATTTTGGCTTCACTAGGTTCCTTAGGACTCTAGGGGAAAAATAGGTTTACCACACTTGATTATGTGCCACTATGGGGTATCCTTGGTCCCTAAATGATCCTAAACCTTCCTAATCTGCATTGGGGATATGCTCCCAGTGTTTTGAGATCACACCCACATCCCTAATCCGGGAGAAAATCAAACAGTGACAGGGTGCTCCCGTTTAAGCTCTATCAAAGGTGTCTTTACAAATAATTTTTACTATATGTTAGGAATATGCTTCTTAGGCTAATGTTTGAATGTCTATGCTTGTTTCGAATAGGTTAGGTTTTCTCTGATCACAGGTGTGGTACTACTATCCTAACTTTTCTCAGATGGATTTGGTGGAAGATTTTTCCATAACATTTAGGAGCATTGAATTTTCTAAATAAAGTTAAATGATGTTTTAAACTTTTCTATCTAACATAACCCAATCCTCATCCTTTATACTCAATAGCTTATTTTAGGGATATTGTTACCCATAAATCATTGTTTATCTCAACAAATTCTCCAATAGCTAAAATTGTGCCATTAAGTCAAGAGCAATCTCCATCCATGATGTTCTTACATTTTTCTTAAAAAATAAGAGATCTTCTACACATGATTCCTATTCGAACTACAATTAGTCCAAAAAATCTCTTTCCTACTAGGTTAGGAGAAAAAGGTGATTGGGCATGCAAAATAGAAGGAAGATGATAGTGAAAACACTTCCTATACAAACTAAATAGAAGAAACATGCAAGCAAGGTCTAACAATTCAAGAAAAAGTTACACGTACAAAAGTGTTCACCAAAATGACACAATGTTTACCCTAAAAATCTTCTTATTAAAAAAAACTCAACCTTGATAACTCAAACCAATATATTCACAATGCCAAATCTTGTTACAAAACATGAATATAATTAACCCTCTATATGATTATAAAGAAATTAAAGTATCACAACCCTTTACACAACTGTAGCATTATACATCTCCAAACTATGCAACAATATATAGGCAAGGTTGAAAACTAGAAACCACAAATAGTTTTTTAAATCACAAGAGAAAATTATGGGCTAAAGGTGCCACCCAAATCTCTAGAAAATCCTAATACCCCAATCAAGAAGAGCTAACCAAAATGTAAATTATGAATTATCTGTCAAGTAGGCACTCCACTTATCTTATTTGTCTTCTAGTAATATAGGCATATGAATTGAAAGTCTTTCTCAATTTTCTCCAAGCCCGCACTTAACTCCTTCTTTTCATGTTCTTTTTGATTTGACAAGTCTTATACACTGAGTGGGCATTCTTTTTATCCTATCTTGTTATCTCATTCCTAATGATGGACAATGGATTTTGATCCAAAACGTCGAGGAAATAAATTTGCATAGTTGATTTCAGAAACTATACATAATTTAACAATTACAGACTATAAAGATCATATGTCTACAACTCTTATACACCTTAGAAGTTGATAGTTGTATGTAGCTAATAGAATCATTGGAATAGTCACATTCCAAAAGTTCTAATAAGTTAGAGGTCTAATACACAACACAATTGCGTAAAATTGCTATATGACAAGAACATAAGTATTGGAAAGAAAAATTGAATCCCACTCTTCTAATTTACCACATACACCAACAGATTATAAATTATTTTTAAAAATCCCACCCATCATTATCCTTATTATAATTACCATCTTTTTATCTTCCATGATATGAAGAAATAGCAGCATACAACATATTTTCATTAGAATGTAATGAGAGGAAATAAAAAGCAGCACAACAGCCTTACCCTCTGTACACCCTACACACATAAGCATTAAAAAATAGAAACATGGGTCCATGATAAGAGATGAATGTCTCATTATATAAGGAATCAGCTTTATAGATGAAGAATCCACATATGAGTAAAGAAGACCCATTCTCCGTACTGGGCAACCATAAGTTATTAACGACCACAGCCTCCAAAGCTGCGGATGTGGATCTTATCCTTTTCAGAAGAATATAAATTGCATGTGAAATCTCCTCAGTTGGGGCCTCCATAACATGCAACTCATTCTTGAATTACAACTCATGTCATACAAGAATTATGAGCTCCAATATCTGAGGCTTGAGCTGATGGCGGAATTGGAACATGCCTGCAGAGTTTTGACTATGTTGGCATTCACGTGAATGTTTCTTCATTAGAGTAATGGAGTAAGCTGTCTTTCACGTGAATGTTCTTCACAGTTCCATTATTTGATGGGAAGCTTTTTGTCAGAAGAAATGACAAAGTCTATGGAATTATAAAGATCTGAACATCCTTGTTGGATTGGGCTTAAAGCATCTTTTGGTTGCGTGGCTCTCAGGTAGTCTTTGTTTTCTTGATATTAATGGTGTCTATCCAATTTAATTTTGCTGATTAATATTTTTGTTTTCATATTAATCAGTAGTAAAATAAGTGTGTGATGTTTTTGACAAAATCACATTTTTGAAGGTGTAAAACTATCAATACTAATTCAACAACATAAAAAAACCTATTACTTATAACAAGTAGAACCAAATTACTACTAACTAAAAACAATCAACAACATATGTTATTCAACATACTGTGAGTGTCCATTTTAAACCTATCACTAGAAAGAGTAAAGTAGTCTAAACATCTAATGACTAATAGCAATTCATTCTGGACTCACAATTGAAATCAACATAATTAATTAAAAAGAAAAAAAGTTTTCTAGAGAGCCCCCTAGGGGTAAGAAGTACTGAGCACAAGAAACATCCCAAAATTAAACATGGCGAGGGGACTTAATATCGTAGCTTGACTAATAGAGCACATGGCTCCAATCATTCGTGAGAAACTTGAAGAGTTCCTTATAATTGCCTTCTTCTTTTCCATCCCCACCAAACATCTTGTGTTGCATTAGGTAGGGGGATGTTGCAAAACTATGCATAAACAGAAGGCTAAACCTAGAGTTACTCCCCATTTTTCTTTCCATGTCAAGGAGTGTAGTTCTCATCTCACCAACCTCTATCTTTAGTTTGGCCAGCTCTAAGGCTACATTTTGGCATTCATTGCACGTGATTTTACTAGAAGTAAAGTCAACATTGTCCTTCTCTGACATCATATCCCTAGTTAGATCAACCAACTCCTCTTTGTGCTTTCAAAGATATGGGTGGAGTTGTTAGTTGTTTTCTTCTTGAAACTATCAACAGTTTTAGTCTCACTTCCGTCACCATCAACCACCTTCCCTTTTCCCATATTACCCACAATTTTCCAATTCCCTTGGTTATCATCCTCCTCCTTAGAGTCATAGTCAACAAGAATTTTTTTGCCCTTGTTTGCTGATTGGGTAGCCAACCTGTTAGACCTTCAAGGGTTACTATGTTTCTCTTCCACCTCATCTTCTTCTTTGCTAATAACCTCCTAGATAGATAATTTTGATTTCTTGGCATGGGGGAGGGATTTTTACCTTTCCTTTTGGTCATGGTGAGTGGTTTGAAAGTTTTGCATTTTAACCCACTTGGTTCAACACCAAAACCATCAAGATTGGAATCTTTTGGGATCTCAGGCCTAGAGGAACTCTTAAGGGCTTTAGGGAGAGGGACACTCTTTTTCTTGCTCGGTCCTAGGGCATCAATAATATTAGCATATGAAGGAGAGTGCCAAATTGGGAGCTTCAAAGAACACTATAGGCTTGGATGGACATAGGGCCAAATGGAAGGTGTAGAGCCTATAGATTAGCCCTTGGTGTAAGGGAATAAGCTTCTTTCCCTAGGTTTGTATATTTTCCATAACTTCCATAACAAAAATTTGAAGAGAATTTAGTAGAAAAAATAGGAAAGAGATAGTATCATGGTTCCTAAAATGGTTTAGGAGTTTCATATGATAATAGCAATAAACTTTGAAGTGCCCCTTTGATGCAGGGGCATTCTAGGGTACTCGATGAATCTGCATGGGGGTGTGTTATTTGGTAGGTGTTACTCGGTTGTAGCCTTGACTGACAGCCTCGGTCATTGAAGGAAGCTCAGTCGCTGAAGGAACTCGGTAATCTCTGGCGCTCGGTGAAAGTGTTACTCGGCGATGCCTACGGTGCTCGGTCGACATTGGTGCTCAACGATGCTTGGCATGCTTGGTTATTTCACCGTTGCTTGGTAGTTTTGGTTTACCGACTGGAGTTTTGTGTGATTTGTTGGGTCGACTTTGTGCATTTATTGTTGGTAGCTGTTGTTACAGGCCGAAATGTTGAATTAAATGTTTGTAAGGCTATTTTGAAGTTGACTTGTATTACATTTAATATTTGTTTGTAGGAGTTAAGGGTTTCATCAAGCTGACTTGTGGCTGATGATTAGTATTTAAAGGGGTGTTTAGGAGGAGTTGGGACATCAACATCATAGCGGACATCAGTTTGGATGTGCTGGAAAAGCTGGAGTTGGTGAAGTTGTGGAAAAGATCTTGCAGATCAGATTGTTATCTGATAGTTTATAGTTGTAGAGCTACTGGTTTGCACACTTGGAAACAAGGAGATTTCTTGGAGGCTTGTGAGCTCAAGTTTAGATCTGTCTTAGGGTTTTCATCAGTTGCCGATTGTTTCAGAATTGAACTAGCTAAGTTTGTATTGGATCTATGTGGATCTTGAAGAACTTGTTTCTATTGTAACTGGCCCTAACCCAGAAGGCCTTACAGCCAGGCATGTTAATGAAAATTGAGTTGAAAGATCTTGTTGTGTTGTGTTTTTCGCTATGTAATTCTGAAGCTACAAGGCTAGACTGTCCTTAATTGGATCCTCACTACCTTGGCCTGCATCACCCTCCAAAGTGAAATACTTCATAATCATAAGACAAACTTGGTTCCATAAAGGTAGTGGTTGTTCCCTTTCATAGCCTTCTTGATCTTGACTGGAGCTTCACCCCCATGAAAAAACTAGTTGACACTATCATTGTTAGCCACCCAACTTGTCTTCTTTCATTTCCTTCCTTTTCAAAATAACCATGTAGTCTTTGCAATAAGATCTTTGTTAATTTTTGAAGGAGAATCCCCTCCATAGAAACTCTTCGCTCCTCCTAGGTGGTGGAAAATTACATGGAAAAGCCCTCATTAAAGTCATTGATGGACTCGATAAATGCACAAACCCCCCTCTACAAATATTCCAAATAGTAGGTCAATTTTTAAATTATTCATCTTACTAGGCTGAATGCAAACATGGTCCCTACCCATCCCTAAAACAAAAAAAAGATTAGCAGAAAGGCCCACCCTAGAAAATAAACTATAGACATAAACACAGTTAAATAAAATTATTAAATACCAATGGTTTGAAGAGGAATTTATTCTCTTTTTTTTTCATCTTGAGTGTAATAATTAATCCACACTCCCAAAAAACTCAACTTTTGTAG